>QNTS01000411.1:647863-687909 GCA_003317085.1 Hucho hucho
TGGGCTCTACCAGAGGGAGTCCCTGGTAACATTAGTGGGCTCTACCAGAGGGAGTCCCTGGTAACATTAGTGGGCTCTACCAGAGGGAGTCCCTGGTAACATTAGTGGGCTCTACCAGAGGGAGTCCCTGGTAACATTAAACAGGGAGATTAAAGCAGAGCAGATGGTAGCCTCAGCTGTTCTCTAGTCTTCTGCCAACAACACTGATCACACCTGAGAGATGTCCACACTACTTATAACAGAGAATGTACTAGAGCTATGCCTATTCGCGAGCCAAAGCCCTCAGGAAGCAACAGGAAGCAGGCGGAAACTAAATAACACAAAAGTTAATATGGTAGAGCAGCGCTGCGTGGTGAAAGTCTACGGCCGAAATTGGTCACAGAGGGACTGGTCTTAAAAATCAGTAATGTAACCCTATGACTACTGGCCATGAAGATATCCACATTGTAGACCTCCACCCCATCAACCAGGTGTTCAGCCCAGTCAAAGCATCATCATAGCGTGGTCACAGCACCTCCGCCTATGTGAACGTGGTCTGCAGTATTGTAAAGGTTACCTTCATCAATATCTGGCGGGAGGCCACCGACAAAGACCTTGCGGGAGTAACGCTCAACACGCTCCCCATTCTGGTGGGGGAAGCAGTGGGGCGAGCCAAGGCCAGGCAGGCTCTGCTCACCACGCTCGTCGTCAGGGAAACCATCCTCCATGGGGAACAGGGAAGAGTGACCTGAGGAGAGGGAGTGATAGAAGAGAGGAGGGAAGAGGAGGGGACGAGAAGAGAGAGAGAGAGAGGGGAAGAGGAAGAGGGGACGAGGAGAGAGGAAAGAGGAAGAGGGGACGAGGAGAGAGGGAAGAGGGGACGAGGAGAGAGGAAAGAGGAAGAGGGGACGAGGAGAGAGGAAAGAGGAAGAGGGGACGAGGAGAGAGAGAGGAGACAACACAGTCAGTCAATGACAGATTGCATAAAGACGTAACACAATGGATACTTTTTTATTTATTACTTAGGTTTATCAACATGAATGCTATTACATGGTTAGGTATTGTATTGTCAAGCAATACTAGCTATAACAATGTGTCTATTTTCCAGTAATTCACCTAATTCAGTGAGTGCCAGAGACAGTGCCACACTAAGGCCTTCTACAAGCAGCCCTGCTGTGCTGTTTGAGAGGGACTGAGCCAGGGATACCTCTCCCTCATCCACACCAGCTATCCCCATATCAGCTCATTTTGCTACTTGCTCAGCTGGGCACGCGCACGCACACACACGCCTGCGGCTAAGCCTATGGCAGCAGGAGAGGCTAAATATTGTTCCAGCCCTGTGTCCTGGAGTTTAAGCCACCCAGCCTTATTCCTAACCAAGTGACAGAAAACAGAGACAAGCAGCTTGGAGCTGAAACCCCCCAAGCAACATGCCAGATCAAACACACAGACCAACATCAAACCACAGCATCTACATGCAAACACATAGGCCAACATCAAACCACAACATCTACATGTAAAAACATACTGTACCCATTCATAAATATTGGACATGGACCGGGTCTTTCTATGACAGTTTGAAAAAAAAAAAATAAATGAAGAAAAAAAACACTAATTAAGTTTACCTCGTCTCCTCCCATAATTCCTTGCTGCGTGTAAAATAACAAAATAACACCAAACAGTGACCAGGAATGACAGATATTATCCATTCTTTCATTCACAACATGCCCTCTCCTTCTCAGTCACATCCCCCATGTGATTGGTACTGTGTTTCCTCCTCAGTGCTCCAGGTTACGTGGCAGACAGATGAGCTTGTATTGAACATTCACCCCTGATTTCTTAGTTTTATATTGTGGGTTTTTGTTCTACCTTGTTATTTTCTTGTGTGCTACATTGTTATTGATTACTCCATTGGTGGGCTGTCAAGAAAGGCATTTCACTGTACTTGTGCATGTGACATTAAAACTTGGTTTCCTGTGCAGTCACGTCTATACACGTCTCCAGGGATACTCATGAGGATCTCAGACATGCTCTCCCTTCCTAGGCCAGATACAGAGAAGGTCTTTAGTAGGTCAGTGGAGGGTGGTTATACACACTCTCTGGTGTGTGTGTTCTACAGAGTAACGATCAGCTGGTGTGACTGCTAGTAGTACCCTCTGAACGGCATCCATGCAGGACCACCATCTGTCCTGTTGGACCAATATAACACTATGAGGCTCAAGGAGAGAATCCATGGTTGATCACTGAGCTTTCAGGTACATTTCGGCTTATGCATATCAAACTACAGTTGAGGAAGCTGTAGCTAAAGAGATTAGCTTTAGTCTACTTTTGTAGCTACAATTAGCCTACGGTATTCGTGTCTGCATACAGGAAAGAAGTAAATCATGCACTGATTCAATATAAAGAACTATAACAGGAAATGTCACAGAATGTTGAAGGAAATATGCAACACAACGTATTGAGAAATGGTTAGACTAACATCTCTAGGCAATAGGAGGTTAATTCCAAAAAAAATAAAGAACAAATACTAGGAGCTTAGTTCCTTCATTGCACAGGCAAAAGAGAGATCTGCCGACTGAATGCAAATGGGATAGATACACTGCCTTAGGTGAGGGATTACACAACATTAAAACGTGTTTAGCTATGCAATTTAAAATGAAATAATTAATCTATATTACTAAATCCTTATTTAATAAATCCACATCAACCATTAAAAGAACTAATGGAATAAGAAGAGTGGAACACAGAGAAGGAAATCCACACTGGTGCCTCGAGCACGCAAAGTACAAACATAGTGCTGCTAATCTTGTTGACTATGTTACCAAATGGCTTGTTTCCCCTTCCATCCATTAGCATGGGGTTGAGCCTGCAGAGCACTAGCGTTAGAAAAACATTTTTACGTACCATTTATGGGCAGAGGACTATCTCCCCCTGGATGGGTGAATCCTAGGCGACCTAGAGAGTGGAGTGTACATCGTTAAGAGATTGTCACAACCAAACACACAAAACGAGCCCTGGTTACTTTAGCCCACGTCATCCATCTCTCAGCCGCCTGCTCGCTGGCACATTCCCTGTTCCTCCCGACCTCCTGCCAAATGTACTTGAGGGTTGAACTGTGCCATGCTGGGGTGCCTTGGTGGAGGGGATGACTAATAGTAAACCCATTGTGACTGGAGTGGACTAGTGTAGGGTTTTTCAGACCTTTCATCGGGCCCCCCCAGACATTTCACATTTTTATTTTCAAAATAAACTGGCACTCCCGATTCAATTAGTCAACGAGAGAGAGAGAGAGAAGGGTGGGAAAAGAGAGAGAGAGAAGGGTGGTGGACCGGCTCAGTAGTGACACAGACAACTTTTCAGTCTTTTCAGTCAGAGGACAATGCTGGAATCGATTCAAAGCCACTTCTACAGTCAATTTTCCAACTTCCTTTTCATCTGTTCTGCAGAGCAGCGGGGTTCATGTTTGAGGGTCGGGTCATTCTTTTCAATTAGGGGTAGGGGTGCTGCTTGGTACCCTTGGAGCTCACCCCAGTAGGGACAGCACAAAGTGGGATCAGTAAACCCTTCATCTGTGTGGATCTTTGTAATGTAGAAACACGTTGCCCTGGAGACAGTGGCGAGATGGAATGATGCATCATAATAATGTTTTCCTCTGCATCTCTAACCCACTGTAGCTGGCACGTAGCACTGGGAGCGTCAAGGCAATACATCAGCTCAAACTAGACGGAGAACAACAACTCATCACTTCAGGCTCTTCGCCTCTCAGATGTTCGCCAAAGTTGTGTTTCACTGTGGTTTAACAGCTGAATACAGAGGTGTGAAACAAATAAATGCATACACAAGCTATGGGGGCAGTTAAACATTAGAAATGCCACCCAGGCTACTCCCTCTAATTAATCCTTCCCCAGTAGTAGTAACAGGAACTTTCTGGTTTGGAACGTTTGCATCACAAACCAGATGGACAACCGATAGACTGCTGCGAGCGCTGTATTTACATTCCCCATAATACCATCCAATCAACAAACCCTTCACAAACTGCAGCTATGAAAACTCTAAAAAGGGACAAGTAACACCTCCCACGCCACCACCATAAGGTAGATTTTGACATCTTTGACATTTTTGAAAACGTTTGAAATACTTATGAACAATAAGTCCAAATCAAGCCAGCATGCTATGAGTCCAAATAAAACCAGTATGCTATGAGTCCAAATAAAACCAGTATGCTATGAGTCCAAATAAAACCAGTATCCTATGAGTCCAAATAAAACCTGTATGTAGACCCAGGTTACATCTCCTAACTTAGTTTGAGTTATTGATAAATGAGAAAAAAGATTTTCCGTGTCCATTTAAAACCTTTGCAAATCCACTTCACAATGGCCTACCAACTTGAACCTTTAAGGTCAAAGACATTACCATGTTACGTTTGGCATTGATATCTTTAAAAAAAATAAGGAAACTATTAACAATTCACTTTTTTGACTGTGTACCGCTAATGCTTCAAATAATAATTAAAAATCTTCATGGACTAAATGTAAGATTCACTGCAAATATGGTCTTTGGACTAAGTAAATGCATATTAGCACATGCACTAATAGTCTAAAATATGCCAAAAATACTTGAAGATTTCTGATGAACCATAAATCAGATTGACTCCAGATTTGGTATATATGAATTTGACAACAATTAGTTGCTGCATTCAAAGGTGGCCACGCTACCAACCTACAGCACTACATTTTAAATTTGTCATTTAGCAGACACTCTTATCCAGAGTGACTTACAAGATCAATTAGAGTTAAGTGCCTTGTTCAAAGGGCACGTCAACAGATTATTCACCTAGTCATCTTGGGGATTCAAACCAGCAACCTTTCGGTTACTGATCCAACGCTCTTAACCGCTAGGCTACCCACGACCCACTAGATCAAACTCCACTTGCGTCATCCTTGTGGTATTGAGAGATAAACATGGTAATGATTTCACTGATAGTTCCTACATGATATAATGATTGCTTTGTTATCCAACTGAGCTTGTGTCCTTTCTGTCATCCTGTAAACCCCGTTCATTGCTGCTCACAGCTATATTTCCATTTGCACTCTCTGTAGAATAGCCTAGCCTACATAAGCCTCCACTCTTCACTTTCTAGTCTACTCTAGTGCCACTGAAAGGAAAGCTCAAATCAGCAGTTGTCGGACATTGCTGTGGGGCAGCAGACAGGAGCCCGTCCTAGATGACCTTGCAGAAGATTTGAAGGACAAAAGGTTTTTAGATGGGGCCGCTAGCATCAATATTGTGACCGGAGATGTGATCGTGGTGGTTCCGTGATTGTTATCTTACCTTTCAGGGTATCTTGCTCGGCCCTCATGATGTCAATGAGAGAGTTCTCCAGGGAATGCATGTTGAAGCCATCAAAGGATCTGGTGCGCTCCTGTGTAAAAGAGAGATGAGAGGTCTGCTTTGAAAGTATGGAGCTGCCACTGCTTAAATGTTACATTTATTTTTTATTTTGGGGGGAAGAGAGATCAGCTTTAATATTGCAGAGTGCCCCATGGTGTCGTTGGGGTTATGGTACGGGCTGGCATAAGCTACGGGCAACGAACACAACTGCATTTTATCGATGGCAATTTGAATGCACAGAGATACCATGACGAGATCCTGAGGTCCATTGTGAGGCCCATTTATTTGTTAAGGTGTCTATGACTTACAGATGCATGTCTGTATTCCCAGTCATGTGAAATCCATAGATTAGGGCCTAATGATTTTATTTCAACTGACTCATTTGAACTGTAACTCAGCAAAAACAAAATCTATGAAATTTTTGCATGTTGCATTTATATTTTTGTTCAGTATACTTTGTACAGTATTCATAGAGGATGTAGTTGCTTTTTTGTGGTTGTCAACCACAAATAAAATGTTGCTAAATAATTGTAACTTTAATATTTAGTTAAGAAATCATACTTTAGAGTATATGTTAATCCTTTGGAGCGTAATTTGAGTGAAAAAAAACGAATCGGCAGATACAGTGCAGTCGGAAAGTATTCAGGCCCCTTGACATTTTCCACATTGTTTACGTTACAGCCTTATTCTAAAATGTATTTAAAAATGTATATATTATCAAATCAATCTACACACAACACCCCATTATGACAAGATTCTCTGGTCTGATGAAACCAAAATTGAAATCCTTGGCCTGAATGCCAAGTGTCCCATCTGGAGGAAACCATTCACCACCATCCCTAAGGTGAAGCATGGTGGTGGCAGCATCATGCTGTCTGTAGGATTGTTTTTCAGCGGCTGGGACTGGGAGACTAGTTAGGATCAAGGGAAATATGAACGGAGCAAAGTACAGAGATATCCTTGAGCGCTCAGGACCTCAGACTTGGGCGAAGGTTCACCTTCCAACAGAACAACGACCCTACGCACACAGCGCAGGAGTGGCTTCAGGACAAGTCTCTGAATGTCCTTTAGTGGCCCAGCCAGAGCCCAGACTTGAACCCGATCGAACATCTCTGGATGGACCTGAAAATAGCTGTGCAGCAACACTCCCCATCCAACCTGACAGAGCTTGAGAGGATCTGCAGAGAAGAATGGGAGAAACTCCCAAAATGGGGTATTGTGTGTAAATTGATGAGATATTTTTTTATTTATCCATTTAAGAATAAGGCGGTATTGTAACAAAATGTGGAAAAAGTCTGAATACTTTCCAAATGCACTGTATATCAGTAATTTGCCCCCATAAAATCTGTATCGGACCCAAAAATCCTGTATCTATCAGGCTGTAACTTGTTTGAGAAAATCATGATGAAAGTGGCCATTTTAGACCTATACATGCATCCTGTGAGACCTTATGATCCGTGAACCGTACATGATACAGACATGATCTTGGTCATACTTCATTTGTTACTAAAAGGAGTATGTCTAGATTCTGAAATACTTACATAGTTTTAACAGAAAAAAGGCAGCTTAAAATTTTAGGAAAATGTTTCCATGTCACATACCTAGTTGAAACCCTCCACAGAATGGTATACCAGAGGCTAGCCAACACACAATACAAGTCCTACTTGGTAATAATGAGAGGCTTGTTGCAAGACCTGGAAATAATTCACCATTGACAGCATCTTTCAGCCCAGGCCAGACAAGACCCGGAAATAATTCACCATTGACAGCATCTTTCAGCCCAGGCCAGACAAGACCCGGAAATAATTCACCATTGACAGCATCTTTCAGCCCAGGCCAGACAAGACCCGGAAATAATTCACCATTGACAGTATCTTTCAGCCCAGGCCAGACAAGACCTGGAAATAATTCACCATTGACAGTATCTTTCAGCCCAGGCAAGATCTGGCTGCCTGTCAAAGGACGAGAGAAGCACTTCAACTAGGCCAGAGTCCAAGTTTGACAAATCCATAACACATATTAGTGTCATGTGGTTGCGTCATACATCCTATCACCTCCAGGAAATGTGGATAAACTGCTCCAGGTCAAATAAATACTGTTATATAAGGTATAGTGAAACCCCAAACCGGTCTGTGCATCAATACTGGTATATCGTAAAATACAGTATACCGCCGGTATACCGTATTTTACGATATACCAGTATTTATGCACAGACCGGTTTGGGGTTTCACTATACCTTATATAACAGCATTTGAATGTTTGGTTTGTTAAATGTGATACGCCGTGTGTAACGTCCATTTTTATAGTTTACTCCGCTACTTAAGTCATCCCTCTCCGCTTTCTCTCTCTCCATGCCGCTTTCCACACAGACCTAGTCCCACCCGCTGTCACTCAAGGAGCGCAATTACCTTATATAACGGTATTTTAATGTTTGTTTTGTTAAATGTGATACGCTGTGTGTAATGTCAATTTTTAGTTTACTCCGCTATTTGAGTCATCTCTCTCCAGACCTAGCCACGCCCCCTGTTTACTCACAGAGCGCATGTTGTTGTTGCTCGACCACGAGACACTTGCGTTCAGTCTGCATGGTCAATGCAGCACATGCAACAACATTGATGACTACCATGCTGTTTTAACTTTGCTTCTTAATATATAATTTATATAAGTGTTCTATAACTACACTATTAGCTTGTGTTTCTTACATTTGCAAACAGGTAATTTGTATTTTCTTAGCAAGTTGCAGCTAAGTCATGTTAGCCAACAATGCTAATTGCTAGTTAGCTGGCTGCCTAGATGGCTAATAAATGTACCGAGTCAGAGAAAACACCGCTAACTACACAGCCTGATACCAGTGATGGTATAGGCCTAAATCAGCATGCTGCTTGTGAAACAGTATCTTCTAAATCAAAGAGGAATAGGTAAAGCATATGTTAGCTACATATTTAATGTAGCCAAAGATTATAGGGTCCCCTAGGAAACACTCACCAACACTTTGGTTCCTACCCTGCCGCAATAACTTCTCCCTGGCATGTTCATTCGTTGTCATATCAAACACTGTATTCAAAGTGCCCACTATTATCATCTAACTATAGAATTAGAATAATCATTGTTGTTTCCATGATTCCAACAGTTCACTCCGGTGTTTTGATCTAAATCTCAAGTCAAATCTCAATTGCAACATTTGGTTAAAAATAAGGCCTTGATTTGTTTGCCCATATCGTGCAGCCCTACGTGGCAGTGAGGAAATGATCACAAATGAGATTGATGAAAATGCAGACAATTATTTTGGGTTGAAGTTTAATTAACCAGTATAAAACAAACAGAATGGAGAGAGACCCATTGAAATCACTTAGAATGTATCCAGGGTCATGCACTACTCATAAAGCATTTAACTTGTACTATTAAAAAACATAAAACAGCCAAAGATTTGAAAAATACTGTGATACGATATTGTGGCCATGTCGACCAGCCCTAATGCTAAGCAGTGGGAACAGAAACAAGTGTTAAAATGGTGGCCATGGAGCAGTAAAGTAACGTAATTAACAACCATGACCTTAGGAGTGACAACTACACAAATCACCAGTAGGCTGGGGCTGCAGTAGCCTAGAATGTATTTTCAACAATCCACTGAGAGATTAACTACTTGAAGTCAAATAGAAGATTAACACAAAAACACTCTTAATTCATTACAAAATAAAAAAAAGTGCACAGAACCCTATCCTAAGAGGCGAAACAGGAAGGGTCCTAGTAAAGTACTAGGTAATGAGATGCCATACGGCATCATGACGACGCACAAGTATGGCTGCTGTTGCAGTAGTTATGCATCCTAATGGATTGGCAACCGTAGCGATTAAAGGGATACTGCGAGATTATGACAATTGTGCTGTTGTTCTACTTAGCCAGAGCGTATGCTACTGTACCTGTAGACTTCCAGTCACTGCGCTAACGCTAGTTAGCATTGGCTCGCGAAACTACCTCTAACTTCCTTCATACTGCACGCAGAGACATAAAATTGGTATCCACAAGTTAATTTGACTCTGGGTAAATAGAACAGCACAATTGTCATAATCTCGCAATATCCCTTTAATCTCTGTGGTTGCCAATACATTCAGTTGCATAGCAACAGCAGCCATACTTGTGCGTCGTCATGGTGGCAGATGGGTTCTACAGGACTAGGCTACGTACGTAGGCACACACAGACACATAGCCCTTAAGAGCACGGCATTGGCCAGTTGAGCCTGCCTGTCCCTCAGTTCAACTCTTTCCTTCTCACAGCCTCACATGAGAAGATTGTGTGTGTACTTTGGAGGTGAACCAAAGGTGAGCAGGTCAAATAAGACTTTTCCTTACCAAGCTCAACAATAATCTTTAAGGAACATTTTTAGAAAGTCAAGCTTAGGCTAAATAATAGGCGAGTGGCACATAGGAATGTAATTAAATAATTCCCAAACTATGAGGAAAAATTGTTTCCACCTGTTAAAGAGACAAAAGAATAGCGGGAAACAGTCGGAGAGACCAAACCGGAGAATTTTGTATTTTAACTCTCTCCAGACAGAGAGCCTGTGTTTGGGAGTATAGCTAGAAGCTAAGGCCAAACTATCCAACGTGAAGAACACTGCTAAAACAGGCCTTGACGCAACATGCATTTCTGCCACAACATGAATCTACAATGTCACGGCTAAAATAATGGGAAGAGAAGGATGGAGGGAGCTAGGGAAGGGGGCTTTGCTTTGATACTTGATTTCTGTGTTGCTGGTCAAGGCATTTCAAAAACGTCCACATTAAAACACCCACATGCCCATGAATCCAGTCCCAGAGCATGGTTAGGGAGGCGGGGGTAGCAGGGTGTGCAGACTGGTTCCACAGGGGAGCCAGATCTACTTTGGTGATAAAGTAATTAGAAACAGCAACAGATCCTAATCAGAGACTGGGAGTTAAAATGCCTGTGACACTTGTGACACGTTTCTACCCCCCACCCCCACATCTCCCGCTCGTTAAAACACACAGTACGCGTCCTGTTTCATAACTCCATTCAAGGGTAGAAGGTTAGAGAACATAAGAACACGTCGTGCACTTGTCACTGATGGTCAATTCTTTCATTATTCAAGGGGAATTTACCGCCATCAGGATCGTGACTAATTGGCTAATGCCCTCTAAATTTTAATAGCTGGGAAAGTGTGCTGGCTGTAAATGGGGGGCTAAAATGAGAATGAATGAATGAGGCTTGTTACTATACCCATAGAACAAAAGATTACATCTGACAGGGCTCTACAGTGCGACCATTTTACTTGCATATGCACCCGAATCTTTTGCTGTGCGACCCAGAATTTATATTTAAGAGCCCCAGTCCGCCTAGAAAAATGAAGGATTCTAGCTTTAATATCGCAAATATTTTTAAATTGTGCTCCTTCTTTCTGTGCGCCTAAATCTTTCAACTTAGGAGCACATGTGCTCCTTGTAAAAAAAAGTCAGCGTAGAGCCCTGTCTGATACTAACCTCAGCACATTAGTCAGTCAAACAGTCAGTCCACACATCCCAAAACATCTTCCCATTAGTACACCGTCAACTGATACACACAGTGATGTGAACACGAGACCTTTGGGGTCGATATTTTCTGTTTTGATAAGACATCCTGCCATATCATGAACCAACAGACGTCATAGGCTACTTTCATGGTCTTAAAGGGATACTTCGGGATTTTGGCAATGAGGCCCTTTATCTACTTCCCCTGAGTCCGATTAACTAGTGGATACCATTTCTGAGTGTGTGTCGACTATGAAGGAAGTTAGATGTAGTTTCGCAAGCAAAAAGCATGCTAGCAGATACCCATAGACTTCAGTCATTGTGCTTATGCTAGTTAGTATTGGCTCACAAAACTACCTCCAACTTCCTCCATACTGGACACAGAGATAAAAGTGATTTCCACTAGTTCATCGGACTCTGGGGAAGTAGATAAAGGGCCTAATCACAAAGTATCCCTTAAAATTTTAAATGGAGCAGAAGGCAGACGTTTTACGTGCCCCCAACCGCACCATCGAGAGCATCCTGACTGCTTGCATCACTGCCTGGTATGGCAACTGCTCGGCCTCCGACCGCAAGGCACTACAGAGGGTAGTGCGAACGGCCCAGTACATCACTGGGGCCAAGCTTCCTGCCATCCAGGACCTCTATACCAGGCAGTGTCAGAGGAAGGCCCTGAAAATTGTCAAAGACTCCAGCCACCCTAGTCATAGACTGTTCTCTCTGCTACCACACGGCAAGCGGTACCGGAGCGCCAAGTCTAGGTCCAATAGGCTTCTAAACAGCTTCTACCCCCAAGCCATAAGACTCCTGAACATCTAATCAAATGGCTACCCAGACTATTCACATTGCCCCCACTCCCCTCTTTACACCACTGCTACTCTCTGTTGTCATCTATGCATAGTCACTTTAATAACTCTACCTACATGTACATACTACCTCAACTAACCGGTGCCCCCGCACATTGACTCTGTACCGGCACCCCCCTGTATATATTGTTATTTTTTACTGCTCCTCTTTAATTACTTGTTACTTCTCTCTCTTATTCTTATCCATATTTTTTTAAACTGCACTGTCGGTTAGGGGCTTGTAAGTAAGCATTTCACTGTAAGGTCAAAGACACTGTAATGCATTATAGACTGTAAAAACACAAGTCAGCAAAGTCTAAACTAATGATTTAGGAGGGACTTTTGTCATACCTATTCAAATCAGGTTAAATGAAACTCTTTGAAATTAGAAATTATTTAAGAATTCCAGATTCAAATGTTCAGCCTTGGTTACAACGACAACGCAATTACCATACACTGAAGTCCTTGAGCACTGTCCAATGTTCCCATAATTCCATTAGGCCATATATACTGCATGGTTCAATGAACAAAATAATATATATCAAATTATTAAATGTTTTCTCTAAATACAATTTAACACAGCATTTCAAACAGTCAGCAATAACCTAATGAATTCAGAGTTTGTGGAATTATACCTAGGCTGAATATGAGCCTTACACAACCATAAGACCCACTAATCATTTAATTATTCTATCAAAATAGTTTAACCTGCTGTTTTGAAATAATCACTGATCTGGCTTACAAGTATGAAAATTGCCCTTTTGTTAACATTTTTACCAGAACCAGAGATCATGTACATTCACTAATAATGACAAACATCTTGTAGCATACATTAAGTTAATAAGATGGCGCCGGAGAAGGCAGATGTTTTACATGCCCCCAACCGATTGTTTTTTTTGTTCATTTATAACTAAATTTTTTCACTTATTTTGTACATAATGTTGCCTCTACCGTCTCTTATGACCTAAAAGAACATCTGGACATCAGGACTGCGATTACTCACCACGGACTGACAGAATCCTTTTTTTCCTTTAACGAGTCTGACAAGGCCGACGCGAACAATATACTGCTTTCTCAGGAATGCTATTCATTGACTACAGCTCAGAGTTCAACACCATTGTGCCCTCAAAGCTTATCAATAAGCTAAGGACCCTGGGACTAAACACCTCCCTCTGCAACTGGATCCTGGACTTCATGATGGGCCGCCCCCAGGTGGTAAGGGTAGGTAACAACATCCACCACGCTGATCCTCAACACAGGGGCCCCTCAGGGGTGCGTGCTCAGTCCCCTCCAGTACTCCCTGTTCACTCATGACTGCACGGCCAGGCACGACTCCAACACCATCATTAAGTTTGCCGATGACACAACAGTGGTAGGTAGGCCTGATCACCGACAACGACGAGACAGCCTATAGGGAGGAGGTCAGAGACCTGGCCGTGTGGTGCCAGGACAACAACCTCTCCCTCAACGTGATCAAGACAAAGGAGATGATTGTGGACTACAGGAACAAGAGGACCGAGCACGCCCCCATTCTCATCGACGGGGCTGCAGTGGAGCAGGTTGAGAGCTTCAAGTTCCTTGGTGTCCACATCACCAACAAACTAACATGGTCCAAGTACACCAAGACAGTCGTAAAGAGGGCATGACAAAACCTATTCCCCCTTAGGAGAATGAAAAGATTTGGCATGGGTCCTCAGATCCTCAAAATGTTCTATAGCTGCACCATCAAAAGCATCCTTACTGGTTGCATCACTGCCTGTTATGGCAACTGCTCGGCCTCAGACCGCAAGGCACTACAGAGGGTAGTGCAAACAGCCCAGTACATCACTGGGGCAAAGCTTCCTGCCATCCAGGACCTCTATAACAGGCGGTGTCAGAGGAAGGCCCTACAAATTGTCAAAGACTCCAGCCACCCTAGTCATAGACTGTTCGCTCTTCTACTGCACGGCAAGTGTACCGGAGCACCAAGTCTAGGTCCAAGAGGCTTCTAAACAGCTTCTACCCCCAAGACTCCTGAACACCTAATCAAATGGCTACCCAGACAACTTCCATTGCTGCCACTATGCCCCCTCCCTCTTTTACACCGCTGCTACTCTCGGTTGTTATCATCTATACATAGTCACTTTAATAACTCTACCTACATGTACATATTACCTCAACTAACCGGTGCCCCTGCACATTGACTCTGTACTGGTACCCCTGTATATAGTTTCGCTATTGTTATTTTACTGCTGCTCTTTAATTACTTGTTACTTTTATTTCTTGTTCTTATCTGTATTTTTTAAAACTGCATTGTTGGTTAAGGGCTCGTAAGTAAGCATTTCACTGTAAGGTCTAGACTGGTTGTATTCGGCGCATGCGACTAATACATTTTGATTTGATTATAGAAAACCCACTTGCTAGTGAGTAGCCAGCTATAATTTATAATTAAAGTTCAGCCAACTTGGACCTATTTCCTAGCTAACAAGGTAGCAGGGTTGAATTGTTATGAACACAACCTTCTGTCCATTTCCATACGTTTGAACAGCATGCTAGCCTGTCCACTTTGTTCAGTTGAAATCGAGTGGCCTACCTTATTTCTCAGAATGAGAACGAGTTCGCAATTCCTTATTTAGGATGTGTTCGTAAATTCAAGTCCCAGAGTGCGCCCTGGCCGTTTGTCAATTCAGAGCGTTGTCAGATTGTCCGTTTGTAAATTCAGAGCACTTCGCTCTCGGAGCGTTCAGAGCTAATTGGCTAAGGCTGGCTAGCTTTCTAGCTACTTTGATAAAATTTGAAAATTTCCCTCTGACCATTTTACTCGCCCTAGCAGAGGTGGTTAGGCTGTTTTCATGTTATCCAGAGCGTTGGTGACTAACTGGGCTGCTGGCAACAATTAAAATGTTGCCGACACCAGCCATATTCAACAGGTGTTGAACGTTAGTAAATTAATCAGTTATTCTGCACTCTAGCACACAAACGAGAGTGCTCTGAAATTGGAGTAGACGGCCAGAGTGATTTACTAACGCACCAGTCTTTGATGCTTATTGAACATTTCTAAAACACAGACTAGACAGCTGGTATTACAGACTAGACAGCTGGTATTACAGACTAGACAGCTGGTATTACAGACTAGACAGCTGGTATTACAGACTAGACAGCTGGTATTACAGACTAGACAGCTGGTATAACAATCTTTGGCTAAAATGCTGCTAGCAGTACATGGTACCTCAATGCTACTAGTGACAAACTGAGAATTCATTTTCCAGAATAAATTTTAATTGATACTCCCCATTTTAGTAGTGACTGCTCTGGGTGAAATTTGAGGAGTTTATACATAAAAAGGTTATCATTAGAAAGATTAACTACTCTATTACAGTAAAATAATGTCTCAATGTCTTTCGGTGTCCATATGACTGATTGTTGGACCAAACCTCAAATACAAATAGTGAATTGAAACAGGCATTCGGGAATATTGTGCTGAAACATACATTTGAATTAATGTGATATATCATCCAGCCCTAATGACAACAATTGTGATTTGAAGCAGTTATAAATGCAAGAAAACATATGTCCTTCGAATAAAAAGGTTAACCAGTTTCCCACATGCTAATGTGGCCCTTTACCGAGCAGTAGGCCCTGTCCCTCCCAGTCACGGAAGGCTGTAGAGCAGCTTACACAGGGCTAAGAGGATGCCCGGGGTTTAGAAAGTGAAAGACCAGCCCTGCCTCAGTGCAGAGAGCTTGGCCTAAGAACACAGCTCTAATACCGTACCCAAAGGAAGTAAGCCTATAGTAGGGACCAGGGGCCTGTCCATGTTTTATATCATCATGACATCCCTCTCTGGGAGGCATAGTCACTAATCCCTGAGAGATGACACTGGACCTACTGTAGGCAACATATGACTGTTTGCCATGGGCACCTGCAACCAGTGACTAAAGCTGCTCTAATACAGAAACAAACAGAGAGGAGACCTAGCTTGAAAAACAAACAGCCTCCTTGTTAATTTGGGGTGGCAGACAGCCTAGTGGTTAGAGCGTTGGAACAGTAACCGAAAGGTTGCTAGATCAAATCCCTGAGCTGACAAGGAAATAAATCTGTCATTCTGCCCCTGAACAAGGCAGTTAACCCACTGCTCCCCGGTAGGCCATCATTGTAAATAAGAATTTGTTCTTAACTGACTTGCCTAGTTAAATAAAGGTTCAATAAAAAAAATGTAGGTTAGGTCTCCCAGTACAGTCCTGCTCTGTGATCAGCAGCAGCACAGCCCAAGGCCATTACAGGATGAACATCACATATAAATAAAGGGTCCTTCTTTATGGCCCTATAAAACTTAATTTTTTGCCTGATTGTGTCATCTATGTTTTGTTTTTCCCATTTATTTATTTTTCGCTCTGAAAAAAAAACAACATTGGATGTTATAAGTCCACAAAAATGCTTAAACCGCATCAGACCACTTGAAATCTGGGAAAATGTATATTTAAGATTGGGTGTAGTTACCCTTTAATGCTGTTGTTTGGTTAGCCAGGTTTCTGTAGCGCTCATGTAATTGCAGAGTTGGCAAAACAAATGCCCACTGGATTGATGCAAATAATCATGATATTCTGTCTGGTAGGCATAAAAAAAACTTTGTAGTTAACATTTAATTGAGAAGGTTTTTGGGAAACGTTATCATTAGCATCATCGCTAAGGGCCACACAAAGTGCGCGCGCGCGCACACACACACACACACAGTTTAGTTTCTGAAAGTTGCAGGAAACTAAGAATCACTGATGCATTTTGTTCAAGTCTTATGATTAACTTGGGCAAATGAATGCATTTTCTAATAAATTCAATACATTTTGTGGATTTCCTACTAGTTCAATACATTTCTGAATATTGTTGAAATCCGTTTTAATGTCTGGATTCCATAATTCCGTCCCGTGTTCTCCGCAACACTTTTGTTTTTAGCGCCATTGTCTCATAAACCGGTTTTTGTTCTCCCAAGTGGGAGCAGCATCTCCCTTCTCATTTTCACCCTGAGCCACAGGTTAATCATCAACATCTCACCTGTGTCAGCTTGCATGGAGCGGGTGCTCTAATCCCCCCGTCAGACAGCCTCTACTTTCACACCGAACATGAGATATTCTTGGCTGAGACACAGCAGGCCTATGGAAACTTCCAGCACCATTAAACTCTACAAGCTCGGTATCACATCACTTTAACGTGTTAACTCCCCAAGGCAGACACCTAAACAGTCAGTGAAAGCTCATTTAAATAAGTTACAAACAGGAATCCACTGTTGATTAACATAACCAAGATTTCTATGAAAAGGTGCTGCTACAGTATGAAGCCGAAGTACTGTAGACAGTAAGGTATTTCTACACAATGTTACTTAAGCAATGTAAATGTTGTGCAAGCTTGATGGATGTAGGCTATTCTAAATAAGCAAGAGGCAACATAGCCTATAGCAGGGGTAGGCAACTAGATTATGCCGCGGGACGTTTTTTGGTTGAACCGGATTGTTATACCTTGATTAAATAAAAATGTATTCATGGGAATGCTTGGGAACGGATTTCCTAGTCAACTTATTTTAGCTGAATTCCTGTTAAATGTTTAAGTCTTGTTTCACCAAAAAACTAAATCCTAAAACATTTGGTGGGCTGGGGGGGCTCCTGTTGCCGATCCCTGGCCTAAAGGCTACCGCATTATATCCTTAAAAACAGGTATAAGGTTAGGAATGGATATGGAGTAAAATTACTCCAAATGGGACACCACAAACCCCCCCACCTGTTCTCTCTGTGATGAGATGGAAACTATGTAGAACCATTTAGACATGCCTGGCAGTCACAAGAGAAAGTCATGCGATCAATGGAAATGGCCTGGTGTTCACTATCACAGTCCACTTAAGCTGAAAAAAATTGCTTGTTCAGGGAACCTATTTATTATGTACGGTAACAGTCAAAAGTTTGGAAACACCTACTCATTCAAGAGTTTCTTTATTTTTACTATTTTCTGCATTGTAGAATAATAGTGAAGACATCAAAACTATGAAATAACACAGATGGAATCATGTAGTAACCAAAAAAAGTGTTAAACAAATCAAAATATATTTTATATTTGAGATTCTTCAAAGTAGCCACCCTTTGCTTTGATGACAGCTTTGCACTCTTGGCATTCTCTCAACCAGCTTCATGAGGAATGCTTTTCCAACAGTCTTGAAGGAGTTCCCACATATGCTGAGCACTTGTTGGCTGCTTTTCCTTCACTCTGCAGTACAACTCATCCCAAACCATCTCAATTTGGTTGTGATCAGGTGATTGTGGAGGCCAGGTCATCTGATGCAGCACTCCATCACTCTCCTTCTTGGTCAAAGAGCCCTTACACAGCCTGGAGGTGTGTTTTGGGTCATTGTCCTGTTGAAAAACAAAGTATAGTCCCACTAAGCTCAAATCAGATGGGATGCTGTGGTAGCCAAGCTGGTTAAGTGTGCCTTAAATTCTAAATAAATCACTGAGTGTCACCAGCAAAGCACCCCCACACCTCCTCCTCCATGCTTCACGGAGGGAACCACACATGCGGAGATCATCTGTTCACTTACTCTGCGTCTCACAAAGACACGGCGGTTGGAACCAAAAATCTCAACCAAAGAACAGATTTCCACCAGTCTAATATCCACTGCTTGTGTTTCTTGGCCCAAGCAAGTCTCTTCTTATTGGTGTCCTTTAGTAGTGGTTTCTTTGTAGCAATCCGACCATGAAGGCCTGATTCACTCAGTCTCCTCTGAACAGTTGATGTTGAGATGTGTTTGTTACTTGAACTCTGTGAAGCATTTATATGGGCTGCAATCTGAGGTGCAGTTAACTCTAATGAACTTATCTTCTGCAGCAGAGGGTAACTCTGGGTCTTCCTTTCCTGTGGCGGTCCTCATGAGAGCCAGTTTCATCATAGCGATTGATGGTTTTTGTGACTGCACTTGAAGAAACGTTCAAAGTTCTTATTGACTGACCTTCATATTGACTGACCTTCATGTCTTAAAGTAATGATGGACTGTTATTTCTCTTTGCTTACTTGAGCCGTACTTGTCATAAAATGGACTTGGTCTTTATACCACCCTTACCTTGTCACAACACAACTGATTGGAAATAAATTCCACAAATTAACTTTTAACAAGGCACACCTGTTAATTGAAATGCATTCCAGTGACTACCTCATGAAGCTGGTTGAGAGAATGCCAAGAGTGTGAAATGCTGTCAAAGGATGGCTACTTTGAAGAATCTCAAATGTAAAATATACTTTGATTTGTTTAACACTTTTCTGGTTACTACATGATTCCATATGTGTTATTTCATAGTTCTGATGTCTTCACTATTATTCTACAATGTAGAAAATAGTAAAAATAAAGGAAAACCCTTGAATGAGTAGGTGTGCCCAAACTTTTGACTGGTACTGTAGTAATGTAATTAGCCTATATAATAAAAGTCATCATTAGGTCACATAGAACAGATTTGTTTTTTTTAATAGAACAAAAATAGAATACCCATATGATTTATCCTAGCGTGACTAAGCATGATTATACAATAACAACGTAATATCTGTGTGATCATTCCAAAGCAGTTCCGAACAGCTACGCCTAACCTACTATTGGATTTGGGTCCACGGCAGATCCCTCAGTTCAGTCACACGACAGTAGCCTTTCACTACTCAAACCTTTGATATAGAGACCGTTGCAGAGGATTCATTTCCAATGGATTTAAAGAGCACAACTTAATTCCGACAGTCTCTATGGAACACTCTTCTGCATCTCCAGCTGCCCATCAGGCCAACCTTACCCGATATGCAAGAATATTCAGCATCCCCCATTGAAGTAGACATGAAGATGCTTCTTAATTATTTAAAAAACAATGTGTTTCAGTATTACAGCCTGCATCAGGAAGTTAAGCTCCAATCATACCCTCCAACCCCAAAGCATTTGAGGTCAGAGTGCCACAATCCAGCTAGCCTGAGCAACACAGGGCAATTCTGAACCAACAAGAGCACAGCACTGCCGTGTGCTACAGTAACATAGCAGTCAGGCTATATCTAACATGGTGGATATGGCATCATTGCTGTCAGCACTTCTGGGGGGTGGAAGGAGATCCTCAGAGCCTTCAAATCAAGCCTTCCAGCACGTATACTAGCCCAACCCCTGCACCCACCTCTACCCCCCCCCTCCAGACACAGTCACCCCTGTGCTTGATCAATAAAATAATCTCCATGCCCTTTCCATCAATCCTATCAGTATTTTCCAACGCATAACACCGTTATCCAAGTCATCTTCATTGTGTGCTATCAATCAGATTTCAAATTGCATTATAAATGAGGTGGCATTATAAAGGATGTGTAGACCGGTAGTCTCAGGTTATTAATAGCCCTGTAATCCTAAAAATTACTATTTCACGGAAAGATAGGTAATTGATGTTCCATCCATTTCTCTAGTGTGTTCTCTGGATGAAGAAAATTATCTGATATTTTCTAGGCTGTCATAGCTTCTGTATCTCATATACGTGGCACACATCACTGCAGTGGCACAGCTACGTTAGTCATAAGAGGCCTCTGGCAATTAAAGCATTAGGACCAACATCTAATAGCGTGACAAATTCATCACGTAACGCAGAGTAAGGTCGTTGGGTACACACAATTTTATTTCGTCTCGCTGAATGGCTCTAATATCATTACACAGTTAGAAGACACTGTATAAAACCAGTGGGAATTATTGACTGACCTGGAAGGGGAAGATGTTGTCACTCCTGCTCACACTCTCGTCCATCCAGGATTTGGGGTTGAACCCAGGGCTGGTGCGGGAGTACTTCTGCGACGGCACGTGGTTGTTGGGGAAGGTTTTCTTCAGTGGGGAGATGGAGTTCAGGGGGGTCATGCTTCCGTTGAGGCCTCGACGGTACTCACGCCCCTGGGAGCCTCCCCAGCCACCATAGCCCCCGCCGGGACTCCAGGAGGTAGTGGAGGGAGAGGGAGAGGGGCTTTGGTAGCTACCCCAAGGTGACGGGGGTTTATTCAGATTATTGGACAAATGCGGCAACTGGCTGAAAGCAGCATTCCTATGGGGGAAGGGAGGAGGGTGGGGGCTGGCCGGGGACCTGCGGTGCTGTTGGTGTTGGTTGTGTGGGTGCTGAAAGTGTGGATGTGGGGGATGGTGCTGGGAGATGGGTCCAATCTGGGGGGAGAAGTTTCCCCCAAAGCCTGGACTGGAGTGGTGGGAGAAATTCTGGAACAGGAGGGCCCCATTGTTAGCAGAGGCAGCTGGGTTGAAGAAGCTGACATCCTCGTTGATGATGGTGGAGGGTGTCTGGGAAATAGCCGCTGACCAGTTGTTGAAGCCGGACAGGGATGAGGAGGTACTGGACTGGGCCGGAGTGCCAAGACCCGATGTCTCTTGGTAGTCGAAGCCTGTCAGTACTGGGGACTCGAGGCGCAGCTTCTCTTTTCCATTGCTACCCTCAGAGGGGCCGCCCTCCACCTTGTTCTCATCGGACCTCGCCTTCTCTAACTCAGATATGATTACAGACTCCTGGTGGCCAGGGGACAGTTGCTGCTTTTCTTGCGTTTCTTGCATTTCCTGTTGCTGGGCTTTGGGCTTTTCAGACCCAAGAATTTCATCTTGCATGCTGCTGTGGGCAGCTGTTGCTGAAAACAGCCAAGGCGACCCACTGCTACTGCCATTACCAGATGTGGTACTGTTTATGAAAGCAGCAGGGCTTGGAGACGCATTCTGATGATGATGTGGAGGTTGCAGATGTGGGTGAATTCTAACTGGGAATGCAGACTTGTTGCCAGTGTTGTTTTGCACTAAGACTCCAAACCCGTAATCCCCCATTTGTTTTCCCCCACACAATATGTGCTATCCCGTGATCTATACGTCCTAAAGAGAGGGGCAAACACAAAACAAACCAGTTATTACTTCAATGGTTGTAATTGAGAATCAGGCAGTCACCAGTGTAATGGACTTTGAAAGCTAGCTACGTCAGACCCTTTTCTGCTAGTAACCATCTTGCTAGTCCACATGTGGCACTCATTCAGTTAAATAAAAGATTAAATAAATAAAAAACATTGTTTTAAAAAATCCACAGAGGGCCGAGTGCTTCGGGTTCACACTCCTCTCTTGTACTTAGCTAATTAATGAATTAAGGTCACTGATACATTAGGAACTCCTCTCACCTGATGGTTAAGGTATTAATGGACACAAATTCATGGAATGAGTTAAAGCTATCTGTCGAAAATAGCTGCCGATATAATAACCTTGCTAACGCAACAGATGCCACATCAGTTCCACCTTGTACGTTGTAGCTAAATGGTTTATTGCATGTTAGCTAGTTGGTTAGCTAGCACCATCTTTACGTTGCCACAGAATATGCTACACTAGTCTAACTACCTAGTTAGCTAACGTTTTCTGGTAAGCTACATTACATGCTCGACGAACATCTCATTACAAAATCATGGCCATTAATATGGAGTTGGTCGCCCCTTTGCTGCTATAACAGCCTCCACTCTTCTGTGAAGGCTTTCCACTAGATGTTGGAACATTGCTGCGGGGACTTGCTTCCATTCAGCCACAAGAGCATTAGTGAGGTTAGGCACTGATGTTGGGCGATTAGTTCTTCCACACTGATCTTGACAAACCATTTCTGTGTGGACCTCGCTTTGTGCACGGGGGCATTGTCATGCTGAAACAAGAAAGGGCCTTCCCCAAACTGTTGCCACAAAGTTGGAAGGACAGAATCGTCTAGAATGTCATTGTATGCTGTAGAGTTAAGATTTCCCTTCACTGGAACTAAGGGGCCTAGCCTTAACCATGAAAAACAGCCCCAGAGCATTATTCCTCCTCCACCAAACTTTACATTTGGCACTATGCATTCAGGCAGGTAGCGGTCTCCTGGCATCCGCCAAACCCAGATTCTTCTGTTGGACCTCCAGATGGTGAAGCATGATTCATCACTCCAGAGAACGTGTTTCCACTGCTCCAGGGTCCAATGGCAGCAAGCTTTACACCACTCCAGCCGACGCTTGGCATTGCGCGCATGGTGATCTTAGGCTTGTGTGCGGCTACTCAGCCATGGAAACCCATTTCATGAAGAAGCTCCTGACAAACAGTTATTGTGCTGACGCTGCTTCCAGAGGCAGTTTGGAACTCGGTAGTGAGTGTTGCAACCGAGGACAGACGATTTTTACATGCTTCAGCACTTGGCGGTCCTGTTATATGAGCTTGTGTGGCCTACCACTTCGCAGCCGTTGTTGCTCCTAGACGTTTCCACTTCACAATAACAGCACTTATAGTTGAGCGGTGCTGCTCTAGCAGGCGAGGTGTCATCCTATGACGGTGCAACGTTTAAAGTCACTGAGCTCTTCAGTACTGGCCATTCTACTGCCAATGTTTTCCTATGGAGATCGCATGGATGTGTGCTCGATTGTATGTACCTGTCAGCAAGGGGTGTGGCTGAAATAGTCGAATCCACTACTTTTGGCAATGTAGTGTATGTCGGACAGTCGACAGGAGATTGCAGTGGTGACATTTCTAAGGCCAGTGAACTAGCTAGCATGTTGTCGATAACATACTAAAGTTAGCTTGCCAGTTGCAATAGTCATATGCAACAGTATTTGGAAAATGACGCTAGCCAGCTAACATTAGTTAGCTAAATTTGAACGAAATCATGACAGACAAGTGACCTTGCCTGCCTGACAGCTGTCAAAGCCTATCCCGTTGCTTAGATTCGACCCTTTAATTTCACAAAATGATGATGTCGTATTTATTCCTAATCTGTTATAGGCACTTTCCCCTACAGCAAAATCTTAAACAGATATGACAAAGTCGATAGTCACAGATGCTAGCTAGCTATAGTAATGTATGAATAATCTGGCTAAAGCGACGTTGCACACACATCGACAATAAAATCTCCTTTTCACCTTTTGGTCGCTAACGTTACCCTTGATCCAGGCGATGACTCGATCCGTCCTGTAGTCAACCGGCAATCTCGATGTGTCTCATAAAATTGTGAGAATCAAGTTTATGACAAGCGATATGGTACTTTTATGGCTTTCGCTCATATAGTAGCTAGTTATGGCTAACCAGCTTTTCTCTCCTCTCCTGACGTGTCCTGCCTGCTCAATGACACAGCTCTCTCTACGGAGCCGCTAACCTTGCTTGTATAAATTTTTTTATTGTCATTGAATTAAATGTTTAAAACGAATTCAATACTAGTTGACTGTAGTGGCTTATTCGGTCGGTTTCATTGTTTAAAGGATTTCTGTATATATTTTTTTTCTTCCCTCTATCCAACTGACTTGTTCGTGCGTTTCTTTGCGGTTGCCGTCCCTCTCGTCAGAACCGACCGTGGCCAAATGACAGAGCGCTCAGCCGCGAGACACTTCCGGGTAGAGCTCTGCCCCTTCTAAAACCTTCCCACGGGTGGCTGGGAGCCTCGCCTCGATTCGTGACACCACCCACACCCCGTGAGATAGTGGCGTATAATTGGTCATATAAACAGTAGCCTCACCCACTTTAAAGATGTGTCCGCCCTTTAAGGTCAATTAACGTGATATACTTATAGTCTCTTCACGCCAAGTCTCCGCCTAGTAAGGTCGAATCATGAGAGCTCAGATGAGAGAGAAAAAGCTGCAATTGCGCTCCCTCCCCATCGTTTGTAAATGAAGAGGTCAAGCCTCCTACAAAATGTTTAAAAGGTGAACGATATGGATTCTGAGCAGAAATATAGCATTGAACAGGCTGTAGTTATAATATAGATATAGTCCTACTTTACTCTTACATTCATGCATATAGCTTGTCATCCTTAACTGTTATTGTTTGTTTTTGGCTATAGGTTATATATTAGCTATAGCATAAACAGCCCAGTACAGTTCAATGTTCAACATGGAAAAGAGAGCTTGCTCTTTCCGCTATTCATAGACATATTCATCAAACACTCAGGATAATGTGATGTGCCTTGGATGCAGCCCTATAACTGCAGGTGATATGCATGGGAGCGTGTGTGGTGGAAATATCTTCTGCAACTTCCTGAAAATCTCAGTGGTTTTGAAAGGAAAGTTGCTGGTGATAGTATGGGGTAAATTTGCCTTAAGTATTGAATTCAAAATAAAATAAATCATAAACAGTTGAAAATGTAAAAATTATACTTTAGCTGAAAAGTGAAATAATGGTTGAGATTAAAAACAAAAAAAATCGAAAGCAAAAATGTGTAGAATTGTAAACAAAAAGAATATCAAAAGATAAATAAAATCATTTTTAAAGCTAGTGTACAAAATCGAAAGTTACAGACGCAAAAATTAAACTTAAGAAAGGGAAGCATAGAAATAGTGCACATATGACAGATATACTACTTCTTAGACTTGCTTTCAACGAGAATGACAGGTATATAACTTAATTTTCTATATGTATATTTGGTTGGGTAGGCCAAAAAGTCAAATTTTGCATCTTAAAATTTTCCAACAACCAAACCTATTGAATCCATTTCAACTACCCTCTTGCCTGCTGTTGCTACCTTTGGTTAGGTTACTTTTATCTTTGCTTTTGCCAGCTGTTTCTTTGCTTTCACTAACCATGTTTCCATCTACAGTTTTTATGCAAGTAAAGTCATACCTCACAAAAAACAGCTGCCATGGAAACAGGATGTTCCTGTACAATTTTATAAATGCCAACAGATAATTTGTTCGTTTGACATGGGTGGAATCTTTTTCTGTTAGTAAGATTAATTATGCGAGAAATGCTGGTGGAAACGCCTTTATGCGTATATATTTATATAATAACCATCATATCGAAGTAAACTTAGCGTCACACGATGATATTGTGTATGGTCCTCCCACTACGACTCGGGAAACCATGTACAGTAGTTTGTTAGGCTAGCCTACAGATGAAATAATGAACTTCACAGGGTGGAGAAAGTGCACGATAATGTGCGTGATGCTAATTTCCAATAAATATCGAGGGTCTTATTCTGGTGCCATGATGATCGATGCTTGACTGCCGTTTGACAAAAAAATTATATTGTCGCTCTTATCCATAATAATCTCATCATGTAGACTAGCCTACCCTCACAGCCTACCTGCACTGTATCTGCAAGCTGTTGGCTAGAGTGCATGTGTCAAGACCAGAGTGGGCACATTTTCTATTTAATGCAACAGTTTACTATCCGTAAAGCCTAGAGTTAAAAATGCGAAGAAAACACAGATTTTTATTCAGAAAATTAAGCGAAAAATAAAATGTTGTGTGCACTACGTCATCACACTGATTTTTATCCTCAACAAGTCCTTTTATGCGTATTTTCTTTATGTGGATTTTAGAACATTTGCATAAAATCTGTTGTAGCCACTGCTAGTTTTTTCAATTGCGAGTTTTGGCATTTTTTTCAGTAAAGGCGGGGTTTAGAGGGAGGCGTAGATAATGCACCTGCATTGGTCCACTAATTTTGGAATGACGGTTCATCCTAACCCAATCAATGAGTAGGATAGACAGAGGGTGGTTTCTTTCTATTTATATTCTATTTCTAGCTTAGTTGGCTGGCTTACTGTAGTTGTCTGACTAGCTAGCCACATGGAATTAATCGCAAGACTCTGCATGCCTGTAGCTAGCCCGTACCAGCCGTAGTGAAAGGTTTGTCTGTATCTTTTTAGTAAACCATAGTGCTTGTTATGGACAAATAGACCATTGTGATTTTAATCCCATGACGAATGTCTCCAGTTAAATATAACTAGCTAGCTACATCATTTGTATTTAGACCAGGGACTTGTGTATCCACTTTGACACATCAACACTCTTACACAAGTCCTCTGGATTACATGTATAATTTAGCTAGCTATTTATCTAGCTGGAGATATTCATAATGAGATTGAAATAACATTACGCCCTTTACGGATAGAATAATTACTTGGCTTGCGAAAAGCAAACAGTCAAACCAATCATACATATATGATTGTATCTTAATAACCCTTAACAAGATGTTCTGGACTAGCTGGCTATTTAATCTAGAGACATTCATGGGCAAGCCGGTTAATGCTTTTCCCTTGTTGCCCATATATCCAGCTAATGTTCACTTTGTCTTCAGCAGAAAGAATATTCAGAGGTGGCTTCGGCTGCACATGGCCTCATCACTGTGCTGACAGTGATTGGGTTAGGATGACTTGTCGTTCCAAAACTAGTGGATCAATTGAGACGCATTATCTACCGCTCCAAACTCGCAATTGATAAAACTGGCAGAGAAAGAAAAGAAACGGACGGTGAAAGCAAATATCAGAGTAACCTAACTCAAGATAGTAACTGCAGTCAAAAAAAAGCAAAGGAAAAATGGATACGATAGGGTTGGTTGTTCGGAAAGTTTTACTAAAAACTATTTTTGCATTAGTTTTGAAATCAATTTGTTTTGATCTCACTTCATTTTTTTTGCATGCACTTTTTGGGGGTTTTGCTTTTGCTATCATTATTTTTGTTTATAATTAAATAATTTACCTTTAGATTTTTTGTTTTTTGATCTCAACATCCATTATTTCACTATTCCTCGAAAATTATAAATTATTTAATTTTAAAGTCAATACTTAAGGCATGAAATTGACCCCATGTGATAGGGCAGATTGTGACAGCGGTGGGAAGGTCTGCTGTCGGTGGTGTTGGTGGTGGCACCTGCTTGCTCACTTCTATAAGTTTTTGGGCCAGCAGGATCAATCTCATTACCAGTGCGGATGTGAAATGATGGGTCAGGGAGCACAGAGAGAGAGAGCCTCTGCTCTGAACAGCTGTGGCCACAAACAGAGATCTCATTAAACTAAGCTGCTGCCTAGCCTTCTATTCTCTCACCCGCTAATCAAGCTCTTCCTGCCTGATCATTTTCACTAGGCTGCTCGGGTCACGACTAACTGAAAATCTCTCATTGCCTTTTCATGAAACGTGAAGTCTACAAATGTGCTCATTCAATTAAACCTGTAATTTTATATTCAGGTGTGTGTGTGTGTGTGTGTGTGTGTGTGTGTGTGTGTGTGTGTGTGTGTGTGTGTGTGTGTGTGTGTGTGTGTGTGTGTGTGTGTGTGTGTGTGTATATATATATACTGGATGCTGAGAGGTGTGAATGATGGAGCCAATCAACCACAACTTGTTTTCCAAGCACAAGTCAAGAAGAATGAGTACAGCATCGTCCAAGCNTGTGTGTGTGGTATACTGGGGGTTCTAGAGCGTGTGTAACTGCATGTGGATGGTAGCCATGGATACTAGAGTATGAGAGTCTCTCATTTCTCTTTAACCTCCCACTTCACTCAGTGAGACAGGCCATATCCCTTTAACCTGCTGATAACAGCTCTGACTGAATTTAATTCAAATGCGTGTGTGATTATCTGCCTGTTTTGCCACTGCAGTGTTTGACAAGCCGGCTGAATTGAAGTACAATGAGGCATTTGTTTGCAACAGATTACATTACACAGTTATAATGCAACATCAGCAATAATTTAACAGTCAGAAATCTAATCATTCTGACATGGAATTACATACAATATGTCATGTCTCTTTTTAATGGGCCTCATCCACTTCTGCCGGCATTTCAGGATTTCTGTAGAGGAGTAAACGAAACCATTCTGTTTCACTGGCTGCTGCTGTTCTGAGAATCAGCTTTTTTACACTGAATAAATGCTTATTTATGGTCCATAGTTTTTCCAGTTAAAGACCCAGAAACAGATAGCAGCCTAATGCTTGCACAGTAATAATTACAGTGTCAGTTAATGTAGACACCTCCACAGCACTCTGTCCTATACCCATTTTTTTTTTTTACAATTTTCTCTCCATTTCAGCAAACATGATCCCAGGGATATTCATTCATCCATTCATCATATTCATTCACTAATCTTGACAACAGTGGCAAGAGGTGGAGGAAAGGACCATTTGAAACACACATTTGTCTCTCACAGTGGGGTGGAGATTTTGAAGCGTGGGTAAATGGATTACAGAAGGATAGAATAACTGATCTTACTGGCTTCATTTACAGAGAGAGACAACAACCTCTTCTCCCCCAACTCATCTTCCTTCCCATGCACCCTCAATGCTAACATGCAAAGCAGGGAAATAACATCCATATTTATTGAGAGAAAGCAGTGTGGCGGATGATAATAGCCTTTAAACTATGTGACCTACTGTATTTCTGGTTGGTTACGGTGTTTGTCCACCGTAACCAATCGCAGATCCAGACATGTTTTGTATCTCTTTTTTACATGTATATATTGAAACAGTTCCGGCGAGGCTATGAATAAAACATTGAATCCATTAAAAAATTGATCACCCCTACCGATTTCTCCTAGAGAGCTGTGAATAGACGACTGCAACAAAGCCACATTATATTGTGTAATACCATTATATTGTGCCACATTAAATATTCAATACACCTAACAAAACTATCTCAAGTTTCAAGGTGTTATTGTCACGTGCATAAGTACAGTGAAATGCCTTTCCCAACAATGCAGTAATCAATATCAGTTGTACTATAAAACAAAGTAAAGTAGAACAAAAACACACGAGAAATAGAAAGAAAAAGAACATGAGAAAGTAAGTAAGCTATATACACGGTCAGGGCATACTACTGGGCACACTACTGGGTGCCTGGCCCTGTGTTCTCAGCAGTTCTCTGTCCTTGTGAGCTGCAAGGCAGGAGTATCAACAAAGGCATTATTTCTGTTTGACGTGTTGTATATAGTATAAACATACATGTTTGTTTACCACCACCACCACCACTACGTAAGTGCCAGGTGCCCAACCCTAGCACGTTCCACTATACCTCCATTCTGCCTCTCTAGCTTTGCCTCTTGATCCATTCTGTATTGCCCTACTTTGTTTGAAAGGAATGGAATATAATAGTCATGAACTGTGTTCCAGCACGGTAGGCCAGGGCTTTTTCACATTGTTCTCTGTGTATTTGTCCTGGTGGGTTTTTCCCAGGGATGAAATACAAATTAAGCCAAAGAGGTCTAGCCAGTGGAATATCTCAGGGTTTGAGGGAGGAATGGTGGATGGTGGATGTCAGAGAGGCCTTAGTGATTTCATTAGTCCTTTGGGTACTGTACGGAATGCATTACAGTGGACCAGCTGTGTGTGTGTGTGTGTGTGTGTGTGTAACAATTGAGATGCCACTTTCCTTCTGGGCAGCTCTCCACAGTTGATAAGCTTGGCCCGTTGACAGGGGACATCTGACAATGGCTATATCGAGTGGCACAGCTCACTGCGATGGTGAATAATGAAAATGGCTACCTTACCATCAGCTCACTTACACTACCAATCCACCCAGAACGACCTCTCTCTCCCCTCAACCCTCTCTCTCTCCTCACCCCTCTCACTCCTCTCTCTCCCCTCAACCCTCTCTAACTCCTCACCCCTCTCTCTCTCCTCACTCCTCGTTCTCCACCTAGCTCTCTCTCTTCTCGCTCACATAGTGCTGACATGGCCAAAATCCTGGAGCTTTGGACGCAGAAGAGCTGAGTAAGACCGACCTGAGCCATCCTTCGCTCCAGCAGAGATGCAGAGTGTGGCCTCATCAATAATTTAAAGTCCTCCGCTGTATTTGATGGGGCAGACGTAGCCTACAGTATACCATTCCACCTCTCCTCAGGTGAAGGATGGAGTTTCAACATGAACCTTATCAGTTGATGCGGTGTCAGCCCATGGACAATGTAATGTCTATGCGTCAGTCACTCTGACAAAAACTGGTCTGGGTGACATGATACAGTGGCTGCTCATGTGAAAGAACCTGAGTCTTTTACACCACAGTCTGAACAGTGTGCCACATTTCATTATTATAATTTGTTTTAAATCACACAACAACTTACAGACGCACACAAACCACATTTCAAGGAGAGTGAAAAAATTGCTGTCCCTGTCACTAAACTCTTAACACTAAACAACAGTGCTTGAGATGATCATCATTAAAAACTTGAAAGCCTGAGGAGGGAAGATATGTATTTTTTTGACTGCCTCTCTCTCTCTCTTTCCGAGATTACATTCAAGTTCTGACTTAATTACTGCTCCAGATGTTAGTTTCTTGGTGTCCCCATAAACTTCATGTGTTTAAGCACCGGACAAAAAATAACTGAGGTGGATTCCCATAGGCTTGGCATGGCCCCATTCTTTTCTTCACTGCTTTCAGCATACAGTAGCCTACTTGGGTCCGGGCAACTGGCTTTGCTCTGCATGAGATAAACTGTATTTGACTAGTCCAGGTTGGGTTTCAGCCTTCCAGGTCATACATGAACGTAAGTGTACAGTAGCATTAAGATTCAAACTAATATTCCAAAGTGTGTCGTGCTTATAGAATAAATCATCAAACACAGAGTTAGTACAAACGGACGGACATTGATCTCTGTGTTATTGTTCAGTTTTATTTCAGGTTTCTATATTATTTCTGGAAACATCATGATTAGCCTCACTGTGTTGTTATGTTGTGAAGAGGACTCTTGACCTTTTTATCAGGACCAGTGGGAGTGAGGAAGGGCTTTGGTAAAGAGATTTCCACCCAGGGCCCCAGAGTACTGTTGTGTTTATTGACCTCTGTTTGCAGAGTTCACAATCTGCCTGATTGATAGTTAGTCTCATTGATTGAAGTATAACACATAGATTATCAATCTGTTTAAATCTCTCTCTCTGCTCCAAGCCTCACAGCACAACGTGACTGCTGCCTGGATAACAACGAGAGAACCAAAGGAGAGAGCCTGCAGTGTGAATGTATGAGAGCGCTCCCCTCCCCACCCCCACCTATACACTGCACCGTGCAGGATCAATACAGCACAAAATCCATGAGAAACAATTTAACATATTCTTTGATCATCACTTATTCTGCCCTGTAAAGAACCTCTTATTATAACGGTTCCATGGGTAGAGGAAGGGAAACACTGATGACTGTCCTTCAGTTTCTTTTCTCGCTCTCTCCCTCTGCTCCCTCTCATTAGAACGCAAGGCTCTGCTGGGGACAGATGGCATGATGCAGCATATCAGAGCAGTAATCTGCAACCCCATCAAACATTTACACCACCATTCCACCCCCTTTACTGGGCTAGCAGGACAGACCCAGCCCTGTGCTGCCTGCCCTGGGACAACATGCCCTGCTGGTCTCCTGTTACCAGTTACCTTCACAGAAACATTAGGAACAGGACATCCCTTCTTGTGTCACGTCCCGTACTGTCTGTCCTCTTAGAGACGCCATGGATCGACATGAAAGGGAAGGGAATGGAGGATACATGTACTTGTGTGAGAGAAAAGGCTTGGTTTATATATAGGCAACTAGGAAAGTCAGTTAAGAACAAATTCTTATTTACAATGACGGCCTACCCCGGCCAAACCCAGACAACGCTGGGCCAATTGAAGCGCCGCCCTATGGGACTCCCAATCATGGCCGAATGTGATGCAGCCTGGATACGAACCAGGGACTGTAGTGACGCCTCCTGCACTGACATGCAGTGCCTTATATACAGCATCTGCTGTATATAGAAGTTTAATATATACAATTTAGCATACACTTCTTTCCAAAGCGACTTATTCATGCGTGCATACATTTTACGTATTCACTTTATGTATACATTTTTGATGCCACTGTTTATGTGTGCCACTACCCTTTGAAGCCCCACTATACACAGTTATACTGGTCATCAATACTCTGAGACCCTTCTATTCACTGAATTCAGTTCAATCCAGTAGCTAGCTTTGATCAATACTGCCTTCCATTGTACTCCACTGCATCCATTGAGCTCTCACTCAGCTCTTTTTTTCATGGGAATTGGAGAGTTGTTTAGGGTGGAGGGGCACCCGCTCTTTCAGTTTCCACTCACTAGGTCTGGCTGGGTCACTGGCAGGGCATTCTGCTACAGGCCAATATCTGCACTGATCACTGTCATTCGCTGTCCATTGATCTTTATTGACACATATAAAATGTATAGACGTGAACACTAACACAGCAACAGGGATTGTCTAACAACTCTCCCACTAACACAGCAACAGGGATTATCTAACAACTCTCCCACTAACACAGCAACAGGGATTATCTAACAACTCTCCCACTAACACAGCAACTGGGATTATCTAACAACTCTCCCACTAACACAGCAACAGGGATTATCTAACAACTCTCCCACTAACACAGCAACAGGGATTATCTAACAACTCTCCCACTAACACAACAACAGGGATTATCTAACAACTCTCCCACTAACACAGCAACAGGGATTATCTAACAACTCTCCCACTAACATAGCAACAGGGATTATCTAACAACTCTCCCACAAACACAGCAACAGGGATTATCTAACAACTCTCCCACAAACATTGCAACAAAACACACACATTGCAGTTTGTCCATTGAATCATGACAGTCTGCATGGAGCCGTCTTTGTAATGTGTTTTCTACCGCTTTTTTTTTCTTCTTCCAGAAACATCTATGAAGTTACTGTATTTTATATACAAATTAGGAGCAACTCTAATCAAACATCGTTTTGTGGAAAGGATAAGACATTTTCTAAGGAATCTTGATGAGACACAGTGTTTCTTTTTCCGTGACCTGATTTTGATTCAGCCAGGCATTGAGAAGGCGTCCTCTGTCCTTCTGCTCATGGCGACTCCTTAGCCCCAGTGTGTTGCATCTCAAGCAGTGCGTGGGCGTGGGCAGCTAAAGGCGCAGCACTGAGCCACGGAGGACAGCTCACACCAGGCTCTCCTCCAGGCCATCTGTGGAAGGCCACATCCCACTCCCTAGAGCAAGGCCAACACAGCAGCACATACACAGAGACACAGCTATAGGGGGATATCAGATAACACAGAGACAGACATAGAAGCTCTATACCAGAGACATGTTACTTTGTCTAGATAAGGGTTTCTCAATCCTGGTCCCGGGGACCCAAATGGGTACACATTATTGTTTTTGCCCTAGCATCTAACACACAAGCTTGATGATATGTTGATTAGTTCCATCAGAGAGGAAGAGGCGAAGCGAGAGGTTTCACAAATTGCTAATTTGCTACATAAGGCTTGTTTGATTAAATATAAGTTTCTTAATGGTTAGGTTGTTAAGAATGCACTGATATAAATGGAACTTTGAAAAAACGACTTGATATGTGCTGTTGTTATAGAGATAGATAGAGGATTCATCGTTGCTACAACCCGTTTTAGCATGGACATTGCCATTGAGGGCTAACACCATTTTAAAGTAGTCAACTAGGTGGGAATTCCAGTGAGCTGGGAGCAATCAGCCAATGAAGAAGAAAATGTACTACTTTAAAATGGAGATAGCCTCAAAGGCGCTGCCCATGTTGTCACAGACACTATAATGGCACAGATACAAAGATGAGTCCATCTATTGCTATGGCCTGTTGTTCACACACGTATCTACCCTCTCATTGGCTAGAATGGTCCCACCTGATCTCGCCCCCTCCCACCTGCCTTCCATCTTCGAGGACATGTATTTCCATTGTTAGAGCTGCCACTTGACTATCTTGTCAATATAACAGACAATCTTTGGTTCAATCAAGTGTGTTAGTGCTAGGGCAAAAACCAAGAACGAGAAACACTGATCTAGATAGCACTGCAGATTTACACTGTATCTGTTAGACATCTCTCAAGAGCAACTAAATATGTACAGTTGAAGTCGGAAGTTTACATACACCTTAGCCAAATACATTTAAACTTAGTTCTTCACAATTCCTGACATTTAATCCTAGTCTAGGTCAGTTAGGATGACCACTTTATTTTAAGAATGTGAAATGTCAGAATAATAGTAGAGAGAATGATTTATTTCAGCTTTTATTTCTTTCATCACATTCCCAGTGGGTCAGAAGTTTACATACACTCAATTAGTATTCGGTAGCATTGCCTTTAAATTGTTTAACTTGGGTAAAACATTTTTGGGTAGCCTTCCACAAGCTTCCCACAATAAGTTGGGTGAATTTTGGCCCATTCCTCCTGACAGAGCTGGTGTAACTGAGTCAGGTTTGTAGGCCTCCTTGCTCACAAACTTTATATATGATTGAGGTCAGGGCTTTGTGATGGCCTCTCCAATACCTTGACTTTGTTGTCTTTAAGCCATTTTGCCACAACTTTGGAAGTATGCTTGGGGTCATTGTCCATTTGGAAGACCCATTTGCGACCAAGCTTTAACTTCCTGACTGATGTCTTGAGATGTTGCTTCAATATATCCACATAATTTTCCTCCCTCATGATGCCATCTATTTTGTGAAGTGCACCAGTCCCTCCTGCAGGAAAGCACCCCCACAACATGATTCTGCCACCCCGTGCTTCACGGTTGGGATGGTGTTCTTTGGCTTGCAAGCCTCCCCATTTTTCCTCCAAACATAATGATGGTCATTATGGCCAAACAGCTCTATTTTTGTTTCATCAGACCAGAGGACATTTCTCCAATAAGTATGATCTTTGATCCCATGTGCAGTTGCAAACCGTAATCTGTCTTTTTTATGGAGGTTTTGGAGCACTGGCTTCATCCTTGCTGAGCGGCCTTTCAGGTTATGTCGATATAGGACTCATTTTACTGTGGATATAGATACTTTTGTATCTGTTTCCTCCAGCATCTTCACAAGGTCCTTTGCTGTTGTTCTGGGATTGATTCGCACTTTTCACAAGGTACGTTCATCTCTAAGAGACAGAACGCATCTCCTTCCTGAGCGGGATGATGGCTATGTTTTCCCATGATGTGAAGCAGAGGCACTGTTTGAAAGTACGCCTTGAAGTACATCCACAGGTGCACCTCCAATTGACTCAAATGATGTCAATTAGCCTATCAGAAGCTTCTAAAGCCATGACATTATTTTCTGGAATTTCGCAAGCTGTTTAAAGGCACAGTCAACTTAGTGTATGTAAACTTCTGACCCACTGGAATTGTGATACAGCAAATTATAAGTGAAATAATCTGTCTGTAAACAATTGTTGGAAAAATTACTTGTGTCATGCACAAAGTAGATGTCCTAACCGACTTGCCAAAACTATAGTTTGTTAACAAGAAATTTGTGGAGGGGTTGAAAAACAAGCTTTAATGACTCCAACTTAAGTGTACGTAAACCTCTGACTTCAACTGCATGTGTTTCTACGTAAACAACAGTTCTCTGTGCTGGTTGCTAAGTCAACCATAGCCTTATTATCCTTTCAGTTGTTACTCATCTTTCTTCTTATCACGTCAGATAGGAATGCTGTAACATCTCTCAATACAAAGTCTACTTGACACTCTGTCGTGTTCTATTTCAAGCCAAAACATGACCATTGATTACTATTGATCACGGTTTAAACCTGCTCACCCCGCTTTAGAAGAGGCCAGGTCAGTGCACCTTAGTCTGTTCACCTGTCTGCCCATTGGTGGAGAGAATCCAGAAAGCTGTTGGAAAATATGGAGTGTTTTTCATTTTCTTGGCCCAGTACCATGCTAACCTTTGTGATTGGTGCCTGGCTACATTGCTGCTGTAAAACATACTCACTTTATGTGGACTGAAAATTATGGATGGCATGTTGTTATTGTACGAAAGTCCTCCTGGATACTATGTATTGGACACTATATTACATAGCAATTACATTAGAACGCATCGTTAAAACGTGTTATATTGGGTATAATAAAAAATACATATCTGCTTTCCAAGCGAAAATGTTTAGTACTGGCTTGCTTGCAGTGGAGGATGGTACTACACAAACGCTCCCTGTAAGTTAAGTAAGAATAGAGAAGTCCAGAACAGACGTGGATATTATCTCATGGAGTGGATGCCCGGCAAACGCACCGTAGTCTAATTCCTGCTGGAAGGTAATTAGTTCAGCTCCCCACTCATCACAGAGGCGAGGAGGTGTGAGGCACTCTGCCAGTGGGATAATGTAACAGCCAGGCCCTGCGCAAACACACGTTGCCCAGCCTTATCCCAGCCCTGCTCCTGTGCAAACACACATTGCCCAGCCTTATCCCAGCCCTGCCCCTGTGCAAACACACATTGCCCAGCCCTCCCCAGCCCTCCCCAGCCCTTCCCAGCCCTCCCCAGCCCTGCCCCAGCCCAGGCCCAGCCTTGCCTCATCTTCCAACAGTACAGTACAGTCCACCAGCCAGGCCAGACAGCACAGAGCCACAGACATAATGATGACTTTTTAAATGCCTCCCAGTGTCCATTCAAATTTCCTTTTCCAGCAGCACCACTACAATTCATTGAAATGCATGGCATGGTCCAGTGAGAGTGCTGCCAAGTGGTTTGCCATTACTGCAGAGCTCCGCTTCAAAAAGAATAGCCCACCACCACCTCCTGTTTTTGCTGTATAACCGAAAATCATTGGTATGCAATGTGTCTGTCATGTACAAAGGGAATGCACCACAGCATGCACAGTCATGTGTTTTACAGTACAATTGAACAGCCCCCTCCGCATCCTGCATTGAAAAAAACGATCAAGTCAGTCAGACCAACACGGAATAGACAAACAGAATCTTGTACGATACGGCTTCTGCTCAAGCTGATGTTTGAAGGCCCAATGTGTTTCCGTAGCGGACCTACTGAGCCTTGCATGCCTTAAACAAGGTACCGTTACCACACTACATACCATTAGTTTATTAAAGAGAGAGACAACACCAACTGTTTCTGGCATGCACACCATACAAGATTCTCTGAGGTTGCTCTAGTGTGCAATTAAATCACAACGCTTGCCTGCTCTTTGGCTCTGCATCATCGGCAGGGAGGAGGAGGAGGAGGAGGAGGTAGGGAGACAAAAGAGCTCCTCTTTTTTTTAGCTGCGTGTTCTTTTTTCATATGGTGATACAGTTTAATCTGTAAGATTTACGCATCTCGATATAGCTGCTATAGATGAGCAGTCTAATTCAGATGCTATAATTGAGGCCAGGGAGCATCATTATAAAACAGCCCATTCTCTCTCGCCTGCTTGCTTGTATCCACCAAACTGCAATCATCTTTAAATGGGTGGGGATGCCATGACTCTGCCGTTCCGCTCCACTTCGGTCGCCGCCGCACCCCTCGTCGCATCTAAGTGGGGGTTGGACACCCCCTCTCCCAGAATCCCCCACAGGAAGTTGCCCCAGTAAAAGCCCTGTTGACAACACAAGACACTATGCGCTCCCATCCTGATGATTAGTTCTGTCACATTCAGGTCCAGGTTCACATCTCACTCTCAAGCCTCATTTATGGTCCACAAATGAGGAAACACATTTTAATTTCCCCATGTATAAAAATACATAGATATCCTTGTGTCACACAGTAGAAGCCCTGCTCTGGTTCTCTCTAATTCCTTTAGTCTATTACTCTGCTCTCTCTAGAAGTGGAGAGGAGGAAAAGGGCTACTGGAGCTAATATACGTAAGTATCAAAAGTAAAAGTATAAATAATTTCAAATTACGTATATTAAGTAAACCAGACAGCACCATTTTGTTGTTTTTTAAATTTACAGATAGCCAGGAGCACACTCCAACACTCAGACATAATTTACAAACATAGCATGTGTTTAGTGAGTCCGCCAGATCAGATGCAATAGGGATGACCAGGGATGTTCTCTTGATAAGTGTGTGAATTTGTCAAGCAGTGGATAACTGGTGAAAAGGAGTCAGGCGCAGGAGAGCAGAGATGCGAGGACAAGGTATTTTAATAACGAAGCACCAGTACAAACAATAATATCAGTCACACGAAAATAACGGGCGTTATACAAAACCTGGCAACAAAATAACCAGCCGTCAGTAACTGCCTGAAAAATCAAACAAACACGCACACTAACATGGTGGAAACAGAGGGTTAAATAATGAACATGTAATTGGGGAATTGAAACCAGGTGTGAAAAAAACAAAGACAAAAAAATGTAAAATTAAAAGTGGATCGGCGATGGCTAAAAAGCCGGTGACGTCGACCACCGAACGCCGCCCGAACAAGGAGAGGGACCGACTTCGGCGGAAGTCGTGACAGAATTAGAATATTTTCCTGTCCTGCTCAGCATTCAAAATGTTACGAGTACCTTTGGGTTTCAGGGAAAATGTAAAGAGTAGAAAGTATATTATTTTCTTTAGGAATTTAGAGGAGTAAAAGCAAAAGTTGTCAAAAATATAAATAGTAAAGTAAAATACAGATACCCCCAAAAAATTGTGCTTTCAAGTATTTGTACTTAAGTACTTGACACCACTGCCGCCTGCACAGTCTCAACAACAGGGCCATTTTGTTTCGGGTGCTGAGGCCTGCTGGTGTAGTGTATCAAGCCCAGGACTGAATTACCCTTACAGCAAGAAGCCAGGCTTTCTCCCAGGGCTGGATTCAGCTGACTGTCTAAAAGCTACCCCCCCCCCCCCTTTCTCTCTCTGTCAGTGCATCAGCACAAGGTCAGACTTAAAAGGAAGGTCAAATGCAGCAAAGTTATGTGGTGTGCTGCCTGCCATACAGCAGCTTTAGCTGAGTGAGGCTACAGTACAGCCCACTCTGTAAAACTGATTTATGGAGAAATCACAAATGCCACTGAAGCACACCAAACTGTCTGTCCCTATACCCAGAGTCCTCTCGTGCTGTCCCTCGTCATGCCACATAAACAATGCATTATGGCTCAGAGGGTGACTAAGGAAACAATAATTACCATGACAACGTGATGGAGCGACGTGGCAGTGCAGAGTGGTGCAGCGGGGGGTGGGGGGAGTATTTCTGGGAAGGGCTGCTCATGGTGACTCATTGCAGAATCATAGTCAGGCAGCGTGCTTCTCCTCCGCCAAGCTATTCCTCACGAGGTCATGGTGCGTGTCGCCCGCCGCCCGTACTCACTCTCCATGGCAACAGTGATGATTGCATTACAGAATACACATGAAGACTATGGGGTAGGAGAGATGGAGAACATGCTCACACAGAGGGAAGACAGGCATGTCAATGCACTAGTGGGAGTGAAAGACCGCATCTTGTGCTGTGGAGAGTGTTGGGACCACAGCTGGCGAGGCGGCTATCTACATGAAGGCACCAGACATTCATCTCTACAACAGGCCAGAAGAAGATATGGGGGGTTTATTTAGATTAATGGGTGATGGACATCTAGACTCAGAAACAGCCCAAGAGACGGCAACACAGACACACTCAAAACAGGAATAGCTCATGACATACATCCTATGCATCTCATGCAGTGAATAGCCTAAAATGGTTTCCAAGTTCTCTAGTCTCGCCACACCCAGAGGATGAGTTCCTATAGAGACTACAGCATCCATTTAGTGTGTGTGTGTGTGTGTGTGTGTGTGTGTGTGTGTGTGTGTGTGTGTGTGTGTGTGTGTGTGTGTGTGTGTGTGTGTGTGTGTGTGTGTGTGTGTGTGTGTGTGTGTGTGTGTGTGTGTGTGTGTGTGTG
>QNTS01000411.1:712081-737209 GCA_003317085.1 Hucho hucho
CTGCTGCTATTCTGTTTATTATCTATCCTGATTGCCTAGTCACTTTTACCCTACATGTACATATTACCTCAACTACCAACACTGCTGCTATTCTGTTTATTATCTATCCTGATTGCCTAGTCACTTTTACCCTACATGTACATATTACCTCAACTACCAACACTGCTGCTATTCTGTTTATTATCTATCCTGATTGCCTAGTCACTTTTACCCCTACCTACTTGTACATATTACCTCAACTACCAACACTGCTGCTATTCTGTTTATTATCTATCCTGATTGCCTAGTCACTTTTACCCCTACCTACTTGTACATATTACCTCAACTACCTCGTAACTCTGCACATTGACTCAGAACCAGTACTCCTTTTATATAGTCTCGTTATTGCTATTTTATTGTGTTACTATTTCTATTTTAATTTGTTTCAAATTGTTCTTCCTTTTTAACTCTGCATTGTTGGGAAAGGGCTCGTAAGTAAGTATTTCATGATAAAGTCTAGACCTGTTGAATTCGGCGCATGTGACAAATAAAATTAGATTTGATACTAGCCGGCGATGGTTCATTAATATCACCATGCAACGGAGATGTATCATGTATGCCTGCCTCTGTCTTCTATTGATGGGTCTGCCTTGTGCCTCTCATATTCCCAGGGTCCGATCAACAAACTGTGCCACACGTTTCTTGACGTATGCTCTCCTGTTTTTTAGTGGATTCTGTGAATCATGGAGAGAGATGGTAGAGATTGGAAAGCCCATCCCCCCTCTCATTGGAGAGCCTATCCCCCCTCTCATTGGAGAGCCTATCCCCCTCTCATTGGAGAGCCTGTCCCCCCTCTCATTGGAGAGCCTAACCCCCCTCTCACTGGTTCTAATGTACGTATATCATGAATATTTTGTAATTTGATCTCCCCACCCTTTTTATGAGCTGCTAATTAGGCAGTTGATGAGCTCTGCATGTTTGGTGACGTCTACCAGACAGATTGACTTCTGGCTGATAATGTTCACAGTGCTGGTGCTTTTTTCCATAATGATGCATAACGCTTGTCTTCTAATGTTCTATATTAAACAACAACTAAATCAGTCATATAGCTGCCCTTATGTTGGAGCTGAATTCAAGAGGTCTACATAATGAACAGGATTCAATCCATGTTGATACATACCAGTACTTGGAACCAGGTAATACTGTAGTGTACAGATGGTGATATTGAGTCACCATAAGCCTAGGGTGTATCTCCAAGTCGATGGCTGTTAATGTGACTGAGAATTCCTCAGCTGTTTCCTTCAACTAGAGCCACAGATCTAGAACATATACCTTCCTGCAGTGAAATGCTAGGAGTTGTCTCTACCCTCCTGACTCCTGAGTGGCTGAAACTGTGTTAAGGGGGAAGGATCACGAGACACCTAGAAAAAAACTGATCATGTTTAGGGACCAATCATATTGGTGTGACAGACCGGGGGCACACACAAGCATGGAGTGTGGTCCTAGTGTTAAACAGATAGAAAAGTGACACCCTGATAAGTTCCCATTTCAATCTGCCATTTGAATATGAAAGCCTTTTCGCATTCATCATTCTCTCTCCATACGGTCTGCCCGCCCTCTCTCTCTCTTTCTCCCACTTCCCCTCTATATCATCCATCTACTGTTTTATCTACCTTTCTTTCTCATTCTAAGAAAGTCAATGCATGCATGTTTAGTTGACCAAAACTCAGTTGTAGGTAATGGATCTGAGGAGTAGGAAGGTAGAACAGGCTAGAGAAGGCAGCAGGAGGAGGAGGAGGAAGAGGAGGATGGGGTCTAGAGGTCAACAGAAGGAGAGGCAGATGCTTGTGCCTCAGATGCCTCTGAGCGAATAATTATCCTGACGATATTCGCAGATAGCGGCATGACGCAAGGGGGAGGGCATCAGGATTTGAAGAATACGTCACAGTACAGAGAGAGAGGGATCGAATGGAGAGAGAGAGGCTTTTAATTGTAGAGGGATATGCTGCCTGCCTCCCACGCACTCTCTCTCTCTTCCTCTTAATCTCTCCCCTGTTCTCTCTCTCACTCACTCTCTCTCTCTCTCTCTCTCTCTCTCTCTCTCAATTCAATTCAATTAAATTCAAGGGGCTTTATTGACATGAGAAACATATGTTAACATTGCCAAAGCAAGTGAAGTAGATAATATACAAAAGTGAAATAAACAATTAAATGAACAGTAAACATTACACTCGCAGAAGTTCCAAAAGAATAAAGACATTACAAATGTCATATTATGTAGATATACAATGTTGTAACGACGTGCAAATGCTTAAAGTACAAAGGAGAAAATAAATAAACATAAATATGGGTTGTATTTACAATGGTGTTTGTTTTTCACTGGTTGCCTTTTTTTTGTGGCAACAGGTCACAAATATTGATGCTGTGATGGCACACTGTGGTATTTCACCCAATAGATATGGGAGTTTATCAAAATCGTGTTTGTTTTCAAATTCTTTGTGGATCTGTGTAATCTGAGGGAAATATGTATCTCTAATATGGTCATACATTTGGCAGGAGGTTAGGAAGTGCAGTTCAGTTTCCACCTCATTTTGTGGGCAGTGTGCACATAGCCTGTCTTCTCTTGAGAGCCAGGTCTGCCTGGCTTCTCAATAGCAAGGCTATGCTCACTGAGTCTGTACATAGTCAAAGCTTTCTTTCCAATGTGTCAAGTAATTATCTTTTTGTTTTCTCAAGATTTGGTTGGGTCTAATTGTGTTACTGTCCTGGGGCTCAGTGGGGTCTGTTTGTGTTTGTGAACAGAGCCCCAGGACCAGCTTGCTTAGGGGACTCTTCTCCAGGGTCATCTCTCTGTAGGTGATGGCTTTGTTATGGAAGGTTTGGGAATCACTTCATTTTAGGTGGTTGTAGAATTTAATGGCTCTTTTCTGGATTTTCATAATTAGCAGGTATCGGCCTAATTCTGCTCTGCATGCATTATTTGGTGTTTTAAGTTGTACACAGAGGATATTTTTGCAGGATTCTCAATTTGATGTTTGTCCCATTTTGTGAATTCTTGGTTGGTGAGTGGACCCCAGACCTCACAACCATAAAGGGCAATGAGTTCTATAACTGATTAAATTGCATTTTCAGCCAGGTCCTAATTGGTATGTCGTATTTTATGTTCCTTGTCTCTCAGATTGTTCACAGCTTTGTGGAAGTTACCTGTGGTGCTGATGTTTAGGCCGAGGTATGTATCGTTTTTTGTGTGCTCCAGGGCAAGGGTGTCTAGATGGAATTTGTATTTGTGATCCTGGCGACTGGACATTTTTTGGAACACCATTATTTTGGTCTTACTGAGATTTACTGTCAGGGCCCAGGTCTGGCAGAATCTGTGCAGAAGATCTAGGTGCTGCAGTAGGCCCTCCTTGGTTGGTGACAGAAGCACCAGATCATCAGTAGACATTTGACTTCAGATTGTAGTAGGGTGAGACCGGGTGCTGCAGACTGTTCTAGCGCCCTCACCAATTCGTTGATATATATGTTGAAGAGGGTGGGGCTTAAGCTGCATTCCTGTCTCACCCCACGGCCCTGTGGGAAGAAATGTGTGTGTTTTTTGCCTATTTTAACCGTACACCTGTTGTTTGTGTACATGGATTTTATAATGTCGTATGTTCCACAAACACCACTTTCCATCCATTTGTATAGCAGACCCTCATTCCAAATTGAGTCGAAGGCTTTTTTGAAATCAACAAAGCATGAGAAGACTTTGCCTTTGTTTTGGCTTGTTTGTTCGTCAATTAGGGTGTGCAAGGTGAATACATGATCTGTCGTACGATCATTTGGTAAAAAGCCCATTTGACATTTGCTCAGTACATTGTTTTCACTGAGGAAATGTACGAGTCTGCTGTTAATGATAATGCAGAGGATTTTCCCAAGGTTGCTGTTGACTCGCATCCCACGGTAGTTATTGGGGTCAAATTTGTCTCCACTTTTGTGGATTGGGGTGATCAGTCCTTGGTTCCAAATATTGGGGAAGATACCAGAGCTAAGGATGATGTTAAAGAGTTTTAGTATAGCCAATTGGAATTTGTTGTCTGTATATTTTATAATTTCATTGAGGATACCATCAACACCACAGGCCTTTTTGAGTTGGAGGGGTTTTATTTTGTCCTGTAGTTCATAGTTCTCTCTCTTCTTCTTCTTAATCTCCCCCCTGTTCTCTCTCTCCCTCTCCCTCTCTCTTGCTCTCTTTCCCTCGCTCTCTCTCCTTCGGTCTCTCTCGCTCTCTCTCGCTCTCTCTCTCTCCCTCGCTCTCCCTCTCTCTGTCGCTCTCTCTCTCTCTCCCTCGCTCTCCCTCTCTCTGTCGCTCTCTCTCTCTCCTTCGGTCTCTCTCGCTCTCTCTCTCGCTCTCTTTCTCCCTCGCTCTCTCTCTCTCCCTCACTCTCTCTCTCTCCCTCGCTCTCCCTCTCTCTGTCGCTCTCTCTCCTTCGGTCTCTCTCGCTCTCTCTCGCTCTCTCTCTCTCTCCCTTGCTCTCTCTCTCTCCCTCGTTCTCTCTCTCTCCCTCGCTCTCCCTCTCTCTGTCACTCTCAATCTCTCTCTCTCGCTCTCCCTCTTAGTCATACATGGCGTGAGAAAGTGGAGCCTCACCCCCCCCCCGTGGTTAAATATGCAAGAGGTAAGAATCTATGCTGCTTCTAGTGCATCCATGTCCTCCATAGAGGAAAGAAAACTGCATCCACCACACTAACCCATTCTTTGTTTGTGCAATACAGTCTTCGGGGAGCTAGCTAGCATGAGCATGGAATGTGCATGAAATACTGACAAGGAAACTGCTTGGAATTCTCCAGATTGATTCCCCCTAGATTGGAAGTACAGTGACAGAGGCTGCATGTGTGTCAGTGAGTATCAGGCTATTTATAGCCCATAGTGTGTGTGTCCCTGATTGAGAAGGGCTTATTCACCCCAGCGCCCATCTGCAGGCTTTACACACAGAGTGGAGAGGACAGAGATGCTACACAGAGAAACAATAGAAGATGGGCAGCACAGAGAGAGAGAGACGCCTCTTTTTAAATATTTCATACAGTGCTGAATTCACATTAAAATAAGCCTCCAAGATGCTAGTGTGCTGATGGCAGCAGATCAAACATCAAAAGCCAGCTCTTTGTTCGAGGGGGCTTGATCTCTCTCCAGAATATTGCAAGATGACAAGAGAATTGGGAACTGTTGCTTTGGTACAAGAATCTTCCTGAACCCGTTGTGTGTCATCCTGCACATCCAACTATGTCCTCAAATGGAACCGATTGTCATTACAGAGGACAAGACATGTCTCACAGTGCTCTAGTCTATCTGTTGAGGTGTAATAAATGTAAGGAAGCTGGTGCTGATCTGACCTGGTTTTCATGAATTCCTGAGATTTCATTCTTGACTGAGCGCATCAAACTTCACAGGCATAATGTTTACTAGAACTAGTTTCAGGAACCTATTTCTATTAAGATGCTATTCAATTAAAGGTCATACCTCAGGAAGTCCCATTAGAACAATACTCTTTAAAAATGAAATACATTCCTCTGTCCTCTGCATTATCAGAGCAGTGAGTGGTAAGTAAAGTTGAGCAGGCAGTGAGACACATGTGGCCGACAGACACATGCCCTCTAGTGGCCGACAGACTCCAGCTCCTGTCAATGAGGTTTCCTCTCTCCTCAGCCTGCTCCAAGCCCAGCAGCCAGCCCAGCCACATCACAAATACACCAATACTAAACTCACAAATTAGGCATCTGGTGAGAGAGCAGCCTCAGGCCAGCTAACCAGCCAGGCAGACCTGCATATCTGGCTTTCGGGTTTGCTTTTCTCAGTGTTACTCATAACCTCCATTTTAGTGAGATTCACCATTTTGTTCGGGTTTTCACACTTTGCTTGAGTTAATTCCAGCTAGAAGGAGACTGGCAACCTGGTGGAATAAGACAATGACATGTTAGTATTCTGAAGGCACACCAGCCTATCAGGACCCAACGTTTCAGACTGACTGTCTCTCCTGTGACTGAGTGGCATCTTTAATGTCTAATTGGATCAGCATGCATTTGCAAACATGGCGAGCAGATGTGAGTGAAGGTTGGCAGCAGCCAAATCTGGATCATCTCTGTTCCCATGATCATTAGCATAAATGGAGGCTAATGGGCGTCTAATAAAAGGACTTGGCTGCCAGGCAACAGGAACCCCTGCAGAAGAGACAGCTATGCATTGTCTCAAGGAATAGTAAAACACACAGTCATGCATGCACATGCACACACAAATACTGCATAAATAAACACACATGTCTAAATGACCTCACAAAGGAGGGAAGATTCCACAGTTGAGAAAAGTCTAGTTAAAGTGACAGGATGCACCATCTCTGTGTAGAGAACAGAATTTCCTCAAAATAGCCTTTTTTTATGTTTGTTTCATGTCACCTCCGTTTTGTTGTTTGATTAGAATAAAAAGAGAGCTCTAGCGTGTAAAGGACCAATGTATGAATGCGACTGATGTAAAATAAAGATGAGGGACATGTCACATCATTTCCTCTCCCTTCACTGGCTTGCCTTGAGACGACAGTGACCTATTATTTCACCGTCGCCTGTGTGCATATCACACATACACACACACACACACACATACACACACACACACACACACACACACACACACACACACACATCTGCTTTAAGCAGAGCATAACACACACACACATCTGCTTTAAGCAGAGCATAACACACATACACACACATCTGCTTTAAGCAGAGCATAACACACATACACACACACACCACTGATTTAAGCAGCACACCTCGTCTATGAGGAAAATAAATTGGAGAGATTCTCTGGAGGCGTGAATAAAACAACATACAGAATTCAATCTAGCACTTCAGTAGGATGCAGTGGGCATTTTTCATATCAAACAGCGCCATTCACAGCTAGGTCCAGGAGGGGTGGGCAGTCTGCAAATGAGATATTCATGAGAAGCCCTTGATATTTACTTAATATGTCCATAATGTCTGACAGAAAGCCCATGACTAGATGATGTCCCACTCTCATCCGCTGCGGTTGCCATGACAGAGAGCTGTGGAAGCCATTTTCCTCCATCCCTATTCTCCATTCCTATTCTTCATCTATATTACTGAGTTAAGATATACCTCAGGAGGATCAAGCATTTATACAGTAATTACTGTTACTCCACTAGCAGTGTGTGTGTGTGTGTGTGTGTGTGTGTGTGTTTTTTTAATGTATTTTTTATTTAATCTTTATTTAACTAGGCAAGTCAGTTAAGAATAAATTCTTATTTACAATGACGGCCTACCCCGGCTGTCACGACTTCCGCTGAAGTCGGTCCCTCTCCTGGTTCGAGCGGCTACCGGCGGTCGACGTCACTGGAGTTCTAGCCACCACCGATCCATTTCTCATTTTCTGTTTGTCTTGTCTCATATCACACCTGGTTCACATTACCCAAATTGTATGTGTTATTTAATTCCTCTGTTCCCCCCTCAGTTTTGTCCGTGATTGTTTCATGTATTGTGGCTCCGTGTAGTGAGCAGGTGTGTGACTACTTTGGTAGTAATTTCGTGTCCCTTATTAAAGGAGTTTTGTTGAAATCGGTTTCCTGCGATTGATTCCAGAAGACCTGCATTCAAGAGCCTTTACACCGGCCAAACCTGGATGACACTGGGCCAATTGTGCACCGCCCTATGCGACTCCCAATCACGGCCGGATGTGATACAGCCTGGATTCAAACCAGGGACTGTGGTGATGCCCCTAGCACTGAGATGCAGTGCCTTAGACCGCTGTGTCACTCGGGAGCAAAATGGACTCTAAATAACTACATCCTTTCCAACATCATTGTCACAGTCTTTTTGATTATCATATTTTTAAATGTTCATACCATGGTCAGAATAGAACCTAAGGGAACTGTGGTCCAATGGAACTTAAGGGAATCCAACATTCTAGAATCCAAGTAATGTTTGTTACAGGGCCTGTCATGACAAATAGTGTCCCATGGAAATAGTCTACTCTTGACTGAAGAGTGAACTTCCCAGACTGAGGCTGCTGGGCCCTTCCAGACAGAGACCGCAGGGCCCTCAAAGACAGAGTCCTCCCAGCCCATCCAGGACATTGAGAACCTCTCCTATGCCTTTGTGCGTGAGTATAAGTCGATCCACAGGTCTTCAATCAAAAGACGCCACGACAAGTCTGACGATGAAGAGGAAACATTCCCAAAAGAACAGCCTATCATGTTCTCCTGAAAGGTACTTAGTTCAGCCTAATAAAGCCCTGACAGAGGTCCTTGTAAATGTGCAGTAATACCAGAGAGGATGTAGCAGATGAAACTAACACAATCCAGAGAAGCGGGCCAAGCAGTCAACGAATTCTGAAAAGGGCCCAGCGCCAAATCAGTGATGGAGGCAGAGAAAGACCGTGGTCATATTTATGATATGGTAGCCGGTCCGAGGGGTGAAAGTATCAGTCCTCCTGTCATGCTGACCCTGGTTGTGAAGATTCCCATACTAGTGGTACCATCCAATGTGGATGCTCAGGAAGACCCCTGCACGATGGTCTGGCCCCCCAAGAAACACTGGAGAGAGGCCCTGTCAGATTAATGCAGCACAGTTGTGACTACCTACTAGAGTTGGGGTCAATGCCATTTCAATTCAGTCCATTCAGGAAGGAAACTGAAATTCTAATTCAAACATTTTCTCAAAGAGAGGCATGGAGAAAAATTGGAATTGGATTTAGAATTTCAGTTTACTTCATGAACTGACTAAATTAGAAAGTAATTGACCCCAACCCTGATATTTACTTGTAACAAATTCTGTGGTTTCTCTCCTCACATCCGTTTTATTTCATTTTCTTCTAAATTCTATTTGATCAATTAAATGGTTAGCAAACTGGGTTGAACAGCTTGGTCTCTCCATACTTTACCAAAACGGCAATCACTACCAGTGGCAATGCCATCTTCTCTAATGATGCCTGTTTCACTTATCAGGGATTGATAAAGCACTAAATTAGAGGTATTATTAAGATAGAGCACTTTTAATCAGGGGATAAATTGGTATTTTGTTGCGGTTGTACTGTCCCCATAATTCATGGCTTTTCTATCATAATGTAACACACAGTAACTCTATTCCATTGTTTTTTTAATTTAACTAGTCAAGAACAAATTTTTATTTACAATGATGGCCCACACCGTCCAAACTCGGATGACGCTGGGCCAATTGTGCACCACCCTACGGGACTCCCGATCACGGGCCAGTTGTGATACAGCCTGGATTTGAACCAGCGTGTCTGTAGTGACACCTCTAGCACTGAGAGTTTACCCCTGTAAAAGCCTATAGGAATATCCATTTACAAATACTAATTGAAATGTAACTATTGCACCACAGACTAAGACCTGATAATTGATGTCATTATACTGAAGTGTATCGTTTGATCATAATCCTAAAGACATAAGGTAAAGACAAATGAAGCTGTTGGTGCATAAGACTTCTTTTCAGTTGAAAATGTGAAATCTGGAGAATGAGTTGCCTTGGCAACAAAGAGACTTGTATGATCAGATGATGGAGTAAATGGGTTTCTGGTTTAATTTGTGTGCATTATACTACATTAAATATTTTCAGTGGGGGTAAGTGTCTATTTCTAAGTGCTACAATGAACATACAGGTAAATACAAGCCCCATGAGATATCTCACTACAAATATAGTTTCAAAATTCACATTATACTGTCATAACTCAGCCTTACTTTTGTTGTACCTAGCCTTTGTCCCCTCTATCTGAGTGTGTACCAGGCACGTACCATTTAAAATATTCATTAGCCCCCCTAAATAAATCAATATCAGTCAATATATTTTTTCTGTGATTTCTCTTTTTCCCGTCAACCGTTCCATCGCATCTCAGACTACTTACAGGTCCGGCACTAGGACCAGGGGAGGCTGCTGCTGCAGAGGCTGCTGACTGTCAGACTTTCTTCAGCAGTGATGGATGACAAAAATACTATGACGGAGGCAAATGGAAGTGATTATAACGTCATAACGAATCATGCAAAAAAAAAGTAACGTACAGTTGACAAGAATAAGTTAGTTATTGTAGAGACAAACGGATTATGCATTTTGTTTAATCATAAAGTCCGCAAGCTAGCTGACTAGCTAACATTAGCCAGCTACGTTAGCTGGTTAGCTTTATGGGTGTTGTGACATGAGTATGACTTTGTAATTCTGGTTGTTTCATGTTTTAGGGACTCCTGAAACAACCAGCAAACCAGGCTGTCGTATTGTGAAACAGTGGATGTAAAGAATCTAGCTAGCTAAAGCATTTACTGCAAATTGAATGTACAATTTTGTGAGCTTGCCTTGCTGATATTTGCTATGCAATGCAAATAGATGAAATAACTTGGCTAGCTATGTTCTTGCTTATTGTGCAGTGGAGGATAAAAATACCTGTATGCCTATGGATGTGTAGCTAGCTATCTAGCCGATCTGTGTATGGACCCAAACGTTTGGTATAAATATTAGTTCAGAACCTAGCTATGAACCTCAGCTATCATAGCTAGTTGTTGTATCAACTTCAAACCAGTCAATGACATTAATGAAGCCTATGGATCGAGTAGAATATAATATAACGTTGTGCCATGGATGCAAGTCGTATATACATGTAGTTATTACCATGCATGGGATCCCCACATTGTAGCCTGTACATTTTTATCTATTCACTGATCATGTACTCTACATTGGCAAATACAGGTGCAGTTCAGGTATGAATGTCTTTGAGATTATTTTTCAGTCATATCCAATACCAGGAGTATCAAATTCCAGTCTTTGAATGATGTTGTCTGTTATAATTATACACTTCAACAATCTTGGTCCTGGGACATCAATGGTTAAACATTGTAACTAATAGACTAGAAACAGGATTTAACTAGTTAAAGGCTGATTTGTAATTAATATATACAGAAATAGAATTTAAAAAACAGTAAACTACACTTCCTTTGCATCGTGCAAATAGTCTAAAACCGGTTCATCTCAATATCTAAATGCCCTTCATCTGCATTGATCTGATGAACACAGGATAGGTGTAGTAGTTCATCAAATGAGACTTCATTTCAACCAGTAGAGAATTAAACACTTTATTGAAAGACGTTCATTATCCAAGTGTTATAAATACATTCATTATAAATACAATTGTAATATTATCAATACAAGTTCAATCTGTACTTCAATGCACATCTGTTGTGCAATATAAAAACAGAGGAAGAAAGAGGAGGTGGAAAATACAAAGGGAAAGAGGTAAGAACATAGGAGCAGGGAAGGCAGCATATGATTAATGAATCACAGTGCTACCCAAATATTATTTCAGTTCATCACAATTACATAATAGTGTCTCTAGTCGGCCACAAAAGTTATCTTAAGAGCGGGTGCGGTGGCGATGATGGGACTGGGGGTTGGCATCCTCTCACATCAAAACATATCTGCAGACGAGAGACAGATGGAGAGAGAGAGAGCACCATGTTTTTATTTTTTATTCTAACATTGTTAGTCATAATAATCAGGTGAAATGCAAAACTGGCCTTGGATCATTAACTCTGGGACTACTGCATCTCTATTTCAATGTAAAGCATCTCTTTAATAATACTTCCTGTTGACCTGACCAAGTGCCCTCTATGTAGCCTGTTCAGATGCGGGAGGGGTTCACCGACACAGCTGATATAACCTAGAGGATTTAGGGAGAAGAGGAGAGAGGGATGAAATGAAGGAGAGAGACTTATTGAGAAAATAAGGTAGTTAAAGAGACAGTGTTCAACAGGAATCTGTGTGTGGCCTCACCTGGTACCCACACCACACTAAGTGGCTGCAGGGCACACGAGGACAAAAAATATAGTGTAGTTATAGAAATAATGAAGTGTCTTACTATTCTCCATGGCTGGCCCTCTTGCCTATTCGTTGAAGGTGGAATGAGCCAGTTATCCACTTGAGCCTGCTTACTGCACAACACAATCCATCAATCAGATTGATACATGAGTGTGTGGGTTATAGGGTGTCTAATTGTTCTACATGTTTTCAATATGGGTGATTCTTAAAAGAGCCTGTTTTGTTTTTGTACAGACATCACACCCTTACCTAAACAGCACCCACACCTGAGAAGTAGAAATCAAAGGGAGAGAAACTGGGAATTGAATAACTGCAGTTGACAGAGCTAAGTAAATGGAAGAATACTCTTATTGCAATAATGAATGGCTCTTGAAATAGCATTTGGTTGTGCATAGTGTAGTCTATGGTGTTGCCAGGGAACAGCACCCTCTTCGAAGAAGTAGGAGGTGAAGATCTCCCGCACACGGATTGCCTCTCTTGCTGCGTTGTTGGACCCCATCCTTAAAACATCCTGCAGAGCAGCAGACTTGTCCTCTGGCACATGGCGGCAGAGCTGCAGATCACCCTCCTGGTCCTCGTGTCCATCCTCATGAAGTTATGCAGGACACAAGTAGCCTTCACACACCTGAATCCCCCCAGGAGGCAGTCCCAGATGGCCCTGGTCACCCAACCTTGCAGTGCCCTACACGTTAACTGTAGGCAATCGTTTTGAAGGAATCTCCAGTTACAAGGCATCTAGGAATAGGAATATAATAATGTAATTATTAGAATTTTACATCACCAGGTCATTGTGGATTACTAAATCATAATATCCCTGATAACAAATCATGATAACATTGGATTGAAAGATGCATGGGCACACATATGTGCATGTGACAATAACAGGATCATATCAAGGATAGCATCATATATGAACACATAAATACCACTCGAAGCTTGATGATGAGTTGATCATTTGAATCAGCTGTGCAGTACTAAGGCAAAAACAAAAATGAACCACTGCTCTTCATTGGGACCTCTTCATCTGCTGACAGGCTTTCATAGCTCTCTTTATCTGAGGACAGAAAACCTCACAAGAAACAGACTTCATTATAGTCAAATTACACCACACTGAATATTATGTTACTATTATCTCCATCCTCACTTCTAGGGACAGGAACTACACAAGTACCTGCCCTATCCAGAATAGCCTACTCTCTCACTGACAGCTGGGGCTGCTATCCTTTCACCCTCCATGGCTGTTAGCTAGCTACCTACAAATGCATTTGGAGTTTGTTTTTTACAGTGATAAATACATCAAGATAACTAGCTAATATGAAGTTAGGTAGCTGGTGATATTTAATTCACTTAGCTATCTATACAGTATGTGAAGTTGGCTAGATAGCAAGCTATTCAACTAGCTAGCTCATTTAGCAGCTCATTTGAGTTAGTCTGAAATGTAGCTAGTTAGCTAATAATACATCGGTTTTTTTTACATTTTCGAAATGTATTTACTTACTTGAATAGGTTCTCCCAGCCATGTAGACAGTTGGAAACGTTTTAGAGGATGTTACTATGTACCCATTTAATAACCAGACCTTCATACAAACTTGCTGTGCTGACTTCTTGACGGCACAATCGAACTTGCTGTCATATGCTGCCAGCACGCCCACAAGCGAGTCACAATGGGCGGCCTAAGCGGCACGCGGCAATTCACCGTTATCTAGTGTACATGCACCGTTAGGCCTACCTGTAGCTAACATTTTGGTTAACGTATTCCACAGAAATAGCTAACGGTGAACGGACAGGAGGGAGTATGCAAGACCCCCCTAAAAGAGGCTTAGCCCCCCTATCCATGAATCCCTATTGACGTCCCTGGTGTGTACATACTAAAAGGTAATTGTCCAATGAACGGAAAAAAGGTTTATCTCAGCTTCAAGATTGAGTTTGTCCTGCTCTCGTATTGTAAATGCAGGCAGATCTGGTCCGCTTGTTGAGTTACACTTAATTATTTTATTTTTTTAACCTAGGCAAGTCAGTTAAGAATACATTCTTATTTACAATGACAGCCTACCCCAGACATACCCAGACGACGCTGGGCCAATTGTGTACCACCCTATGGGACTCCCAATCACAGCTGGATATGATACAGCCTGGATTTGAACCAGGGACTGTAGTGACACATCTTGCACTGAGATGCAGTGCCTTAGACCACTGCGCCACTCAGGATGCACACCATGGTATAGTGGCCATATATCACAACCCCCTGAGGAACCTTATTGCTATTATAAACTGGTTACCAACATAATTAGAGCAGTAAAACGAAATGTTTTACGGTCTGATATACCATGGCTTTCAACCAATCCCAATTCAGGGCTCAAACCACCCAGTTTATAAAAGCACATAATCCCAAAGTAGGTTCTCCAAAACACTCCTTTCTTAGATTCCTAATCCCTGTGTCAACCAGGAAGAATAGAGTCCTGGCTCATTTACATTTTAGCAGAAACACTTACCCAGAGTTCCTTACAATAGTGAATGCATACATTCTTAAACTTTTTTTTTTTCTTCTTCATACTGGTCCCCTGTGGAAATCAAACCCACAATCATGTGGCGTTGCAAGCGCCATGCTTTACACAGGACTCTACAAGGATATACCAGTGGGAGCACAATGACATATTGATCCCAAAAACCAGGACTGCAATCTGACTGTAAAACAATTACAGTACAGCAGGCCAGCCTGATTCTGCTAAATTGGCAGAGTTATGATTGGGACTAGTTCCATTAAGTATTTTTTTGTGTGTGTGTGTGTGTGTGTGTGTGTGTGTGTGTGTGTGTGTTCATGCCGGGGTGCTTTGTTTTTGTGGTTTGGTGGCTGTTACAGAATATCTTATTGTACAGATCAAAGATACATATGCCGCAGCACATGTCGAAAAACTGTCAACTACAGCTGGAGACTACAGTTGCATAATTAAACCTCTCTGCTCAAGCTGCTTTAACTCTGACACGTACTGATGTTTTGTCACCATCTTGTGGCCCATTGGTGGTCTAAATCTGGAAGATTGAATTACTGTGCTCAAACCATCTCTGAGGCAACATGAAATGAATGCAATCCATTAATAAGCATAACTGCTTTGTGAATAAGACAATGGCGTACACAGGGCGTACCTCAACTCTCCATGTTGGTATATGCATATGTTATAAACACACAATGTGTATGAAAAAAATAGGTTTGAGATCATCTGGTTTGCCTCTACGGCTCTCTGTCATTTCCAAACACGTTGACAAATTGCAGAAGGGCTGTCAATTCACAGTAGCCTATTTGCATTTTTCCTCTGCCAATGAGAGCCAAACTAAACAGGCCTCCAGGTTTCAAGTTTATTTGTCACATGCACAAGTACAGTGAAATTATTAATATGCAAATCATACCCAAGAGTGCAGTACTCAATATCAAAAAAGTTTAACAAATTAAAAATGAGAACATTTAAAAAACACACAAAATAAGAAATAAGAGAGGAGGCTATATACAGGGTATACTCCCAGTACAAAGGGTTAGCCTACAAGACCATGGTGTACTTACATGGAAACAATGTTACAATACATGTTGAACTATCCATAAAGACACTGTCCTCCTCATCAGACCCCCCTTGTTTCGCCCTCCTCTTCCCTCAGTATCACCATGGTTCCTCTCCCTAGTTGCCTGGCAACCAGCTACTCCTGGAAACTGAGGAGACTACAGTTGACTTTATAATTAAAGACCACCCCCACCATTTACAATAACTACATTTATTAAAGAAAATAATTGCAAGGCAAAATCATATCTCTGTAGTTGATTTTTGTAATATAGGCCTAAATTACAAAGCAATTCACATTTAGGTTATTTATAAAACAGCCATGTGGCCAATAGTCTAACATTGAATTACCTCAAGGGTTTTTTAAAAGAGCCATGTGGTACTAATATTCAAATAAACAGAAGACGCTGTCTGACAATGTGAGTCAGATAAACATAATTGAGTGTGCAAATTGCAGCAATAGAGGTTGTTATGTAACACTCACATGGCCATTTAAAAAAAACATCACAAATANTAGCCCCTTGTAGCCCCGTGTAGCCCCGTATAGCCCCGTGTAGCCCCGTATAGCTCCGCGTAGCTCCGCATCGACATGATTGGTTGACGGTCAGTGTGGGCGGGAGGTCCTGTATAAACACAAACTCATTTCCTTGACAACTTTCTTCACAACAGCGCTGCTCGGCGAAACGCAAGAAGTATGAATGACCTGACTTCTGCAGAGTCCATCTCACCGTAAATGCTGCACGGCCAATGCAGCATGACCATGCAGGTCCTATCAAGGTGAAAGGCCTAGTGTAGTAGCTAAGTAGGACACTTCCCAAGAAGCAGCTGTCTACAGAGCAATGAGGAGGGACTTCCGTATTGCAGAGCATGTTGGTACTTGTGTAGACTTCCAAATCATTCTTCCACATAACTAGCTAGTTAGTCATTTTAGACCCAAGGTTTATTTGTGTGTCGTTTCTTCAATTGATATCGATAGTGTTACACTGGTTTATGAACAACGCTGAAATTAAAGAACATCGGTATGGCGGAGGGTGCCAGCGGTAACGCGGTGAATCTTCCTCCCGGAGATCCTCAGCTAATCGGTCTCATCGTGGAACATCTCAAGAACCGAGGCCTGTTCGACGAGTTCCGCAGAGATTGCCTGGCAGATGTGGATACAAAGGTACTATTTATAGCTTTCAACTTTTTCCTGACTAACTGTCTGTCAACATTTTATTTTACTCAGCTAGCTAGCGCGTTTACGCTTTGTGTCCAACCATGTTGATTTAGCATAGCTAGTTAACGTTAGCTAGTTGTGCTGGAAAATGTTCTCAGCTATTGATCAGTGCCGGTGTACTTCTGTCATTTGTCGTCAGCCTGCCTACCAGAATCTGCGACAGAAAGTTGACAACTTTGTATCCACTCATTTGAGCACTCAAGAATGGAACCCATCAATCAACAAAAATCAAGTGCGAAATGGGCTAAGACAAAGCGTCGTGCAGTAAGTAACTACAGTACTTAATATGCTCATAATTCTGCTTGTGTCAACTGCATTGCTGACAGTACATATTAGAGGATAGTGAAATCTGCACATTGGATGGCTAAGCTCATGTCCCCAGTCTGGGCTGCAGTAGGTGCTATCAGTTGTTGCTACTGATGCCACAGTCATTAGTCATCTGTACTGTCTCTGCTGTGTGTCAGGTCAGGCATGCTGGAGTCTGGAGTGGACAGAATCATCACCCAGGTGGTGGATCCCAAATTGAACCACACTTTCAGGCCCCACATTGAGGATGCCATTCATGACTTCCTGTCTGCTGAGAAGGAGGAGGGTCCATCCAACTCTCAATCAGAGACGGAGCAACAAGAGGCTCCAAGCCACACTGGACCCAAAACGCCATGAGGTCAGTGCGTCTAACACCTTAACATAAACATCATGAGCAAATTTATAGGCATTGACCCATAGTATAATCTCAAAGTTTCACGTTCTCACAGTTTGTCTTCTCTCCTTTTACTTCAGGTACAGAGAAATGTTTTCTGCTGAAGGTAGAATTTTCTAGAGCTCCATCAGGCTGGATGGACAAGGACCTACTGTCTAGTAATCATGGAGCAAGAGGTTTGCACAACTCTTCGTCTTTCTTCATGTGGAGAAACCAAGCCGTGGATTTTAGCTGTCAATGCTAACAGCTACCAAATAATGCCCATAACAAGTCAAAGGGGTAATTGTGCAAATGACACAATGGTATAGCACCCTCAAACTCAACTATGGACCTGGAAGCCAGTTCCTCTGCATTCTTTCATTGTTCCCCTCTAATCAGGGGCTGATTTTGACCTGAGACACCAGGTTGTGTGCAATTAATTATCAGGTAGAAAGCCTACGAGGTCCGTTGCCTGCAGGTTAAGAGTTGAGTACCCCTGGTATAGCACAATAAACAGAATGTGCAATTTATGGCATTACATTTTTTTGTTTTTTGTGGTTATTGAATTATAGAGAATGTAAACTATTTTCTTAAGTGCAGGAAGTAGCCATTGTAATGTTGGCTTACAGATTTTTGTTCCCTCAGTTTGACACTTTGGTGAATATTGTAAATGTCATTCACCAATAAATAAATGAATGATTTGGTAGAAATGCGTACACTGCCCTGTCATTTGTTAAACTGTCAATAGAACATGTGTTGTACTGGCTGTGGTAAGACTACATTGCTCAGTTAGCCTAGAACAGAGTTTCCCAAACTCGGTCCTCAGGACCCCAAGGGGTGCAAGTTTTTGTTTTTGCCCTAACACTACACAGCTGATTTTCCTATATTTTTATTAGAATAATCACAGCATTATCACATTTGGATCCATCCAGAGCACAATCAGTGAGATCTCTTCAGGGCAGGAAGGTGTACTGCATTCCATAGAGGACACAGTCCATAAAAGGGAGTGCTGCAGTTTTTGCCAGTTCAAGACGTAACATCTGGAGTACAACCCAGGTTATGAAACTAGCTGCCAGTGTGGAGGGGGTAGTACAGGCTGCCTCTGACTGAGAGGCTTGTTGGCATTCCTCTGGGCAGGCAGGGTGCAAGTTGATTGGCAGTGCCTGGGAGCACGGCATGGTTGCTGTCTCAACACATCCATGCTATATTTCTCTCGCTGCCCTCCGCCGTGTAGGAGTGAGGCTTAGCTCCATGGCCCTAAGATGTAGCTCCAAGGCCCCAGTAAAGGGAGGGGGACGAGGGGCTCTGGATGAGCTGTGCAGAGTGTTCCCGCCTGGCTGGGACAAAGGTTGAATTGTCAGAGCTGCCTGGATGGAGCTGCTTCTGTCATTCACCACCTCGCCGCTGAGGACGTGCATACTAGCAGGCCCACTGGTGCACCACTGAGAACTGGCAAGCAGGCCTTTGTTCTCTTTTTTTAAATCAGACCTCACACCGACACTACAGAATTACTTTTAGGAATGGTCTTAAGAATGACGTAAGGAAATTGTATGTAGTAGACCGATAAGCGTTTAGGGCAAGTGGATACTAGCGACACATTGGACATTGAACGTAGCTAATTTGTCCCCCGGACCCCAACACACACACGTACACACAAATTGAATAAAGGTCCTGGTGGTGTGTCAGGTTTTCAGAGACCAGCGGCATGGCTACGTGACTCAAGCCCCCACCCTGACATCAGTGTCTGCTGCTCACGCCAATTAAGATGCTTTGCCACAGTTCCTCCATCTGGGGAAACTCAATCCTGTCCTGATTTTAACGCTACAATTGTCAGCTGTCTGGTGTGAGTAATCAGAATCCAGGGTGAGGAATTTAATGCCCTGGCTCAACTGCACTCGAGCTGAAAGTCTCTGGTCTTCACTTTGTCTTGTCAGTAGGGGAAAGTGGGGTAAGTTGAGCCATCCTTGTTTCTAGGAAACCATACACAAAATTTATCATTTTACCAAATATTTAGGAAAAGGTCATAATTTCAGGGAGTCTGAAGGAAGAAACCACATGGAAAAAGTCAAATTAATATATGCTAGAGGTTTCATGATGCTTCTATCTAAACCAAAGTAGATAATTTTATACATCAGTTGGGGTCTCTAAGTTTCAGTATGAGGTCCTAAACCTAGCATAAAAGTGCATCCTTGTAGCTGTGTGGGCTAATTTAGACCAAATGTTTTCATTGGGGAAAGTTGAGCCAATGTTTGAGCAAATTGAAGTGTTTTCTTACCAGGTGTAGTGCAAGGCATTATCACTGTGATATGAGGAACAACAGGGCCTGGCCAATGTAAGGTGTTAAAAAAAGTGTTTGTTAAAAGATGCTTAAAATGTTTAAAAAATATATGAAAAAAAGTGATTGTGTTCAGGAAATAAAGTTAGACATGGTTTTAAAAAGTTAGTGGTAAAATTTCATTCAGTACATACATTTGTAGGCGGCTTAACTTACCCTGTCCTGTGGCTCAACTTACCCCATACCCGGAGTATATGCCAAGAGACCTTTTTTTCCAAAATGTTCTAAACTATGTTTACATGAATTCTGAATATTTCCATGGATACAAAACATCCTGAAATATATGTAGATATCTCTGTTAGAGAGAATACTATACTGAACAAAAGTATAAAACACAACATGTAAAGTGTTGGTCCCATGTTTCATAAGCTGAAATAAAAGATTCCAGAACTTTTCCATATTCACAAAAAACGTATTTCTCTCAAATATTGTGCACAAATTAGTTTACGTCCCTGTTAGTGAGCATATCTCCTTTCCCAAGATAATCCTTCCACTTGAAAGGTGAGCCATATCAAGAAGCTGATTAAGCAGCATGATCATTACACAGGTGCACCTTGTGCTGGAGACAATAAAAGGTCACTAAAATGTGAAGTTTTGTCACACCACATAATGCCACAGATGGCTCAAGTTTTAAGGGAGCGTGCAATTGGCATGCTGACTATAGGAATGTCCACCAGAACTGTTGCCAGATAATTTAATGTTAATTTCGCTAGCATAAGCCGACCTCCCAACATCGTTTTAGAGAATTTGGCAGTATGTCCAACTGACCTCACAACCGCAAACCATGTGTAACCACACCAGCCAAGGACCTCCACATCCAGCTTTTTCACCTGCAGGATCGTCTGAGACCAGCCACCCGAACAGTTGATGAAATGGAGGAGTATTTCTGTCTGTAATAAAGCCCTTTTGTGGGGAAAAACTCATTCTGATTGGCTAGGCATGAAATTGTTGCATAATGTGTTTATATTTTTGTTCAGTATATATTGATCTGGACAGAGTTAAGCTGAATGTAAAAAATGGCTCAATTTACACCACTCTCCACTACCTTTTCTACAGGTCACAGTATGTGGTTGGGATTACCCATGAACCCTTATTGAATTTTGGTCACTTATTACGCATGCATTATACCGGTAACAATTAAAAGCAATGCCAATTTATGACCAGATGGTCTCAACACACATTATTCTGAACAGTAAAGGTCAAGTTGTGTTCCAGTCTAGAACTCTCACAGCAGCAACAGCAACATCGTCCTCCCACACAATGGAGGAGCAGAGAATAAAGGGCTATACTGTAGCAGATGCATTGGCACTATCTGAAATGTAAGACAAAACCCACTAGGGGGCAAAGTGATCCTAACAAGCTCAGGAACATCCTCCTCTAGCTGTTGGTCTTGAGTCTGGCTTGACCCGGCTAAACTGGCAAAGTATCATGTATAGTTTCTGGAGAACAACAAAGTATGCAACCAATACAACAGGGAGGATTATGCTTTTATTTGAATATAGCTGGTCGGCTGTGGGGTTTCAATCAATCACATTTATAAGGCCCTTTTTACATCAGCCGATGTCACAAAGTGCTATACAGAAACCCAGCCTAAATTTCCAAAAGAGCAAGCAATGCAGATGTAGAAGCACAGTGGCTAGGAAAAACTCCCATAGAAAGGCAGGAACCCAGGAAGAAACGTAGAGAGGAACCAGGCTCTAAGGGGTGCCGAGTGGAGATTATAACAGTGCATGGCCAAGATGTTCAAATTTTCATAGATCTTGTGTCAGTATGTGAGCAACACATCATGACGTAATCATGACTCCCTAATTAGAATTTTTGAATATTGCACAATCATAGCAATCATTTCAATTATTTAGAAAAAACTAATATTTGTAGGACATAGCAAGCCAATCATTTATCATCATCGTCAAGTGTAAACAAAAACAAAAACTCAAAACCCAAACTCTGCCCAGTATTAAATCCCTCACGGATGAGAGAGGACACAGGGTTGAACTATGCATTGTGTAAGTAACCAAGTGACACAGCACTTTTGGCCTCAGATATGCAGCAATTAAGTTCAGGGTCCTTGGAGGGTATTGGTAATATAGTGTGAAATTGTGTGTTGTGTTCACTGCACATCTTGGGGGCAAACGTCTCAGCTGTCATTGCATTGGTTTTCTGAACCAGAGTAATTATTGAAATGGGACAGAGTAGGGGTAAATTCACCCCCTCCCCTTAACCCCATTAGAGCACAGCTGCACGTTGGACCCAGAGTTGTCCCTCAGAGGCCCAAGCCACAACAATTAAATCCCCATTCCTCTGCAAAGCCTTGGTGCATCTGTTCATTTAATTACCCCTCATATTTCTCACACGTTAGTGGGGGGATTCATTACATATAGTGGTACACTGAGGTTGCCCGATCCAGGACCTCTCTGCCCAGATGTGCATTAGGCAAGGTCATTTTCACCACTAGACACAAGCTCGTCAGTCTCCACTCTCTTCTTCAGCCAGGGACTATACAGACGTAATGAGTATTAAACGCTGTGGCGTGGTGATCTTGGCTGCCTATGGAAGCCATCCCCTTTTAAAACTTTAATGGAGAACATACTGTATGTATGATGAAATGTGTTAGCCAATGTTATTAGCGAATTCCTGTTTAAGAAACATATTTGCAAAATTATATCTTGGAAGTAATTAGTTGTGAAATAAGGACTACATAAGGACTGAGAGGATAGTGACTGGCTACAGTATATCTATCAAAATACATCTAGGATCCATTCATTATTACACAGTGAGAATTATAAGCAGGCATATTACTTATTAGACAATTGTATTTATTGTACATTGTCTTTACAAGTATTGTGAATTTTTCCATTACAGGTACATTCGGCCCGCTTATTCATAGTGAGAGGAAAGCAAGCAAGTTAGCAACATCAGCACAGCTTGGCTATTCCTCTGCAGATGTCAGCTCTTGTGTAATTTCATTGATTTATCCACTTGTTTTTGGCATGAGTCTGAAACACGTTCAATGTCAGGCAATGTGCAGATTGGAGGAGACGTTGTGTGTAGAGTGAGGCCCGTGGTGTTTTCCCACATGGTCAGGGTCCTCTAGTAGGGGACACAACAAGCCCACTCTCTACTCTCTCTGCATGCATTGTCTGAGCCTTCCTGACCTATTACAGCAGAACACAAACCAGGTGTCTTCAACAATAACATGAGGTTTTATGGAAGTATCACACAGAGTCCATTCTCAACCCACGTCCTCCATATTTTTACTCCCAATTTGAAGGAATAGAACAAGTGATTTTATACAACCTTTACTCCTCATTTATGAGGAAATTCCAATGTGTTATTGTTGATGCTGCAGGGTATCTACAGTACAGTCCCATGACACAACCTTATTTCACTTACAGTGCCTTGCAAAAGTATTCATCCCCCTTGGCGTTTTTCCTATATTGTTGCATTACAAGCTGTAATTTAAATGGATGTTTATATGGATTTCATATAATGGACATACACAAAATAGTCCAACTTGGTGAAGTGAAATGAAAAAAATGACTTGTTTCAAAACATTCTAAAAAATATAAAACGGAAAAGTGGTGTGTGCATATGTATTCACCCCCTTTGCTATGAAGCCCCTAAATAAGATCTGGTGCAACCAATTACCTTCAGAAGTCACATAATTAGTTAAATAAAGTCCACCTGTGTACAATCTAAGTGTCACATGATCTGTCACATGATCTCAGTATATATACACCTGTTCTGAAAGGCCCCAGAGTCTGCAACACCACTAAGCAAGGGGCACCATGAAGACCAAGGAGCGCTCCAAACAGGTCAGGGACAAAGTTGTGGAGAAGTACAGATCAGGGTTGGGTTATAAAAAAGTATCAGAATCTTTGAACATCACACGGAGCACCATTAAATCCATTATTAAAAAATGGAAAGAATATGGCACCACAACAAACTTGCCAAGAGAGGGCCGCCAACCAAAACTCACGGACCAGGCAAGGATGGCATTAATCAGAGAGGAAACAAAGAGACCAAAGATAACCCTGAAGGAGCTGCAAAGCTCCACAGCGGAGATTGGAGTATCTGTCCATAGGACCACTTTAAGCCGTACACTCCACAGAGCTAGGCTTTATGGAGAGTAGCAGAAAAAAGCCATTGCTTAAAGAAAAAAATAAGCAAACACGTTTGGTGTTTGCCAAAAGGCATGTGGGAGACTCCCCAAACATATGGAAGAAGGTACTCTGGTCAGATGGCCATCAAGGAAAACGCTATGTCTGTCGCAAACCCAACACGTCTCATCACCCCAGGAATACCATCCAAGTATGGTGGTGGCAGAATCATGCTGTGGGGATGTTTTTCATCGGCAGGGACTGGGAAACTGGTCAGAATTGAAGGAATGATGGATGGCGCTAAATTCAGGGAAATTCTTGAGGGATACCTGTTTCAGTCTTCCAGAGATTTGAGACTGGGACGGAGGTTCACCTTCCATCAGGACAATGACCCTAAGCATACTGCTAAAGCAACACTCGAGTGGTTTAAGGGGAAACATTTAAATGTCTTGGAATGACCTAGTCAACGCCCAGAATCTGTGGTATGACTTAAAGATTGCTGTACACCAGCGGAACCCATCCAAGGAGCTGGAGCAGTTTTGCCTTGAAGAATGGCCAAAAATCCCAGTGGCTAGATGTGCCAAGCTTATAGAGACATACCCCAAGAGACTTGCAGTTGTAATTGCTGCAAAAGGTGGCTCTACAAAGTATTGACTTTAGGGGGGTGAATAGTTATGCACGCTCAAGTTTTCCGTTTTTTTGTCTTATTTCTTGTTTGTTTCACAAAAAATATTTTGTATCTTCAAAGTGGTAGGCATGTTGTGTAAATCAAATGATACAACCCCCACAAAAATCCATTTTAATTCCAGGTTGTAAGGTAACAAAATAGGAAAAATGCCAAGGGGGGTGAATACTTTCGCAAGCCACTGTAAGTGTCTAGAGAGTTATGTTTCAAATGATTTCCATAAAAACATGTAGTATTTCAATGAACTACGTCCGTGTCCCAACTATCTATTGATTGTTGGTACTATAGCTGGTATAGCTGTGCTATACTGAGCAACTGTCCCTGCCTCAACTCAGTTATGTCATATCAAAATGCAGCCTCTGGGATGTGCGTACTATACCTGCATTACCTTTTCTCTTCTCTTTATTCCATCTACATTAACAAGCTACTCGAGTTGTGTTTATACAGCGGCACACAATGCTGCATTCTACAACTCTGACAGTTAGGCAAGACAACAACCGTGTTTACGTTTTGCATTTTTCATAACACGGTCATGTGAGGGACGGGCGGTACAAGAGTGCACACAATGTGTATGCTTATGTTTGCAGGTCACAGGTCATTCAGTGGGAGATCAACACTGTTCTGTTTGGTTGTTTTGAAAGCTCTCTGCAAGGATAAAAGAGAGCGGGACAGTCACCAGTCCAAATATGGGGCGCACTATGTGTAAACCCCCCCCCCC
>QNTS01000411.1:739034-750507 GCA_003317085.1 Hucho hucho
AAAAAAGATATAAACAATTATACTATTTCTCTGAATACGCCCTTCTGCTGCCCCTCGCTGAACTACCCATAACATTTACTCTCTCTTTACTCTACTTAGGAGGGACAAATCAGATGGTGGTCAAAGGGACTCTTTAGTGTTAGATACATCTAAGCTGACTGATACACTTGAGATCCTGTAACGATGTGCGCTGAGAGTCGGGAAGCAAGTTCAGGGAGTGAGTGTTTTAATAAATAAACACAACATAATACAAATGAAGAAACACGAACAACGCACAGACATGAAACAGAAACAATAATGCCTGGGGAAGGAACCAAAGGGAGTGACATATATATAGGGAAGGTAATCAGGGAAGTGATGGAGTCCAGGTGAGTCTGATGACGTGCCGTTGCGCGTAACGATGGTGACAAGTGTGCGCCATAACGAGCAGCCTGGTGACCTAGAGGCCAGAGAGGGAGCACACGTGACAGATCTCCTATACACTAAGCTCAACTGGTATTGGACAATATGTCCTTCCACTTTCATGACAATTAGACCAACATCACCCATCATGACAATGTGTCTGTAGTTGATCACATTGAGAGTTTCTCTATAGCTTATATTTGTTAGTTGAGTCTGAATGATGATGTGTATAGGGGCCAGGGTGAGGGGACAGACTCAATCTACTATGCAGCAACACGAAACGGGATATATTGGAGAGCCTTTAAAGTGACTGGAATATGTAGGTGTATCACCTGCCTCTTACACTGGCTGGGTAAAGGACGTACACTGAGCGCTGCTGTCAGCACATAGGATATCCTTCCAGGGAACATAACCCACTTCCTTGTCTACATATAGACAAATACAACACACAGCAAATTGACTGTGCTATGGTAGCAATGAGAGAGTTCTGAAGGTAGCTTTTGGAGTATGTGTGTGAATATTTGGGGCCAAGACCTGTCCAGCTCTGCTGTGCCAGCACTATGGCAGAACCTGGAGTCAGGCCAGTGTTGCACTTGGCCAGATGCAGCAAATGCCCTGTCTGGCAGAGTCGCCTCTTTTTTTCAGAGTGCTTGCAAATGACTGGAGGGCTGACACGAAAAGGGGTAATGATTTAAAGCCCAAGTAAGGGTCAAAGCACAGTCAGAGCTCAAAAATGTTATTTTCTACAAGGGTGCCAAAAGGGGTTACCTTCACCCCTCGGCAGGGTAACCTAGAATACTATGCCCCACAGAGCATGTCTAGTGAATGCCCTGTTCAATACCTTGCTGTAGTGTGCACACACACCCACACACCCACGCATGCACACATACACACACACACACACACACCCACGCACGCACACGCACACACGCACACCCACGCACACGCACGCACACACACACACACACCCACACACCCACACGCACGCACACGCACACACACCCACGCACACCCACGCACACCCACTCACACACACACACACCCGCACACGCACACACACACACACACACACACACACACGTAGCCTTGAAACAGGTAGCTGTCCTGAAGGGTACGTCATGATACAGAAAACAAACTATAAATCAAGGAGAGCTCCTAGCTTTCTAAAAACATTGCTTCTCTGCACCGGGGACATGGTGTGCTGCATCCCACAAGCAACTGTGACAGGGGGAAGGCCTGCCTGGCCTGCAGCCTGCGCTCTGTCTTTTCTCAGCCTAAAGTGTGTTTATTTTAACAGCAGCAGCAACCATCCTAAACCCAAACGTACTACCCTCCTGGGAAGCCTGCTCCTTTTCTTGGCAAGGTGCGGGGCCTGTTAAAATGTGCCCTGACGTAGGAGGCCGAGACTATCGTCGCTTAACTCCGACGGTTAAGATTCACTCTGCAGAGTCGGAATCTGCTAAATCAAATCAAATCAAATTTTATTTGTCACATAAACATGGTTAGCAGATGTTGATGCGAGTGTAGCGAAATGCTTGTGCTTCTAGTTCCGACCATGCAGTAGTATCTAACAAGTAATCTAACAATTTCACAACAACTACCTTATACACACAAGAGTTAAGGAATGAATAAGAATATGTACATATAAATATATGGATGAGCGATGGCCGAACGGCATAGGCAAGATGCAGTAGATGGTATAGAGTACAGTATATACATATGAGATGAGTAATGTAGGACATGTAAACATTATATAAAGTGGCATTGTTGAGATTTGAGTCAGTATGTTGGCAGCAGCCACTCAATGTTAGTGATGGCTGTTTAACAGTCTGATGGCCTTGAGATAGAAGCTGTTTTTCAGTTTTTTCAGAAGCTGGTCCCAGCTTTGATGCACCTGTACTGACCTCGCCTTCTGGATGATAGCGGGGTGAACAGGCAGTGGCTCGGGTGGTTGTTGTCCTTGATGATCTTTTTGGCCTTCCTGTGACATCGGGTGGTGTAGGTGTCCTGGAGGGCAGGTAGTTTACCCCCGGTGATGCGTTGTGCAGACCTCACTACCCTCTGGAGAACCTTACGGTTGTGGGCGGAGCAGTTGCCGTACCAGGCGGTGATACAGCCCGACAGGATGCTCTCGATTGTGCATCTGTAAAAGTGTTTTTGCCGAATTTCTTCAGCCTCCTGAGGTTGAAGAGGCGCTGTTGCGCCTTCTTCACCACGCTGTCTGTGTGGGTGGACCATTTCAGTTTGTCCGTGATGTGTACGCCGAGGAACTTAAAACTTTCCACCTTCTCCACTACTGTCCCGTCGATGTGGATAGGGGGGTGCTCCCTCTGCTGTTTCATGAAGTCCACGATCATCTCCTTAGTTTTGTTGACATTGAGTGAGAGGTTATTTTCCTGACACCGCCCTCACCTCCTCCCTGTAGGCCGTCTCGTTGTTGTTGGTAATCAAGCCTACCACTGTAGTGCCGTCTGCAAACTTGATGATTGGGTTGGAGGCGTGCTTGGCCACGCAGTCATGGGTGAACAGGGAGTACAGGAGAGGGCTGAGAACGCACCCTTGTGGGGCCCCAGTGTTGAGGATCAGCGGGGTGGAGATGTTGTTTCCTACCCTCACCACCTGGGGGCGGCCCGTCAGGAAGTCCAGGACTCAGTTGCACAGGGCGTGGTCGAGACCTAGGGTCTCAAGCTTAATGACAAGTTTGGAGGGTACTATGGTGTTAAGGTGATTGCTACGGGGCGGAGGTGAGTGCTACGAGGCGATAGTCATTTAGCTCAGTTACCTTAGCTTTCTTGGGAGCTTTCTCGCTTCTTGTTTCCGGCGCTGACAGAGATGGCTGCCTCGCTTCGCGTTCTTAGGAAGCTATGCAGTATTTTGTTTTTTATGTATTATTTCTTACATTGTTACCCCAGGAAATCTTAAGTTTTATTACACACAGCCTGGAGAAACTATTGGATATAAGAGCAACGTCAACTTACCACCAGAGACAAGAGCCCAGCTCCATTAGTCCCGCTGTCTGAGAGTAGAACACCCAGAGAACACTGCCCCTTAACCCTTGTGTCACCACTAGACTTTACAACAACTACTTAACTATCACCAATTCATGAATTATATAGTAATTTGGGGTGTTAAATGAATTATAACCTATCAGTTAATGTGTGTCACAAATGTTCATCCTGTGTCAGTGTTGTCACAGCTAATGAGGAGATGTGCATGTAGGTATAGAAAAACGGGCTATTTAATACCTTGCACCAGTCACCGATAGACACTTTTATTGATGACAACTGTTTTCATGAAGTAATTTTGTTTGATCTGTCTCCAGAGTTGTTACATGGGTTTTACTTGTGGTGGTATTGGAATTACACAAGAGACACATGCTTTAGACTGTTGTGAGGACCACAGACGTTGTCATATACTTTGAATGCGGTGGATCAGAAGGCTAAACAGTATGGATTTACAGCAGAGGATGCCCAGTACGCCTGTATCAGTTACCTGCATGGGACAAATATCATCTGACTATTCACACAGATAAATATTATTGGGGGGGGGGGGGGGNGCATAACCAGAGTTTTGGGATATTCTCTCTTTCAAAATGTTATATACAAATCCCCCTGATTTCAAGCAGAGATCTTGGAAAAACAGAATTATAGGATAGTAATAAGCCCTCAACATGGTCAATATAGGGTCCTCGATTTAGCAGGTAAAAGATTTTCTGGTTGATAAACCAAAACATTGTGTTCTTCCAGCATTGCTCATCTATCAGGTGTCTCAGTGTAGCAGGTAAGCAGAGTCAGGTGCAGGACAACGGAGATGAGTATTCACGTATATTTACTCAAAATACAAACTACCAAAATTGGTAGTAAAATACAAGCTCACAATTAAAGATCATCTAACATAGAACAAACACACACAAAACCATGGAGGAAACAGAGGGTTTAAATAAGGAACATGTAATTATGGGATAGAAACCTGGTGTGTATAATGAAGACGAAACACATAGAAATTGAAAAGTAGATCAGCGGTAGCTAGAAGACCGGTGACGGCGAACGGCGAACGCCGCCCGAACAAGGAGAGGGACCGACTTCGGAGGAAGTCGTGACATCATCCATTGTAGGGTTCTATTGTCTCAATGTCAAAAACAACCAACCACATACCATGACACAACACAGTTATAATGATGTGGTCCTTGTTGTGGTCACCTTCACTGTTGACTGCCGTCACCCCCCTGCTTGGGGGTGACGGCAGTCAATTTGACTGTTCTTCAGTGTCGCTTATGCTGGGGCACTGAACACTTTCACTAAGGAGAGCAGTTTAGAGTGTAAACACTTGAAGTGTTGTTGATAAAGTAAATATCTCTATCTTCAACAGCCTAAACATTCAGCACCAGTGCTATAGAGGGCATGAATTAAACTGGGTTCAACTGGAGTTTCGTAATCAGCTTGCAAAAGTCTTGCAACCCCCCGACCATCTGCTCCGACAAAAATCGTCCAGAGGCTGAATCTACACTGAACAAAAATATAAAAACGCAACATGCAACAATTTCAAAGATTTTACTGAGTTACAGTTCATATAAGGAAATCAGTCAGTTGAAATAAATTCATTAGCCCCTAATCTATGGATTTCACATGACTGGGAATACAGATATGCATCTGTTGGTCACTGATACCTTAAAAAAAAGGTAGGGGCGTAGATCAGAAAACCAGTCAGTATCTGGTGTGACCACCATTTGCCTCATGCAGCACGACACATCTCCTTCACATATGGTTGATCAGGCTGTGGCCTGTGGAATGTTGTCCCACTCCTCTTCAATGGCTGTGCGAAGATGCTGGATATTGGCGGGAACTGGAACACGCTGTCGTACACGTCGATCCATAGCATCCCAAACATGCTCAATGGATGTCATGTTTGGTGAGTATGCAGGCCATGGAAGAACTGGAACATTTTCAGCTTCCAGGAATTGTGTACAGATCGTTGTGACATGGGACCATGCATTATCATGCTGAAACATGAGGTGATGGCGGCGGTTAAATGGCACGACAATGGGCCTCAGGATCTTGTCATGGTATCTCTGCGCATTCAAATTGCCATCGATAAAATGCAATAGTGTATTTTTTGTCCGTAGCTTACAGTACCAGTCAAAAGTTTGGACACACCTACTCATTCGTTTTTTTTTTATTTGAACTGTTTTCTACGTTGTAGAATAATAAAGTAAGATGGCGCCAGAGAAGAAGACAGACGTTTTTTGTGTTTTTTTGTTTGTTTATTTGCATTGTTTGTAACTTATTTTTTTACTTATTTTGTACATAATGTTGCCGCTACCGTCTCTTATGACCGAAAATAACTTCTGGACATCAGGACTGCGATTACTCACCACGGACTGGCAGAATAATTTTTTTCCTTTAACGAGTCTGACAATCCCGACGCAAACAATATACTGCTTTCTCAGGAACAGACACAGATCCCTGTGATTTGCGTGAAGAGGAGGCCGAGAAAAAGTGGCCGGAGGGTGGGCTGTCTTCTGAGAATTCGTAGGCGATCGAATAAACCCCCACTTCCTTCCATTCTGCTAGCAAATGTGCAATATCTGGAGAATAAAATAGATGACCTTCGCTGAAGATTAAACTACCAACGGGACATTCAAAACTGTCATATCTTATGCTTCATGGAGACGTGACTGAACGACGACACTATCAACATACAGCTGGCTGGTTATACGCTGCACCGACAGGATTAGAACAGTGGGGTCTGGTAAGACAAGGGATGGCGGACTATGTATTTTTGTAAATAACAGATGGTGCAAAATATCTAAGGTAGTCTCGAGCTACTGCTCGCCTGAGGTAGAATATCTCATGATAAGCTGTAGACCACACTATCTACCTAGAGAGTTTTCATCTGTATTTTTCGTACCACCACAGTCAGAGGCTGGCACTAAGACAGCATATAATGAGCTGTATTCCGCCATAAGCAAACAAGAAAACGCTCACCCAGAGGTGGCGCTCCTAGTAGCCGGGGACTTTAATGCAGCGAAACTTAAATCTATTTCACCAAATTTCTATCAACATGTTAAATGTGCAACCAGAGGAAAAAAAACTCTGGACAACCTTCACTCCACACACAGAGACGCATACAAAGCTCTCCCTCGCCCTCCATTTGGCAAATTTGACCATAATTCTATCCTCCTGATTCCTGCTTAAAAGCAAAAATTAAAGCAGGAAGCAGCAGTGTCTAGATCAATAAAAAAGTGGTCAGATGAAGCAGATGCAGAGCTACAGGACTGTTTTGCTAGCACAGAATGGAATATGTTCCGGGATTCCTCCGATGGCATTGAGGAGTACACCACATCAGTCATTGGCTTCATCAATAAGTGCATCGATGACGTCGTCCCCACAGTGACTGTACGTGCATACCCCAACCAGAAGCCATGGATTACAGGCAACATCCGCATTGAGCTAAAGGCTAGAGCTGCCGCATTCAAGGAATGGGACTCTAACCCGGAAGCTTATAAGAAATCCTGCTATGCCCTTCGACGAACCATCAAACAGGCAAAGCGTCAATACAGGACTAAGATCGAATTGTACTGCACCGGTTCTGACACTCGTCGGATGTGGCAGGGCTTGCAGACCACAAAGGGAAGCACAGCCGAGAGCTGCCCAGTGACACTGCCCAAGCCTACCAAACGAGCTAAACTACTTCTATGCTCGCTTCTAGGCAAATAACACTGAAACATGCATGAGAGCACCAGCTGTTCCAGAAGACTGTGTGATCACGCTCTCCGCAGCCGATGTGAGTAAGACCTTTAAACATGTCAACATTCACAAGGCCGCAGGGCCAGACGAATTACCAGGACGTGTATGTGCTGACCAACTGGCAAGTGTCTTCATTGACATTTTCAACCTCTCCCTGTCTGAGTCTGTAATACCAACATGTTTTAAGCAGACCACCATAGTGCCTGTGCCCAAGAACACTAAAAGTTAAAGTCAAAGTCAAAGTCACCATTATTAGTCAGTTGTACAACCGAATGCCTTCAACTGAAATGTGTCTTCCGCATTTAACCCAACCCCTCTGAATCAGAGAGCTGCCTTAATCGACATCCACGTCTTCGGCGCCCGGGGAACAGTGGGTTAACTGCCTTGTAACCTGCCTAGGTCGAATCCCCGAGCTGACAAGGTAAAAATCTGTCGTTCTGCCCTTAACCCACTGTTCCTAGGCCGTCATTGAAAATAAGAATTTGTTCTTAACTGACTTGCCTAGTTAAATAAAGGTAACATTTTTTTTTACTTCCGACCCGTAGCACTCACGTCTGTAGCCATGAAGTGCTTTGAAAGCCTGGTCATAGGTCACATCAACACTTTTATCCCAGAAACCCTAGACCCACTCCAATTTGCATACCGCCCCCAACAGATCCACAGATGATGCAATCTCTATTGCACTCCACAATGCCCTTTCACAACTGGACAAAATAAAAACGTATGTGAGAATGCTATTCATTGACTACAGCTCAGCATTCAACACCATAGTGCCCTCAAAGCCCATTAATAAGCTAAGGACTCTGGGACTAAACACCTCCCTCTGCAACTGGATCCTGGACTTCCTGACGGGCCGCCCCCAGGTGGTAAGGGTAGGTAGCAACACATCCGCCACGCTGATCCTCAACACAGGGGACCCTCAGGGGTGCGTGCTCAGTTCCCTCCTGTACTCCATGTTCACTCCTGACTGCACGGCCAGGCACAACAACACCATAATTAAGTTTGCCGATGACACAACAGTGGTAGGCCTGATCACCGACAGCGACGAGACCGCCTATAGGGAGGAGGTCAGAGACCTGGCCGTGTGGTGCCAGGACAACAACCTCTCCCTCAATACAAAAGAGATGATTGTGGACTACAGGAAAAAGAGGACCGAGCACGCCCCCATTCTCATCGGCGGGGCTGCAGTGGAGCAGGCTGAGAGCTTCAAGTTCCTTGGTGTCCACATCACAACAAACTAACATGGTCCAAGCACACCAAGACAGTCGTGAAGAGGGCTCGACAAAACCTATTCCCCCTCAGGAGACTGAAAAGATTTGGCATGGGTCCTCAGATCCTCAAAAGGTTCTACAGCTGTACAATTGAGAGCATCCTGACTGGGTGCATCACTGCCTGGTGTGCTTCACAGAGTTCAAGTAACAGACACCTCTCAACATCAACTGTTCAGAGGAGACTGCGTGAATCAGGCCTTCATGGTCAAATTGCTGCAAAGTAACCACTACTAAAGAACGCCAATAAGAAGAGACTTGCTTGGGCCAAGAAACACGAGCAATGGACATTACACCGGTGGTCCAAATTTGAGATTTTTTGTTACAAATGCCGTGTCTTTGTGAGATGCAGAGCAGGTGAACGGATGATCTCCGCATGTGTGATTCCCACCATGAAGCATGGAGGAGGAGGTGTGATGGTGTTGGGGTGATTTGGTAGTGACACTGTCTGTGATTTATTTAGAATTCAAGTCACACTTAAACAGTATGCTATACTACCACAGCATTCTGCAGCAATACGCCATCCCATCTGGTTTGCGCTTAGTGGGACTATCATTTGTTTTTCAACAGGACAATGACCCAAAGCACACCTCCCAGGCTGTGTAAGGACAATTTGACCAAAAGCAGCCAACAAGTCGTCAGCATATGTGTGAACTCCTTCAAGACTGTTGGAAAAGCATTCCTCATGAAGCTGGTTGAGAGAATGCCAAGAGTGTGCAAAGCTGTCATCAAGGCAAAGGGTGGCTACTTTGAAGAATTTCAAATATAAAATATATTTTGATTTGTTTAACACTTTTTTGGTTACTACATTATTACATGTGTTATTTCAAAGTTTTGATGTCTTAACTATTATTCTACGATGTAGAAAATAGTAAAAATAAAGAAAAACCCTTGAATGAGTAGGTGTGTCCAAACCTTTGACTGGTACTGGTACTTAGTACTTCCGGCGCCGACAGAGATGGCAGCCTCGGTTCACGTTCTCAGGAAACTATTCAGTATTTTGTTTTTTTATGTATTACTTCTTACATTGTTACCCCAGGAAATATTAAGTTTTATTACATACAACCGGGAGGAACTATTGGATATAAGAGCAACGTCAACTTACCAACATTCAACCAGGAATACGACTTTCCCGGATTCTCTGTTTGGTACCCCAACTAGGACAATAGACTGGATCCAAGCCGGCGACTCAAAACAACGGCGGAGCAGGAGAAGAGGGAAACGCGGCGGTCTTCTGGTGAAGCTACGTAGACGGGTGCATCGTGCACCTCTCCCGAGTATTTTAATCGACAATGTCCAGTCTCTGGACAACAAAGTGGACGAAATCAGAGCGAGGGTTGCCTTTCAGAGAGACATCCGAGACTGCAATGTTCTTTGCTTCACGGAAACATGGCTCACTCAGGACACGTTATCAGAGTCGGTACAGCCATATGGTTTCTCCACGCATCGCGCCGACAGAAACAAACATCTATCTGGTAAGAAGAAGGGCGGGGGTGTGTGTCTTATGATTAACGAGACGTGGTGTGATCATAACAACATACAGGAACTCAAGTCCTTTTGTTCACCTGACATAGAATTCCTTACAATCAAATGCCGACCGCATTATCTACCAAGAGAATTCTCCTCGATTATAATCACAGCCGTGTACATCCCCCCTCAAGCTAACACATCGACGGCACTGAAAGAAATCCATTGGACTATATGTAAATTGGAAACCACATATCCTGAAGCTGCATTTATTGTGGCTGGGGATTTTAATAAGGCTAATTTGAAAACAAGGCTCCCGAAATTTTACCAGCATATCGAATGTGCCACCCGGGCTGGTAAAATCCTGGATCATTGTTATTCCAACTTCCGTGATGCATACAAGGCTATTCTCCGCCCTCCTTTCGGCAAGTCTGACCATGACTCCATTTTGTTGCTCCCAGCCTACAAACAGAAACTAAAACAGGAAACGCCCGTACTCAGGTCTGTTCAACGCTGGTCCGACCAATCTGATTCCATGCTGCATGATTGCTTCGAGCACGTGGACTGGGATATGTTCCGCATAGCGTCGGACAACAACATTGATGTATACGCTGATTCGGTGAGCGAGTTTATTAGCAAGTGCATTGGTGATGTTGTACCCATAGCAACTATTAAAACCTTCCCCAACCAGAAACCGAGGATTGATGGCAGCATTCGCGCAAAACTGAAAGTGCGAACCACTGCTTTTAACTAGGGTAAGGCTACCGGAAACATGACTGAATACAAACAGTGTAGCTATTCCCTCCGCAAGGCAATCAAACAAGCTAAGCGTCAATATAGAGACAAAGTAGAGTCACAATTCAACGGCTCAGACACGAGAGGAATGTGGCAGGGTCTACAGTCAATCACGGACTACAAAAAGAAAACCATCCCCGTCGCGGACCATGACGTCCTGCTCCTAGACAAACTAAACAACTTCTTTGCTCGCTTTGAGAATAATACAGTGCCACGGACACGGCCCGCTACCAAAACCTGCGGGCTCTCCTTCACCGCAGCCAACGTGAGGAAAACATTTAAATGTGTTAACCCTCGCAAGGCTGCTGGCCCAGATGGCATCCCTGGTGGTGTCCTCAGAGCATGCGCAGACCAACTGGCTGGTGTGTTTACGGACATATTCAATCGGTCCCTATCCCAGTCTGCTGTTCCCACATGCTTCAAGAGGGCCACCATTGTTCCTGTTCCCAAGAAAGCTAAGGTAACTGAGCTAAATGACTATCGCCCCGTAGCACTCACTTCCGTCATCATGAAGTGCTTTGAGAGACTAGTCAAGGATCATATCACCTCCATCCTGCCAGACACCCTGGACCCACTCCAATTTGCTTACCGTCCCAATAGGTCCACAGACGACGCAATCGCAATCACACTGCATACTGCCCTAACCCATCTGGACAAGAGGAATACTTATGTAAGAATGCTGTTCATCGACTACAGCTCAGCATTTAACACCATAGTACCCTCCAAGTTCGTCATTAAGCTCGAGACCCTAGGTCTCGACCCAGCCCTGTGCAACTGGGTCCTGGACTTCCTGAC
>QNTS01000411.1:759760-770734 GCA_003317085.1 Hucho hucho
CCCGCAGCTACTTGTCCGGGCCTCCCCAGCTTCTCCTTCACCCAAATCCAGATAGCAGATGTTCTGAAAGAGCTGGAAAACCTGGACCCGTACAAAACAGCTGGGCTAGACAATCTGGACCCTCTCTTTCTAAAACTATCCGCCACCATTGTTGCAACTCCTATTACCAGTCTGCTCAACCTCTCTTTCGTGTCGTCCGAGATCCCTAAAGATTGGAAAGCTGCCGCGGTCATCCCCCTCTTCAAAGGGGGTGACACTCTAGACCCAAATTGCTATAGACCTATATCCATCCTGCCTTGCCTCTCTAAAGTCTTCGAAAGCCTAGTTAATAAACAGATCACTGACCACTTCGAATCCCACCGTACCTTCTCCGCTGTGCAATCCGGTTTCCGAGCTGGTCACAGGTGCACCTCAGCCACGCTCAAGGTACTAAACGATGTCATAACCGCCATCGATAAAAGACAGTACTGTGCAGCCGTCTTCATCGACCTGGCCAAGGCTTTCGACTCTGTCAATCACCGTATTCTTATCGGCAGACTCAATAGCCTTGGTTTCTCAGATGACTGCCTCGCCTGGTTCACCAACTACTTTGCAGACAGAGTTCAGTGTGTTAAATCGGAGGGCCTGTTGTCCGGACCTCTGGCAGTCTCTATGGGGGTTCCACAGGGTTAAATTCTCGGGCCGACTCTTTCTCTGTATATATCAATGATTTTGCTCTTGCTGCGGGTGATTCCCTGATCCACCTCTATGCAGATGACACCATTCTGTATACTTCTGGCCCTTCTTTGGACACTGTGTTAACTAACCTCCAAACGAGCTTCAATGCCATACAACACTCCTTCCGTGGCCTCCAACTGCTCTTAAACGCTAGTAAAACCAAATGCATGCTTTTCAACTGTTCGCTGCCTGCACCCGCCCGCCCGACTAGCATCACTACCCTGGATGGCTCTGACCTAGAATATGTGGACAACTACAAATACCTAGGTGTCTGGCTAGACTGTAAACTCTCCTTTCAGACTCACATTAAACATCTCCAATACAAAATCAAATCTAGAATTGGCTTTCTATTTCGCAACAAAGCCTCCTTCACTCACGCCGCTAAACTTGCCCTAGTAAAACTGACTATCCTACCAATCCTCGACTTCGGTGATGTCATCTACAAAACAGCTTCCAATACTCAGCAAACTGGATGCAGTCTATCACAGTGCCATCCGTTTTGTCACCAAAGCCCCTTATACCACCCACCACTGCGACCTGTATGCTCTAGTCGGCTGGCCCTCGCTACATACTCGTCACCAGACCCACTGGCTCCAGGTCATCTACAATCTCACTGGTCACCCCCAAAGCCAATTCCTCCTTTGGCCGCTTTTCCTTACAGTTCTCTGCTGCCAATGACTGGAACGAACTACAAAAATCACTGAAACTGGAGACACTTATCTCCCTCACTAGCTTTAAGCACCAGCAGCTCACAGATCCCTGCACCTGTACATAGCCCATCTGTAAATAGCCCAACCAACTACCTCATCCCCTACCGTATTTATTTATTTATCTTGCTCATTTGCACCCCAGTATTTCTACTTTGCACATTCATCTACTGCACATCTACCATTCCAGTGTTTAATTGCTATATGGTAATTACTTCGCCACCATGGCCTATTTATTGCCTTACGTTCCTTATCTTACCTCATTTGCACACATTGTATATATATTTGTTTTTCTACTGTATTATTGACTGTATGTTTGTTTACTCCATGTGTAACTCTGTGCTGTTGTATGTGTCGAACTGCTTTGCTTTATCTTGGCCAGGTCGCAGTTGTAAATGAGAACTTGTTCTCAACTTGCCTACCTGGTTAAATAAAGGTGAAATAAAAAATAAAAAAAATAATTAAAAAAACTTATGAAGGGGAAGCTCCAGATAACCCAGAATAAGCTGATTAGGGTAGTATTGAAGGTGAGTCCACGTACTCACATAGGCAGGAGCTGCTTTCAGGAACTAAACTGGCTGCCTGTTGAGGCTAGGGTGTCCCAGATTAGACTAGGTTTGGTTTACAGGAGTATTTATGGTCCTGCGCCCCGATTATCTAAGTGATTACTTTCCTTGTGTTAGGGATGCACACATTCACAGCACCAGATCAGGTGTTGCTGATGTGTGCTTATACAGGTTCAGGAGTAATGCTGGGAAAGGTACTTTCTTGTATACTGGAGCCTCAGAATGGAATGAGTTGCCTCTGCCCATAAAAACAACATCCTCTCTGGGCAGCTTTAAAAGATATGTAAAAATATGTCTTCTGTGCCCATATGAATGACCCCTATGATGTAACTGCAATGGTGAGATAGATGTTCTTCTATTTTTGTTTTATTATTACACTGCCAAACTGTGTTTAACTGTGTTCGATCTTGTCTAGCCATCTTGTCTCAAGAGGACCACAGACTTTATTGTGTGTTTTCCTCCATTATTATATTCATGTGCATGAATGGCTTTTATGTGTGCTTGTTTTTTAAAATGGTTGATTTAATAAACTAAACTAAACCAAAAAAATATAGGACCAGCACGGGAGAGATGACCAGAGGCAGCTGCTGTCTGTGTTGCGTGTAAACTAAAGGCAAGGTAACTGCTGTTTAACAGAAAGATTTTTTTTATTCCCAGCTAGTAGTGTAACTGACATGTTACGTTAGCCAATGTTTCATCCCCTCTCGACTGAAGTAAATTAATTACTAGCAGCTAGTTAGCTAGCTAGTAAGTACCACAGCCAGTTCAGCTCTAGCTAGCCTTATCTGTCAGGTCTAACAGCTGTTGTGTGTATAGAAATGTTTTGTAGCTTTTGTTTTGTCCCGTTTCAACAGAAGTACATTTTATGATGTTCTAGAGCTAGCAAGAGCTAGCCAAAAGTTGGCTAACGTTAGCTAGCTAGCTAGATAGCTCACTAATTTTAGCTATTATTTTTGACTCAGTCACACTAGACCTGAATCAAATGATGAAACCAGCGGCCAAACAATTGAAGACCGATATATTCTGACGTTTCTTATTACACTGCCATACTGACGTGAATTTTAATTAGTCAGTATTGCAATGTAACATTATTGATCTGTCAGTTTCCCTAGCTAATTCCCTACTTTTCACACTGACATGGTATAAACAGCTCCACAGGCTTCAATGAGACAAGAGTTCTCTTCACAGTCCCCAAGTACAGAACAGACTATGGGAGGTCCACAGTGCTACATAGAGCCATGACTACATGGAGCCATGAATACATGGAACTCTATTCCACATTAAGTAACTGATGAAAGCAGTAAAATCTGATAAAAAAAACAGATACAAATGTTGTACTGTAGATATGTGGTAGTGGTGGAGTAGGGGCCTGAGGGCACACAGTGTGTTGTGAAATCTGTGAATGTATTGTAATGTTTTTTAAATTGAATAAACTGCCTTAATTTTGCTGGACCCCAGGAAGAGTAGCTGCTGCCTAATGGGGATCCATAATAAATACAAATACAAATGTCATGGTGCACAGTCAGTACACAACACTATACTCATCATGTATTAGCAGGATCAGATGGTGACAGGTGTCCCAGCAGGGTCAGACAGCCAGGGAAGACCAGTCTACGGAGCTCAGGTGAATTCAGCAGTATATTACAACAATCAGTGAATGGATACAAAGTTAATCTTGAGTTGATGGGAAAGCTACAGTCTGGGATCTGGGAATCATGGTCATTTCAATTATTGAACCATTGATTCTATTCTTCAAATCAAATGTTATTTGTCCCATGCTCCGATTACAACAGGTGTAGACCTTACCGTGAAATGCTTACTTACAAGCCCTTAACCAGCAATGCAGTTAAGAAAATAGAGTTAAGAAAATATTTACAAAATAAACTAAAGTAAAAAAAGAAATACAAAAAGTAACACAAAATAACAATAACAATAATGAGGCTATGTACAGGGGGTACCGTTACCGAGTCAATGTGCAGGGGTACAGGTTAGTCAAAGTAATTTGTACATGTAGGTAAGGCAAGACTGCAAGATGTTTCGCACAAATCCCGGCCTACCGCCTGGCTGGGGTAACTGAGGCTCCTGACTTTCACTCAATTGTTTTGAATAGCACCACTTCAAAGTACACACCCCCTCGCTGACTCTCTCCCTGTTAATAAAGACTCAGAACTATGTGACTCATGAAGGCTACTACCTTACAGCTGCTTACCTTTACACTGGCTGTCAGGGCATGCTGACATTCTCTCGCACCCACTTAGCAGACTGGTTAGTTGAGACTAGTTATGATAATCCCATCAATTCAGTGTAACTGACTTAACATGTGTGCTTAGGAGCTTTAGGGGTAAGGGAATGTTTTTCTGTGCCACCTGATACCTTCAGGCAATGATGTCTTCTAGTAGCACTGACGTCCAGTCAGGGTAAGCAGTGTTTACAATCAACAACAACAAAAAACATATGAAAAGCCAAATAAAATAAATATATATAACTCTTGACTGATACTATATATATATATATATATATATATATATATACAGTTGATGTCGGAAGGTCACATACACTTAGATTGGAGTCATAAAAACTTGTTTTTCAACCACTCCACATATTTCTTGTTAACAAACTATAGTTTTGGCAAGTCGGTTAGGACATCTACTTTGTGCATGACACAAGTAATTTTTCCAACAATTGTTTACAGACAGATTATTTCACTTATAATTCACTGTATCACAATTCCAGTGGGTCAGAAGTTTACATACACTAAGTTGACTGTGCCTTTAAACAGCTTGGGAAATTCCAGAAAATGATGTCATGGCTTTAGAAGTTTCTGATAGGCTAATTGACATAATTTGAGTCAATTGGAGGTGTACCTGTGGATGTATTTCAAGGCCTACCTTCAAACGTAGTGCCTCTTCGCTTAACATCATGGGAAACTCAAAAGAAATCAGCCAAGGTTTCGGCCATAAATTGTAGACCTCCACAAGTCTGGTTCATCCTTGGGAGAAATTTCCAAACGCCTGAAGGTACCACGTTCATCTGTACAAACAATAGTACGCAAGTATAAACACCATGGGACCACGCAGCCATCATACGGCTCAGGAAGGAGACGCGTTCTGTCTCCTAGAGATGAACGTACTTCTGTGTGAAAAGTGCAAATCAGAACAACAGCAAAGGACCTTATGAAGATGCTGGAGGAAACCGGTACAAAAGTATCTATATCCACAGTAAAACAAGTCCTATATCAACATAACCTGAAAGGCCACTCAGCAAGAAGAAGCCACTGCTCCAAAATCGCCATAAAAAAGTCAGACTATGGTTTGCAACTGCACATGGGGACAAAGATCGTACTTTTTGGAGAAATGTCCTCTGGTCTGTTTGTGTTTGGAGGAAAAAGGTGGAAGCTTGCAAGCCGAAGAACACCATCCCAACCGTGAAGCACGAGGGTGGCAGCATCATGTTGTGGGGGTGCTTTGCTGCAAGAGGGACTGGTGCACTTCACAAAATAGATGGCATCATGAGGAAGGAAAAATATGTGGGGATACTGAAGCAACATCTCAATACATCAGTCAGGAAGTTAAAGCTTGGTCGCAAATGGGTCTTCCAAATGGACAATGACCTCAAGCATACTTCCAAAGTTGTGGCAAAATGGACAACAAAGTCAATGTATTGGAGTGGCCATCACAAAGCCCTGACCTCAATCCTATAGAAAATTTGTGGGCAGAACTGAAAAAGCGTGTGTGAGCAAGGTGGCCTACAAACCTGACTCAGTTACACCAGCTCTGTCAGGAGGAATGGGCCAAAATTCACCCAACTTATTGTGGGAAGCTTGAATAATAAATAATAAATCATAAATAATTCTCTCTACTATTATTCTGACATTTCACATTCTTAAAATAAAGTGGTGATCCTAACTGACCTAAAACAGGGAATTTTTCCTAGGATTAAATGTCAGGAGTTGTGAAAAACTGAGTTTAAATGTATTTGTCTAAGGTGTATGTTAACTTCCGACTTCAACTGTATATAAAGTACCAGTCAAAAGTTTAGACACACCTACTCATTCAAGGGTTTTTCTACATATGTACTATTTTCTACATTGTAGAATAATAGTGAAGACATCAAAACTATGAAATAACACATACAGAATCATGTAATAACCAAAATTGTTAAACAAATCTAAATATATTTTATATTAGAGATTCTTCAAAGTAGCCACCCTTTGCCTTGATGACAGCTTTGCACACTCTTGGCATTCTCTCAACCAGCTTCTTGAGGTAGTTACCTGGAATGCATTTAAATTAACAGGTGTGCCTTGTTAAAAGTTCATTTGTGGAATTTCTTCCCTTCTTAATGCGTTTGAACAAATCAGTTGTGTTGTGACAAGGTAGGGGTGGTATACAGAAGATTGCTCTATTTGGTAAAAGACCAGAGCTGTGTTTGAATACTTAATGAGTATATACTACCAGTTCATTTTAGTATACTGTAAACGAACAGTATCCTTTCAGTTGAGCGTACTAGCTCTTCGACTGTCTACCGAAAGTTGATGCAGTTGCTATGCAACCTCTTGCTAGTTAGCATAACAAATTACTAGTTAGACATTTTACAACCTCGGGTGTGTTCTTAAATTCAATCTGGAGTGCCAGAGTGCGCTGGTATATTCAGAATGTCGTTTGTAAATTAAGAGCGTTCCGCTCTCGGAGCGCACACTGGACACTTGGGCCGATGATTAGGGTTGATTTGAGCGTTCTGACCTTACAACGGCAGTCAAGCACCCAAGCTAATGTTGGGTAGCTTGTTAGCTACTTCCAGACACAAATGAGACCACGCTGACCATTTTACTCGCCCTAGCAGAGCTGGTTAGGTAGTTTTCATGTTATCCAGAGCGTAGGTGACTGTAACTGTGCTGCTGGCAACAATTGAATTATGCTTTTTTGCCAACGTTTACTGACACCAGCCATATTCAACGGGTGGTACACTCAGACGAGAGTGCTCTGAAATTGGAGTAGATAACCAGAGTGAATTTACGAAAGCACCCGAATGTCCATTGAGAACGCACAACGACTATACCATTTATCTATGCTAAGAATGACGGGAATAATCAAGTCAATAAACATTGGGTAGTTAGTTAGATAGTGTGACAAACCTCTTCAAGGTTAGGAGAGTTTGTCACAAATTAAGCGGGGAAACCGTCACCAAAATCACCCCAGAATGAGAGTTCTTTCAAACAGGACAGTACCTGTTTGTTGGTTTCTCCATCCTGGTCTGCCCTGGCCGCAGGCGTGCTCAAGGATAGCAGGGTTCGGTACACAAATCGGGTTCTCGGTAGGTCCAGGTCCAAACGCCAACAGGTAAGTCCAAACAGTCCAGGTCATACACGAAAAATCCAGCTGATATCTATCTTCTCACTTTCTCTTTCTATATGGTTCACAGATCCCCCAGCCCCCTCCTCTCTCTCTTCCTGTTTTGTCTTGACCCCTTATCTGTGGGTCGGCCCCACCTTCAGAGCGTTCCCCTTGCTTCTGGGGATTGTCGTTTTTGGCGGTTGGCCATTTCGTGATCTGTAATTCTTGTCGGGGTGGCCATTTTAGTGAGAAGGCAGAGCCTGTTTATTAGTTCTGCCCTCACATATCTGCCATTTATCACTCTGCCCCTTTCACTGCCACACATCTCTCCCCTAGCTTTGACCCCCGAGGTCAGGCTACCGCAGCAAAATAGGCGTGCATGCGGGATAACCCATCCCCATTTCCTTCCCTGCTCTGTGTTTTAAGTCAAAGTGAAACAGTTGGAGACTCAAAAAACCCCGCATCACCCGAGCGTTCTTCTCTTTAGCCCTATGCATCCAGGTGAGTGGGGCATGGTCACTGATGAGGGTGAAGTGGCGCCCTAGCAGATAGTATTTCAGGCTTTCTAGAGCCCACTTTACTGCCAGCTCCTCTTTCTCAACGACTGAGTAGTTGGTCTCCCATGGTTCCAGCTTCCTGCTTAAAAACAGGACGGGGTGTTCCACCCCTTCTACCTCTTGGGAGAGCACGGCTCCCAAGACAACCTCTGTGGCATCCGTATGAACAACAAACTCACACTCAAAGTCTGGTACCACCAGCACTGGATTACAGCAGAGAGCCTCCTGTAATGTCTGGTACCACCAGCACTGGATTACAGCCTCCTGTAATGTTCTAAATGCTTTGGTGGCCACTTCATCCCATTTGATCATGTTTGGCCCTCTGGCTCTAGTCATGTCGGTGAGTGGGGCGGCCACTGTGGCATAACAGTATGAACTTCCGGTAGCAACCGGTCAACCCTAGGAAGGCTCGAACCTGCTTCTTATTTAGTGGTTTCGGCCATCTTCTAATTGCCTGAAACTTCTTAAGTTGGGGTTTGATTGATCCTCTTCCCAGATACTCTGTTTCCTCTAACCCCACGTAACACTTGTCAGGGTTCGCCGTGATTACCCCTCTTCCCACGGTGTATCCAAGATACTCTGTTTCCTATAACCCCACGTAACACGGTTCGCCGTGAGCCCTGCCTTCCTAAGGGCGTCTAACACTGCCTGTACCCGGGGTAAGTGGGATTCCCAATCTGGGCTGTAGATCCCCACGTCATCTAAATAGGCTGCGGCGTACCCTTGGTGTGGTTTTAGGACCTTGTCCATTAGCCGTTGAAAGGTGGCTGGGGCCCCGTGTAAGCCGAATGGCATGACGGTGTATTGAAACAAACCGTCAGGGGTTGCAAAGGCTGTCTTTTATTTGGCCCTGGGGGTCAGAGCAATTTGCCAGTAACCTTTGGCTAGGTCCAGGGTCGTAATGTACCGAGCTTTACCAATTTTCTCCAACAGTTCATCTACTCGGGTTAGGCATCAAACTTGAAGATTTAATTTACCTTCTGAAAATCATTACAAAACCGCAAAGACGCATCAGGCTTGGAGACCATCAAAACTGGGCTAGACCACTCACTATGTGACTCTTTGACCACTCCATCTGCCAACATTTTCTCCATCTCTGCTCTAATCGTGGCTTGTCGAGCCTCGGGTACCCAATATGGCCTCATGCTCACTTTTCTCACTGGTAGGGAAACAATATCATGAGCCGTAACCTCAGTTAGTCCTGGTATCCCGGAAAACCCATCTCTGTTTTTCTGGATCATGGTCTTTACTTCCTTTACTTGTGCTGGCGACAGAGTAGGTGAAATGCACTTAGGCTGCCTCCTGAGTGGGTGTGGGGTACGTGACAATTAGTGTTTGTCACGTCCTGGCCATAGATAGCCCTTTTGGCTGCTCTATGGTGGTTTTGGTCAGGACGTGATCAGGGGTGTGTTTTGGTTCTACAGTGGGGCAAAAAAGTATTTAGTCAGCCACCAATTGTGCAAGTTCTCCAACTTAAAAAGATGAGAGAGGCCTGTAATTTTCATCATAGGTACACTTCAACTATGACAGACGAAATGAGAAAAAGAAATCCAGAAAATCACATTGTAGGATTTTTTATTTATTTATTTGCAAATTATGGTGGAAAATAAGTATTTGGTCAATAACAAAAGTTTATCTCAATACTTTGTTATNGTTCTGGGATTTTTGCTCACCGTTCTTGTGATCATTTTGACCCCACGGGGTGAGATCTTGCGTGGAGCCCCAGATCGAGGAAGATTATCAGTGGTCTTGTATGTCTTCCATTTCCTAATAATTGCTCCCACAGTTGATTTCTTCAAACCAAGCTGCTTACCTATTGCAGATTCAGTCTTCCCAACCTGGTGCAGGTCTACAATTTTGTTTCTGGTGTCCTTTGACAGCTCTTTGGTCTTGGCCATAGTGGAGTTTGGAGTGTGACTGTTTGAGGTTGTGGACAGGTGTCTTTTATACTGATAACAAGTTCAAACAGGTGCCATTAATACAGGTAACGAGTGGAGGACAGAGGAGCCTCTTAAAGAAGAAGTTACAGGTCTGTGAGAGCCAGAAATCTTGCTTGTTTGTATGTGACCAAATACTTATTTTCCACCATAATTTGCAAATAAATTCATTAAAAATCCTACAATGTGATTTTCTGATTTTCCTCATTTTGTCTGTCATTGTTGAAGTGTACCTATGATGAAAATTACAGGCCTCTCTCATCTTTTTAAGTGGGAGAACTTGCACAATTGGTGGCTGACTAAATACTTTTTTGCCCCACTGTATGTTGGTTTTCTATGTTGGTTTGGTTTGGGTTCCCAATTAGAGGCAGCTGTTAGTCGTTGTCTCTAATTGGGAATCCTATTTAGGTTGTTTAGTCCCCCACCTGTGTTGTGGGATATTATATGTTTAGGTTTGTAGTTGTGTGTGTACCTGTGTGTGCGCCATACCTGCGTTACGGCTGTTGTGTTCTTTCTTTTGTTTTGGTGAGTTCAACAAATAAATATGTTTCACTCAACCCTGCACGCTGCGCCTTGGTCCGTTCATCTACAAGAGCGTGACAGAATATCCCACCACACCAGGACCAAGCAGCGTGCAACCGTACAAGAACACTGGAGCCAGGAGGGGGAGTATCACCGTCCCAGGGAGGAGTTGGAGGCAGCGATGGCAGAGCGGCTCTTTTATGAGAGGAAGTACGAGGGAACACGGCTGGCGAGGAAGCCCGAGAGGCAACCCTAATCATTTTTGGGGGGGCACACGGGGAGTTTGGCTGAGCCAGGTTGGAGACCTGGGCCAACTCTCTGTGCTTACCATAGGGAGCATCGCACTGGTAAGGCACCGTGTGAGGCGGTGAAGCGCACGGTGTCACCAGTGCGTATTCACAGCCCGGTGCGCGACATGCCAGCTTCCCGCATCTGTTGAGCTAGGGGGAGTGTGCAGGTCCCCTGTGCGCATCGAGAGCCCGGCACGGCCTGTTCCAGCTCCACGCATCAGGTCCCCTGTGCGCATCGAGAGCCCGACACATCCTGTCCCTGCTCCACGCATCAGGTCCCCTGTGCGCATCGAGAGCCCGGCACGGCCTGTTCCAGCTCCACGCATCAGGTCCCCTGTGCGCATT
>QNTS01000411.1:772898-789770 GCA_003317085.1 Hucho hucho
CAGAGCCCGGCACGTCCTGTCCCTGCTCCACGCATCAGGTCCCCTGTGCGCATCGAGAGCCCGGCACGTCCTGTCCCTGCTCCACGCATCAGGTCCCCTGTGCGCATCGAGAGCCCGGCACGTCCTGTCCCTGCTTCACGCATCAGGTCCCCTGTGCGCCTTCAGAGCCCGGCACGTCCTGTCCCTGCTCCACGCATCAGGTCCCCTGTGCGCATCGAGAGCCCAGCACGTCCTGTCCCTGCTCCACGCATCAGGTCCCCTGTGCGCATCGAGAGACCGGCATGGACTGTTCCTGTTCCACGCACCAGGCCTCTAGGGTGTCGTCCCAGCCTGGCACGGACTGTTCCTGTTCCACGCACCAGGCCTCTAGGTCATCCCAGCCTGGTACGTACTGTTCTTGCTCCACGTACCGGGCCTCCAGTGCGTCTTCTCGGGCCGGTACGGCCCGCACCGGAGCCACCGCCAAAGGCGAGGACCCACCCGAGAGACCCCCCAGTGACTTTTGGTCACGGTCGGAGTCCGTGCCTTTGGGGGGGGTACTGTCACGTCCTGGCCATAGATAGCCCTTTTGGCTGCTCTATGGTGGTTTTGGTCAGGACATGATCAGGGGTGTGTTTTGGTTCTATGTTGGTTTTCTATGTTGGTTTGGTTTGGGTTCCCAATTAGAGGCAGCTGTTAGTCGTTGTCTCTAATTGGGAATCCTATTTAGGTTGTTTAGTCCCCCACCTGTGTTGTGGGATATTATATGTTTAGGTTTGTAGTTGTGTGTGCACCTGTGTGTGCGCCATACCTGCGTTACGGCTGTTGTGTTCTTTCTTTTGTTTTGGTGAGTTCAACAAATAAATATGTTTCACTCAACCCTGCACGCTGCGCCTTGGTCCGTTCATCTACAAGAGCGTGACAGTGTTTCTCCCTCTCTCCATGCTTTTAACAGGTTAATGTGATAGATCTGTTCCGGGGGCCGACAACCTGGCTGTCAGATACGATAATTAACTTATCCTATTCTCTCCAGCACTTCACACGCTCCTTTCCATGCGGCTAGTAGTTTACACTCTACCATGGGGACCAGCACTAACACCTTATCTCCCGGTTGAAATTCCCTCAGGGTAGCTTGCTCCTAGGTTTCCCGGGCAATGTCCAAGATTCCCCAGGGGTGCCTCCCATATATACCAGCTCAAAGGGGGAAAACCCCAGCGAGGCTTGGGGAACCTCTCTAATGCAAACATCAGCTACGGCAAGATGAAATCCCAGTTTTTCCCATCCTTATCGATTACCTTCCTGAGCATTGACTTCAGTGTCACGCCCATTTCCTGAAGAATTGCATTATGGGCCCTAAAGTACAGAAAACGTGTCCTCTGTGTGTATACTTCATATTTTGGCAAATGTAATACGACATCAGGGAACTTTTGGCATACTAACCATATCAATACTATGACCAATAAGCATACTATATACTCAATTCACGTCACAAATAGTATGGTTAGTGCGGTTAGTATGGGTATTCGAACACAGTGCAGTCGCAAAAACCATCAAGTGCTATGAAGAAACTGGCTCTCATGAGGACCGCCACAGGAAAGGAAGAACCAGAGATACCTCTGCTGCAGAGGATAAGTTCATTAACAGTTAACTGCACCTCAGAAATTGCAGCTCAAATAAATGCTTCACAGAGTTCAAGTAACAGACACATCTCAACATCAACTGTTCAGAGGAGACTACATGAATCAGGCCTTCATGGTCGAATTGCAACAAAGAAACCACTGCTAAAGGACACCAATAATAAGAAGAGACTTGCTTGGGCCAAGAAACAGGAGCAATGGATATTAGACCAGTGGAAATCTGTTCTTTGCTCTGAGTCCAAATTTGAGATTTTTGGTTCAAACCGCCGTGTCTTTGTGAGAAGCAGAGTAGGTGAACGGATGATCTCCGCATGTGTGGTTCCCACCGTGAAGCATGGAGGAGGAGGTGTGATGGTGTGGGGGTGCTTTGCTGGTGACACTGAGGGTTGTTTATTTAGAATTCAAGGCACACTTAACCAGCCTGGGTACCACAGCTTTCTGCACCGATACGCCATCCCATCTGGTTTGCGCTTAGTGGGACTATCATTTGTTTTTCAACAGGACAATGACCAAACACACCTCAAGGCTGTGTAAAGGCTATTTGACCAAGAAGAAGAGTGATGTAGTGCTGCATCAGATGACCTGGCCCCCCCAATCACCCGACCTCAACCCAATTGAGATGGTTTGGGATGAGTTGGACCACAGAGTGAAGGAAAAACAGCCAACCAATCAAATGTATTTATAAAGCCCTTCCTACATCAGCTGATGTCACAAAGTGTTGTACAGAAACCCAGCCTAAAACCCCAAATAGCAAGCAATGCAGGTGTAGAAGCATGGTGGCTAGGAAAAACTCCCTAGAAAGGCCAGAATGTAGGAAGAAATCTAGAGAGGAACCAGGCTATGAGGGGTGGCCAGTCCTCTTCTGGCTGTGCCGGGTGGAGATTATAATAGAATATGGCCATGGTGTTCAAATGTTCATTGATGACCAGCAGGGTCAAATAATAATAATCACAGTAGTTGTAGAGGGTGCAACAGGTCAGCATCTCAGGAGTAAATGTCAGTTGGCTTTTCATAGCCGATCATTCAGAGTATTTCTACCACACCTGCTGTCTCTAGAGAGCTGAAAACAGCAGGTCTGGGACAAGGTAGCACGTCCGGTGAACAGGACAGGGTTCCATAGCCGCAGGCAGAACAGTTGAAACTGGAAGAGCAGCACAACCAGGTGGACTGGGGAGTCATCAGGCATGGTCCTAGGCCTGAGAGAGAGAGAGAGAGAGAGAGAGAGAGAGAGAGAGAGAGCATACTTAAATTCACACAGGACAGGAGACAGGAGAATTACTCCAGATATAACAGACTGATCCTAGCCCCCGACACAAACTATTGCAGCATAAATACTGGAGGCTGAGACAGGAGGGGTCAGGAGACACTGTGGCCCCAACAAGTATGTGGGAACTCCTTCAAGACTGTTGGAAAAGCATTACAGGTGAAGCTGTTTGAGAGAATGCTAAGTGTGTACATCAAGGCAAAGGGTGGCTACTTTGAAGAATCACAAATATGAAATATATTTTGATTTGTTTAACACTTTTTTGGTTACTACATGATTCCATATGTGTTATTTCATAGTATTGATGTCTTCACTATTATTCTACAATGTAGACAATAGTCAACGTAAAGAAAACCCCTGGAATGAGTAGGTGTGTCCAAACTTTTGACTGGTACTGTATATAAAACATACCATAATTGTTTTGTTACCTAATGATTCTGGTGCTTAAAATCTCTAAATCTGCTAAAACTGCATCAAACCCTCAGATAAGGCGCTGTATTCATGCCTTTCTTTCCATCTTTTCAAAACATTTCAAATCTATGACAAGCCCGGCAGTTCTTGACACCAGTCACTTGTTAACGGACAGTCAGCATAGGTGTCGCTGCTTTCCCTAGTTTGAAGTAGTGGATTTCATATTTTCCGTATGCATATTGCCTAAACATGTTGTGTGGGTACTGCCTGGAGTAAACTCTGCACATTTGGGCGTGTCTACTTAATTTGTCGTTCGCATCCCTTGAACTGAACAAAGCTAACTAGCTAGCAAAAACAACCTATCAAATCAAACAATTTTCCAAGTTGGAATAATGTAACATGCCTTGAGGGTTCGAACGGGGGACGTCAACTATAATGAAAGTTAAGACCAGAGGCAGTATGCAGGAGCTCTACAAGACGTGACATGACAGGCAACAACCATCTCCCTCATTGCTAACTGTCGGACAGGCGAGCAGTGAGTCCTGGGCTGTCCACTTGTCTGAAACGTCATTACCAATGAATACCTTTTCACCCTGACTTTTACACATCTTGGACATCTACTTGTGCTTCATGGACGTAGTGGGAATGGGGCTTCTCACACCACTCTATAAGGGCCAGAGCCTTGGCTTCTACAAGATGGATGTGACAAACCACACTACAACTATTCTACGTGGGTGGCTGCATGGGGGCGCACTCGCGCGGGAGGATTCTGCTCTCCAACCGGCTTGATGCCCTATCAGGGATCATCAACTAGATTTAGCCAAGGGCCAATTTGTTCTTGAGGGAATGGTTGGGGGGCAGAACTTAATAAAAAAAATGACTGAAAATTGAACGCAAGAAGCCTAAACAGGTATAATATTTGACTAAAACATAATAATTTAAAATCTTGATTACATTTGGGAACAATGCCCTGTGTAGGGTGCCACCCTTCAGATGGGATGTTAAACCGGTGTCCAGACTCTGTGGTCACTAAAAATCCCATGGGGCTTATTTTAAGAGTAGTGGTGTTCACCCCGGTGTCAGGGCCAAATTCCAAACCTGGCCCCATTCCATCAAAGCCACCTAATCATCCCCGTCATTCCTAATTGGCAGATATCACTCCTCACCTCTCCACCTGATAGCTAATGTGTGGTGAGAGTTCTGGTACAAAAAATGGTCACTGTCCATCACTAAGATGTGTGCAACACATTGATGGTGGATGAGGTGAGTTCCCCCTACTATGTAAGGCGCTTTGAGTACCTCGGTACAATAGTGCTAGATATAAATACAATAAATTATTATGAATTATTATTATTTGTATACAATCACATATGTTTCTCTATTATACGTGGGAATACGTGGGAACAGATTAACAAAATTAAAATCACTTGGAGCTGATTTACTGGTGATTTCAGTCTTTTTTTTTAGCTCAGAAAACTTTGGGGGCCAAGTAAAACCACCTGCAGGCCGCCAGTTGGGGAACCCTGCCCTAATGGATGGAGCTGCCTACCTGTGTGCTGCATGGGAGAACTGTGCTACTGTTTGTCTGTGTGACCTTTTGTGTTAGTGTTAAAACCGAAGGAGGCCTTGGGGATGCGTCTCCCACACAACCATGGGCCTGCTGTGTCCATGCAGAATAAAGTAATGGACATGGGGTTCTGCTGTGAATTCTACAACGCTGTCACCGAGATGTTCACCCTGAAGGACAGATGAAATTACTTCATTTACAACAACGTAGGCCGAGAATGCATTTTCCTTTGCAATTTTGAGGGTTAACATCTCTTTGAATGTGTTTGATTTATCACGCCAAAATTTTGTTTTGATGAGACACTTTCACGTTTTGAACTGTATTTTTCAGTCATTGATTGTTGATATGAAATGTAGTTAAAACCTTATTTATTATACAGTTGAAGTCGGAAGTTTACATACATCTTAGCCAAATACATTTAAACTCAGTTTTTCACAATTCCTGACATTTAATCCTAGTAGAAATTCCCAGACTTAGGTCAGTTAGGATCACCACTTTATTCTACGAATGTGAAATGTCAGAATAATAGTAGAGAGAATTATTTCAGCTTTTATTTCTTTCATCACATTCCCAGTGGGTCAGAAGTTTACATACACTCAATTAGTATTTGGTAGCATTGCCTTCAAATTGTTTAACTTGGGTCAAACGTTTTGGGTAGCCTTCCACAAGCTTCCCACAATAAGTTGGGTGAATGTTGGCCCATTCCTCATGACAGAGCTGGTGTAACTGAGTCAGGTTTGTAGGCCTCATTGCTCGCACATGCTTTTTCAGTTCTGCCCACACATTTTCTATAGGATTGAGGTCAGGGCACCAGTCCCTCCTGCAGCAAAGCACCCCCACAACATGATGCTGCCACCCCCGTGCTTCACGGTTGGGATGGGTGTTCTTCGGCTTGCAAACCTCCCCCTTGTTCCTCCAAACATAACGATGGTCATTATGGCCAAAACGTCTATTTTTGTTTCATCAGACCAGAGGACATTTCTCCACAAAGTACGATCGTTGTCCCCATGGGCAGTTGCAAAACCTAGTCTGGCTTTTTTATGGCAGTTTGGCAGTGGCTACTTCCTTGCTGAGCAGCCTTTCAGGTTATGTCGATATAGGACTTGTTTTACTGTGGATGTAGATACTTTTGTACCTGTTTCCTCCAGCATCATCAAATCAAATCAAATTTTAATTGTCACATACACATGGTTAGCAGATGTTATTGCGAGTGTAGCGAAATGCTTGTGCTTCTAGTTCCGACCATGCAGTAGTATCTAACAAGTAATCTAACAATTTCCCAACAACTACCTTATACACACAATGTAAAGGAATGAATACGAGTATGTACATATGAATATATGGATGATGGATGGCTGACCGGCATAGGCAAGATGCAGTAGATGGTATATAGTACAGTATATACATGTGAGATGAGTAGTGTAGGATATGTAAACATTATATAAATGGCATCGTTTAAAGTGGCTAGTGATACATTTATTACATCCACTTTTAATTATTAGTGGCTAGAGATTTGAGTCGATGGCCGAATGGCATAGGCAAGATTCAGTAGATGGTATAGAGTACAGTGTATACATTTGATATGAATAATGTTGGATATGTAAACATTATATACGAAATTGTTTAAAGTGGCTAGTGATACATTTGTTACATCCAATTTTCTATTATTTAAAGTGGCTAGAGATTTAAGTCAGTATGTTGGCAGCAGCCACTCAATGTTAGTGGTGGCTGTTTAACAGTCTGATGGCCTTGAGATAGAAGCTGTTTTTCAGTCTCTCGGTCCCAGCTTTGATGCACCTGTACTGACCTCGCCTTCTGGATGATAGCGGGGTGAACAGGCAGTGGCTCGGGTGGTTGTTGTCCTCGATTATCTTTTTGGCCTTCCTGTGACATCGGGTGGTGTAGGTGTCCTGGACGGCAGGTAGTTTACCCCCAGTAATGCGTTGTGCAGTCCTCACTACACTCTGGAGAGCCTTACGGTTGTGGGCGGAGCAGTTACCGTACCAGGCGGTGATACAGTCCGACAGGATGCTCTCGATTGTGCATCTGTAGACGTTTGTGAGTGTTTTTGGTGACAAGCCGAATTTCTTCAGCCTCCTGAGGTTGAAGAGGTGCTGTTGCGCCTTCTTCACCACGCTGTCTGTATGGGTGGACCATTTCAGTTTGTCCGTGATGTGTACGCCGAGGAAATTAAAACTTTTACCTTCTCCACTACTGTCCCGTCGATGTGGATAGGGGTGTGCTCCCTCTGCTGTTTCCTGAAGTCCACGATCATCTCCTTAGTTTTGTTGACGTTGAGTGAGAGGTTATTTTCCTGACACCACACTCCGAGGGCCCTCACCTCCTCCCTGTAGGCCGTCTCATCATTGTTGGTAATCAAGCCTACCACTGTAGTGTCGTCAGCAAACTTGATGATTGAGTTGGAGGCGTGCTTGGCCACGCAGTCATGGGTGAACAGGGAGTACAGGAGAGGGCTGAGAACGCACCCTTGTGGGGCCCCAGTGTTGAGGATCAGCGGGGTGGAGGTGTTGTTTCCTACCCTCACCACCTGGGGGCGTCCCGTCAGGAAGTCCAGGACGCAGTTGCACAGGGCTGGGTCGAGACCTAGGGTCTCGAGCTTAATGATGAGTTTGGAGGGTACTATGGTGTTAAATGCTGAGCTGTAGTCGATGAACAGCATTCTTACATAGGTATTCCTCTTGTCCAGATGGGTTAGGGCAGTGTTCAGTGTGATTGCAATTGCGTCGTCTGTGGACCTATTGGGACGGTAAGCAAATTGGAGTGGGTCTAGGGTGTCAGGTAGGGTGGAGGGGATATGATCCTTGACTAGTCTCTCAAAGCACTTCATGATGACGGAAGTGAGTGCTACGGGGCGATAGTCATTTAGCTCAGTTACCTTAGCTTTCTTGGGAACAGGAACAATGGTGGCCCTCTTGAAGCATGTGGGAACAGAAGACTGGGATAAGGCTTGATTAAATATGTCCGTAAACACACCAGCCAGCTGGTCTGCGCATGCTCTGCCATCTGGGCCGGCAGCCTTGCGAGGGTTAACACGCTTAAATGTTTTATTCACTTTGGCTGCGGTGAAGGTGAGCCCGCAGGTTTTGGCAGCGGGCCGTGTTGGTGGCACTGTATTGTCCTCAAAGCGAGCAAAGAAGTTGTTTAGTTTGTCTGGGAGCGACATCGTGGTCCGCGACGGGGATGGTTTTCTTTTTGTAGTCCGTGATTGACTGTAGACCCTGCCACATTCCTCTCGTGTCTGAGCCGTTGAATTGTGACCCTACTTTGTCTCTATATTGACGCTTAGCTTGTTTGATTGCCTTGCGGAGGGAATAGCTAAACTGTTTGTATTCAGTCATGTTTCCGGTCGCCTTACCCTGGTTAAAAGCAGTGGTTCGCGCTTTCAGTTTTCCGCGAATGCTGCCATCAATCCACGGTTTCTGGTTGGGGAAGGTTTTAATAGTTGCTATGGGTACAACATCACTGATGCACTTGCTAATAAACTCGCTCACCGAATCAGCATATATATCAATGTTGTTGTCTGATGCTGTCCGGAACATATCCCAGTCCACGTGATCGAAGCAATCTTGCAGCGTGGAATCAGATTGGTCGGACCAGCGTTGAACCGACCTGAGAACGGGCGTTTCCTGTTTTAGTTTCTGTCTGTAGGCTGGGAGCAACAAAATGGAGTCATGGTCAGACTTGCCGAAAGGAGGGCGGAGAATGGCTTTGTATGCATCACGGAAGATGGAATAACAATGATCAAGGGTTTTACCAGCCCGATATGCTGATAAAATTTAGGGAGCCTTGTTTTCAAATTAGCCTTGTTAAAATCCCCAGCCACAATAAATGCAGCCTCAGGATATGTGGTTTCCAGTTTACATAGAGTCCAATGAATGTCTTTCAGTGCCGTCGATGTGTCAGCTTGAGGGGGGATATATGCAACTGTGATTATAATCGAGGAGAATTCTCTTGGTAGATAATGCGGTCGGCATTTGATTGTAAGGAATTCTATGTCAGGTGAACAAAAGGACTTGAGTTCCTGTATGTTGTTATGATCACACCACGACTCGTTAATCATAAGGCATACACGCCCTTCTTCTTCTTACCAGATAGATGTTTGTTTCTGTCGGCGCGATGCGTGGAGAAACCATGTGGCTGTACCGACTCTGATAACGTGTCCTGAGTGAGCCATGTTTCCGTGAAGCAAAGAACGTTGCAATCTCTGATGTCTCTCTGGAAGGCAATCCATGCTCTGATTTCGTCTACCTTGTTGTCCAGATACTGGACATTGGCAAGTAGTATAGTCGGGAGAAGTGCGCGATGTGCCCGTCTACGGAGTCTGACCAGAACACTGCCCCATCTACCCCTTCTCCTCCGCCGCCGTTATTTTGGGTCGCCGGCTGGGATCCGGTCTATTGTCCTAGTTGGTGGACCAAACAGAGGATCCGCTTCGGGAAAGTCGTATTCCTGGTCATAATGTTGGTAAGTTGACGTTGCTCTTATATCCAATAAGGTCCTTTGCTGTTGTTCTGAGATTGATTTGCACTTTTCGCACCAAAGTACGTTCATCTCTAAGAGACAGAACGCGTCTCCTTCCCAAGCGGTATGACGGCTGCATGGTCCCATGGTGTTTATACTTGCGTACTATTGTTTGTACAGATGAACGTGGTACCTTCAGGCATTTGGATATTGCTCCCAAGGATGAAACAGACTTGTGGAGGTCTAAAAAAAAAAGAGGTCTTGGCTGATTTCTTTAGATTTTCCCATGATGTCAAGCAAAGAGGCACTGAGTTTGAAGGTAGGCCTTGAAATACATCCACAGGTACACCTCCAATTGACTCAAATGATGTCAATTAGCCTATCAGAAGCTTCTAAAGCCATTACATAATTTTCTAGAATTTTCCAAGCTGTTTAAAGGCACAGTCAACTTAGTGTATGTAAACTTCTGACCCACTGGAATTGGGATACAGTGAAATATAAGTAAAATAATCTGTCTGTAAACAATTGTTGGAAAAATTACTTGTGTCATGCACAAAATAGATGTCCTAACCAACTTGCCAAAACTATAGTTTGTTAACAAGAAGTTTGTGGAGTGGTTGAAAAACGAGTTTTAATGACTCCAACCTAAGTGTATGTGAACTTCCGACTTCAACTGTATTTATTTGGGTAATAATAATATTAGTGTGTGTGTGTGTGTGTGCTTGCTTGCGTGCAGTGCATTGTAAGAATCGTAAATCCCTTGTAAAAGGCTATGTAGTTTTAAATTAGCATATATTGGCATTTTAGTGCCACCTATCAGTTGTAACTGTGGATGCTACATCGGTCAATGGCTGAGCTGAGTGGGGTGTCATTTTGTCAGATATGAAATATGCTATTGCTTGTGTGTCTTGGCTACATTGATATTTACATTTGGTGAACATTTTTGTAAATTTTGTCACTTTGGTTGTTGGAGATATCTGTTGTATGGGGAACTTGGGCTTCATCAAGGTTTATTTGTGAATACACCTGGCTTTAATAATAGACAGTGACTACCCATCCACCGACCTCACCACAGGTCACTCCTGGCAGTCCATAAGCATCTATTTTACATTTCTCTGGGTATGCACAAACTATTCTAACATTTTATTCTGTGTTTTTCAAATGCCACCTCAGCAGCAGCAATTACAAAAAAAATACTATACGTGAATAACAACAAATGTTTCAGAAGTTGAAACAAAAGAAAGAACCTAACCTCACCCTTACTTTGTATTCTTACAGATAATAATTAAAACACATCACGGTATCAATTCAGCACTGGGTTGTGGTAATATGTCACTAATTGCTTCAAATTATTCAGTACAGGATAGGCGAATTTTTAATTGAGCGCACGCCCTTTAAACTTGGTGGTGGATGCCTGCCACTGTGATTGGTCAGCAGCCACGAATGACAGCACCTGCTTAGCTACTTAATCAAAACTGACAAGAGTTGAGGGAGATATAGGAAGCATCATACCCTCTCCGTACGCACTCGCGACATTAATGCGCGTTTCCATACACGTATCTACGGCAAAGTTATCAAGTTGAATTTAATTCAAAAGTAATATTTTTCTACATTTTCTTTATTTTTTGAGTGCGTAATAGTGCAAATGGAGATGCTACTTACATTTTCTTTAGCGCTCTTTTTAATGGCGTTTCAGCTATTATTGGCGACAGATCCAATCGAATTTCACGAAATCCTTCAAGACAAACATTTGAACCAGCAGAGAAGACGACTCTCACTGCAAAACACAGGTAAGTGAATGCTGCTATGTATTGCTACTGACTCAAACTTGTAGGTCTAAAAAAATAATGCGGATTGTAACTTCAACAGGTGAAGTAAAAAAAAAAAATCCCTGCTTGAATTGAGTTTCACATTCTGTCGCGTTGTCATAAAATGTTCCGCAATATGCCATTGTGATTTTGGCTCAGGTCTTATTGGGTAATTTAGTCTCATGTGGAATAGACTATTTCAATGTGGATTAAACTTTTTACAAAATTGTGACCCCGAAATTACCTATGGTCGAAATGTAGTTTTATCATTGTCGCTTCCTACGCAGGTACCCAGTGATCTCTAGTTGTCACTTCACTGTAATTCCATACGCCTAGTGGCCAGCTCTTATCCAAGCACATTCCCGTTCAAATGCCATCACAAGCTCTGACCGCAAGCTGTTTTTTACCCCCGGCGCAGGCACACCAGCGGGGATATGATAACAATTTAGAAATTGTAACATTTGTTTTGATACATTTGCATGTCTTCAAATTATATATATATATATCAGAATATTTTATTTGCGGCCTATATGCGCAATTACGCACAAATGCATTGAATGGAAGCCCATGTTTTATTTCTCGATCAAAGCTGCTATGACACTATTAGCAATGCATTAATGTACTTTTGTGTATCCCCTGCGTTTATGTAATCACCGATGCAATTCCACATGGCATCAGGCACTCGAATGGTCCCAGCATTCCATCTTCCTTGTCATCAACGCTGGTCTAACCCTATTGCAATTGTAAAAGCTGTTTGCCTAATTAGCTACTAAATCATGGACAAAAAAATTATCTGCTGTATTTGGAACTTGGTCATCTATTGAAAGTATCAGAAATGTAGGGGAAATTTTCTCATCCCCTAGCAACCACCACATTGGCACCAGGTCAACTGCTGCATTGTTAAAAAGCTACTGTTCCCCTGTTTTCCCTTCTAAAGAGACCACTAACATGCCCTCCCTCATGTTAACTAACATGTTCCCTCCATCAGCGGAGATCCAGCACTGTCTGGTGAATGCTGGGGATGTGGGCTGTGGCATGTTCGAATGCTTCAACAACAACTCCTGTGAAATCCAAGGCCTACATGACATCTGTATGACATTTCTGCACAATGCTGGCAAGTTTGACTCCCAGGTATATCCCACTTCTTCCAAACCTCCCAATTAACCTCCTGGATTGTGAGGGACTCAGGCATGTGCTTCTATCGTAGAGTCAAAGAAAGGGACAGTATCTCCATGCCCTACTACAGCCTACATACAGTACATCCTTTATGGAACTGTATAAACATGCGTTTTATGCTTATTAGTTATAGCACAACACAATTTGGAAATTGCCACTTCAGATGTATAGCTGTGATGACGATTATGGAATTTGGAGTTACGAATATTTGTCATGCAAATTGCCAGTTATTGTCATAATTGCAGAGAAGTGTTTTGAACTTAGCTACAACATACCTAGCATTAGCCAAAAAGTCGCTGGTTTGAATTCCAGAGCCAGCAAGGTGGAAAAATCTGCTGTTCTGCCCTTGCGCAAGACCATTAACCCCCAACAACAAATGCACCACACCTCTGGGTTAAATGTGAAAGACATTTTGGTTAAATGTATTCCCCTTCCTGATACAGCTTTGGGGACACCAGTCTCAAAAATGAATAGATTTGACCACTTGGCACTTTCGGAAATTAAGCTTCTCTCGACTGTGCCGTTCTGCTCGTGAAACTATTACCAACTTGAGCATCTTCATGTAAAAATGAAACTGCTATTGGGTGAACTATATCTACTTGAAAATAAAGTTAACCCCCCCCCTAAAAATAAATGTGAGGATATGACAATTAACTTTAGTTCACGGTTATTGTCAGCTATACAATTATTGTGCCAGCCCTAAGGTGACGTCAACTGTTGTTATGTTGAACTCTGAAGGGGAAGTCCTTCATCAAGGATGCCCTGAAGTGCATGGCCCACGGCCTGAGGCACCGGTTCAGCTGTGTGAGCAGGAAGTGCCTGGCGGTGAACGAGATGGTGTTCCAGCTGCAGAGAGAGTGCTACGTCAAACACAACCTTTGTTCTGCTGTCAGGGAGAATGTCAACGTCATGGTGGAGATGATCCACTTCCAGGACCTCTTCCCCAAAGGGTGAGCATGAGGCCTTTTTCCATTTCATACTAAACCCATTCAGTGTAGTACGTTTCAATGGTCCAGAGTCCACATGCTCCAAATTCAATTACTGTAGTTATCTGCATTCAAAAATGTCATTGTTCATCCTCCACTTCTTCCTATGTCAGGCCTCATGTGGAGCTGGTGAACATCCTGCTGGGCTGTGGCGAGGAGGTGAGGACGGCCATAGCACGAAGAGTGAGGATGCAGTGTGAGCAGAACTGGGGTGCCCTGTGTGGCAGCCTGAGCCTGTGCTCCCTGGGCCGCTCAGATGACCCCCAACACATCACCGTCCCTCCCGCCACTCTGCAGGGCAGGAACACACTGCCCCCTGCTGGCCATCTCTCCCTCCCCAACACTGAACAGGACCAACCCAGAACAGACCAGCTAGGAGACAGGGGGAGCCTTCACCCTTCTGTGAGTCTCAGTCAGAATCCCCTGGATGACGCCACAGACCCTGGGCTCGCTGTGCCCAGTCAAGCACCCAGTACGGCCGTCCAGGGGTGAAACAAAGTGCAAGGTCCCTAGCCTGAACACACTCAACAGATTAGCCCCTAACCTCTGACCCCCGTTTCCCCTCAAACAACCCCAATACAGATTACCTCTGACCCCTTTCCCCTCAAACACCCCTACTACAGACACCCTCTGTTACAAACAAGGAAGAGTAATGACCCTGTACCATGCTTCTCCATTCCTACTCTCCTAAATGGTAAAGGTGACCGGCTGTTTGGTAAAATGTAGATTTGAGGGTTTGTTTTTCAGTAGTTCCTTTTGATTGTTTTAATTACAAGCGATATGCAAAACCTATTTTAAAATAACATTTTCATTTGATTCCTTTTAAAAGTAAATCATGGGCATATCAAATTTACAGTATAAACATTTTATACAAATCCAGGTATTAATATTAGATCAGTAAAGATTCTAGGTATCCAGAAGATGAGGTAAATTATAAGGAAATTATCTATTCTGTTTTACATTCTGTCAACTAGTTTAAATAGTGCATTTGTTTTAACTATATATACTATCGCTACCGTAAATAAACGTGTAGCGCAGAGTGCTTACGCAAGCTGTCAATGTTTCTGCGTAAACTATTTTATTTGCAGCACAAAAGTGAACCCTACAACTCAATGGCACATCACTTCTGCAAAGAGAAGTCATCACTGGCCCATATGATGCATTGTGCTTCATTACTCAACCCAAGTAATAACTTGGCTGACAAGTGGCCCTTCTACCACAATCAGGAAAGCTCATTAAAAAGATATCTCAACCATAAACTCAAACATGGTAATGCGCATTCACTCAAAGTCATACATCTGGAAACCTCAGGTGTCAAAACAATGAGACCCATCAAAATGTATTAGTTATATAGAATGTTGTGAGTCTCAGACTATTCTCACTGAGGCCTTTGCTGATATCTATCAGGGTCTACTGCAATGTATTTTTCAACTACAAAGTTTTTTTTGTTTTGTTTTTTCACACAGGATGACCACAGAATGTCTTGTCAAACATTTTCAACTGACAGTTTGAATGTTTTTACTAGCTTTTGATGCAAATAGCTAGCTTGTTCTACAGTAACCTCATCAATAGTACTCCAAGGAACCTACCTCACCTCACCAGTCATGCCAGCTCTAGATGTTTAATACTGGACACATTCAGGGGACATTGAACTGGTATGAATACAACGGACACTCTGCTATCTCACACATTCATTTTTTTTTTTTTACAGTTTGCTTGTATGATGTGGGGGTTCTTTTGGTATGTCCAGTTGTGCATGTGTAAGATGAGCGTCAACTGCCCTCTACACAACTTCTGTCAGTACTATCACCTACATGTAATCAAGTGGATGACTGCATTCAGACTCTGTACTTGAAAACCACAACTTATTTCCTACGAAGTTTGTTTGTATTCTGATTCAATGTCTGTAGTATTTAACATTTATTTATTTTGACGACTTTTCTTAAGCTATGCATTTTTTTTTTTTTTGCTTTTGGTTTAGGGGTAGGCCTTGATGCAAGCAAACTACCATTTTATACATTTTTCATTTTGGATAAAACATTTCAGATACTTTGCCATTTTAAATGTATGACAATGCATTGTATAAGCATATTGTTGAATAAAACTAACAAATGCTATTTGTTGGCTTGAGTGCAAATTGTTAAGTCTGAGTGTAGAGACTAATTTAAATAACTCTCTCAAACATACGTTTGTTCTTCTCATTTCAAAGTAAGGGTGCACAAAAGTTGTATCGCGTCAACATTGTAAAATTTGCCCAAAATCAGTTGAACTGTACATAGACAACATCTGTCCATAATACTGTTGCTTACTGCCATCTACTGGAAATACACAACACATATTGGAGGAATCCAAAATGGACATACACTATTCAGACTAAGATTTACTGAGGGACTGGTCCAACTCAAGTTGTCGTTATAAAACAAGGCACCCCTCCCCAAAGTAACATTCATATGACCCTCATTAAATGTCTTGAACACCCTCACTCATAGACTTGACTCGTGTTTGGACCACAAAGGGCTGTACCGAAACGGTTTATGAATATCGACTTCACTTCTGTGGCAGTCGATGGCCAGAAGGTTGAGGATTTGCCGATCACCATCATTATACTACGATCAGAGCTGTCGGCAGACAATGATCAGCTAATGGGAAATCCGATTTATAGTTCAATAAAATATATGCAACATTTTCCAAGTTTCTCTGCCAATGCACCACACAACCAATAAACAAAGCATACCGACTTCGGGCACTTCAATATCATGGTTTGCGTTTTCAGCACCATAATACTGTTAATCTCGACAAGCCGAAAAATACATCCCTCCATACCTTGTAGGTTTACCCAGTATCGAAGGCTTGTTTGACATTCTCATGAAACTTTTTGGTGTTTTGTAACATGTCGCTTTACGTTCAGTTGGCCGCTGCACCGTTTGGATTTTTTCGGCTAAATACATATACAAAGATTTTAAAGTGACTCGGATTGCACACATTTGGGGACTTATTTCTATTGTACTCCCTTTCATTTAATTGTTTTACATATACAATTATACTGAACAAAAAATGAAATACAACATGTAACAATTTCAAAGATTTTGACAGTTTATACTGTATAAGGAAATCAGTCAATTGAAATAAATTAATCCCTATTCTATGGATTAAAACGATTTGGGCAGGGTTGCAGCTGTGGGTGGGCCTTGGATGGCACAGACCCACCCACTTGGCAGCCAGGCCCACCCACTGGGGAGACAGACCCAGCCAATCAGAATGAGTTTTAACCCACAAAAGGGATTTATTACAGACAGAAATACCCCTCTCATACGAAGAAGCTGGATGTGGAGGTCCTGGGCTGGCTTGGTTACACGTGGCCTGCGGTTGTGAGGCAACAGCTCTGGTCGACATTCCTACAGTCAGCATGCCAATTGCACGCTCCCTCAACTTGAGACATCTGTGACATTGTGTTGTGTGACAAAACTACACATTTTAAAGTGGCCTTTTATTGTCCCCAGCACAAGGTGCACCTGTGTAATGATCATGCTGTTTAGTCAGCTTCTTGATATGCCACACCTGT
>QNTS01000412.1:7783-249786 GCA_003317085.1 Hucho hucho
TGAAAGAAAAATATAAAAGATTCAATTTCAAATACATTTCTGATTAATATAATAATACATTCTCTCACTGTTATGCCACGGGTTTTAGTTAAATTACCTCTGATTGTTTCCCTCTGGCTTCCTGTCACGTCCTGTGGCTGTGGTGATTCTGCATGGTTTGTAGAGCTATCGTCAGAGTCTGAAAAGAAACAAAGATTATTTAACATGGTTTTGACATATTCTTTTAAAGAAATGTATAACAAATTTTTTTTTAAAACGTGTCATACCGCATCCATAGAGGGCATGCTTGTAACGATCTTCAGTGACGGACCAAGGCGCAGCGTGCCGGGTTGAGTTAAACATAATTTATTTGTCAACTCACTCAAACAAAAACAACAACCGAAGATCAAGTGGTGTAGCACCAACGGCACATTCACAATAACAGAATCAACTTCCCACAAGGAAAGGAAGAAAAAAGGGCTACTAAAGTATGGCTCCCAATCAGAGACAACGATGGACAGCTGTCCCTGATTGAGAGCCCTACCCGGCCAACAACAAAGAAATACAAAAACTAGAACATATAATGCCCACCCCAAATCACAGGCTCCTACAGGTCAGGGCGTGACAATGCTCTTGAAGCCAAATGTTTTCTGAACCGAGAACCTTCTCTGGCGATGCTGTTCTGTGTACTTGAGCAACCGTTGTGTGGAGCCCAGAAGTACTGGGGGTAGCAAGATATTCAACTCTGGGGCTTAGACTTTGGGCAAAGCCGTTCGTACAGAACGGTAAAATGTCGTCATTTTCATCACCCCCGTAGTGGTTCATGGGAAGTGTCCATAAGGCCTGATGTCTTCTTGTTGGCGGACTGTCCGCTGTAAACACAAGGTTATATTTTTTAAAACAATGTAGGCGCTTTGATAATGTTTATCATTATATAAAAAAAATTGACTTACGACGAACATAGGTTGAAGGACTCCCTAGAGAAGTGTAGCCGGAATCGCTGATTGATATGACCCCTGCATGGACCCCTGCATGCTGGTCCAAACAGCTTATATCAGATAATAACTGAGTAAACGTAGGTTCACCTATAGTCGTGTTATATATTATAGAAAAATATATTTATACATTTCACATTTTAACATAAAACGTACTGTAAAACATATTGTAATGAAAGAGCAGGGAGCAGGCATCGAACCCTCGACCTTCTAGCCCGAGGTCTGCTCGATATCCGCGCTTATAAACCCAGGGTCGTTATAATATAAACTTCCAACCGGTCCGTTTCATAATATCCACAAACTACTAATTCAAAGTCTATAGTACAGGCATTTTTTTAACACGTTATAATTATTTAAACAATTTTACTATTCCTGTCTGGAAAAAAAGACCGGTAGGGGGTAATACATTCCCCTGTTGAGACGGAAAGCGGGGAGAGAGACGCTTCCACTAGTGACATTTTTAAATCCTTTATTTAATTCAAAGTCTTTTTTAAACACGTTATAATTATTTAAACATTTTTTTCTATTCCTGTATAGCAAATGGTCTTGGCATTCGAGATGCGCCCCCAAACCCCCACCCCCCGGGAAGATAGCTAGGTGGTCTTAATTGTTTGGACACTGGACGCTATCAGCCAACCCCTGATATTGTCACAGTGTGTAAGTAAACCATCTGTTCTTTCAGGCGTCCATGTGCGCACACACACACACGCACACACACACGCACATCCGCACATTCTTTCTTTCTGTCCGTTCGTGGTGAGACACGGAAAGAGGGCTCGTGAGAAATATAGGAATTATTTCATTAGGTAAGATACATTTTTAAAATCCTTTATTTAATTCCTTACAGACATTTGTAAACACGTTATAATTATTTAAACAAATTTACTATTCCTGTCTGGCAGAAGAAAACAAAAGACCGGTGGGGGGGGGGGTAATACATTCCCCTGTTGAGACGGAAAGCGGGGAGAGAGACGCTTCCACTCGTAAGTGACATTTTTAAATCCTTTATTTAATTCAAAGTCTTTACTACAGGCATTTTTTTTAAACACGTTATAATTATTTAAACATTTTTTCTATTCCTGTATAGCAAATGGTCTTGGCGTTCGAGATGCGCCCCAAACCCCCACCCACCGGGAAGATAGCGAGGGGGTCTTAATTGTTTGGACACTATCAGCCAACCCCTGATAATGTCACACTGTGTAAGTAAACCATCTGTTTTTTCAGGCGTTCATGCGCGCACACACACACGCACTGCATTCTTTATGTCTGCCCGTCCGTTTCCAAATCGCTGTATTCAGATTGTGACCGGATCAGCCGCGACCTTTTTTTGACCTCTCCAGTCATGCGCTGTATATTTTCAGTCCAGGGATAAATCTGCTTGTGTGTCTTTAGACCCGGGCTCTGTCTTGGGGATAGAAGCGCCCAACGCCTTAACTGTTCACGATGTTTGAAAAGGCTTTGCACCTCTTTCATAAGGTGAAGAAATTTAGGATAATCTCCCCACATGAAATTGAAAACTGTAACAAAATAGTTGACCTCTGTGCATGCTTTNGCATCACAAATAATGGCCTCTATGGTTTTGTCATCGGGTTCTTGACATCCTGAACACAATACACCTAAAATTGGTCTTGGAGCCATGTTTAATTTCTTCTTTAGGGGTCTGGGCTTTATCTCTGAGTTAGCGGGTACTGTCCACAGTCCACTCTTTATAGGCCGTCTGTCTAATACCCCGGACCATTACTGTTTCAGAAACACATTCCACAGTTCAAAAAGGCCCCCTCAATCACCTTGACCGTTTGTAAACACAGGCCTGGACAGGACGTATGCCCATAAGCACTCCCTCCAACATGGGGGGTGGTGGTGGGGGTTGAAATGACCTCAAAGAGGCCATTTCAATCAGCTTGACCGTTTCTTGACTGCATTAATGTAATCAAAGACACATCTTCAAAGGGACAGAAGTACACACACTATCAGTCAAGAAACGGGGGGGGTACACAGCCCCTAAGGGGGCCATAAAAAAGTCATCAATCAAACTTTGACGGATGCCGTCTACTTTATTCTCTCTATCCTACGGTTCTGACTTGGTGTACAGGGAGAATACTGTAAGAATGGCCCATTTTCTGAATTCTGTCGCTGTACATTTCAAAAGTGCTGAACAAATAGTTATATTGAGTACCTCCGTCCTTGCTCGCTCATTAATGTCTTAATCAAAATTACAGATTTCCTCTTATCCGCTTGTCTTCCCCTTATGTCATAGTTTGTACATCTCAATTGTTAGTAGAAACCTTATTTAAGCAACTAAGCCATTTCAGCTATGTTTTTTTAAAAGGCAGTAAATGAGGCTGAATGAACTGTTTCGCTGCCAGACAAGGCTCCACTGATAGCCAGGTGTAGCAGTTGTAAGGATGCAATTCATGGTCCTGAAAAGAAAGTTATTCTGTTGGGACAGCTTTATGTAGGCCCTAACAGTTTTTGGGCACCGTTTGTCACCGTTAGTGCTATTAATGTATTGTATAGTGTTGTGTTGTGTCTTTGCTGGCATGCATCTCAAACATTTTTGGGGAGTTTGCCCCACCAAGATTTACATGTTAAAATTGCCACTGGTGCTGCTATATGCTGCCAGCACACCCACAAGCGAGCCACTCTGGGCGGCCGAAGCGGTACGCGTCAATTTTCTGCGCTCAAATGTCCAAATTGATGAGTAGCTACAGGACAGCAGTTTAAGATTAAAGCTACAGTCTGGGATCTGGGAATATTGGTCATTTCAATTATTATGGAGAATATAATGTATAAATGTACACCAAGGTAATTATTTGTCATGCCTCTTTTTAGGAGGATCAGATGGTGACGTGTCTGTCTCAGCAGGGCCAGGCAGCAAGGGAAGACCAGTCTGTGACGGAGGTAAGGTGAATTTCTACAGATACAACACTTTATTCTCTCTGTCCAGCAAACACTGGACAAGCCAGATGCTATTTTAAAGCAGTCTGACAAACCTCTAAAGTTGATTTCCTAACTGTATCAAGGGTTGATAGAGGCTTTTCCCAATGACACAAAACATGTAAAACAAAAATGTGAGAAACCTGGGAGACACTATTGATGATGATGAATGATTACAGATATGTTACAATGCCCAGTCATGTTCATATAATCTCAGACATAAATTACCATCCATAGAACATACTACATGCCAGTGAAACTGAATATCATGCACTCAAAAATGTTATTATTCTCCTGGAGGTGTAAAGCACAAAATAGGACGTATATGCATATGTTGTGGTCCTGTGAAGGCTGGTTGTATTCTGGCAAAGAGTATGTTCTTTAATCTCAGCATGTCTACAGATTCTCCGTTCTCCCTGTTTTGTTTGCTTGGAAATGTTGATACTGGAGACTGTTATCAGTAGAAACTGTATAATCTAGCATTTATAGTGGCTAATAAATGCATTGCCATTAATTGGAAGGTTGATTATCCTCCCACAATGTATAGAAGAAATGTCAAGTTATGTACAGTATCACTAGATTTGTTTTAAGATTAAGGGTATACTGTGCAACTTTCATAAGGTTTGGATGTCTTAACCTTTTCACACAGCGTACGCTCAAACCGGTGTGATTAGAATGCTTATTTAGAACGTCCAGTTTCGATTGACAGTCAGCATTTGAGCTGGCCACACTGTTTTTTCACAGAAGTATTTTGCACAAACACAGACCTTACATAGGTATGTCCTGAATGTGACCAGTAAATGTTTTTATGCAATGTTCAGACATTCACAGAAGTAGCTACATCATAACACAATCATCCAACCCGGAAAATGTAGGCTACATTAGCCCTAGCGCTAACTGAGGAAAGATTGACATAACACAAGCGGTCATATTTAGATAACTCTCGTGTGACAAAAACTACAATATCAATTAGCTTATAGCAATTACTATTTATACTTAATCACATCATGGGGTGAGCTCACAATTGATCAAAATAATTGAGTAAAACAAGAAAGCGAAAGTAATCCAACAATGGGTAGTTTGTGCACGCCGCCATGTTTTTTTGTTGTTGCGTCAACCAAAGAAAAGAGGAGCCAAGATGAGTTTGGTCTGTTTGCAGTATGCATGTTGAAGGGGGTGTGTCTTCACATCCCATCATTCACTCACCTCATTTTGTTATAACATCTTTTCTCCAACAGACGTTTACATGAAACCCAGAATGCATTGTATGTCAACAAACATGGTTCCACACACAGCTGGAATTAGCTTACCTCATCATAATCAGAACAACCTTCAAAAAAGTATTTTACACACGTGTCCATTATAATCTATGCAAGAATCGGAATGCATGATTTGTCACCAGTTCTTGAAAACGTGAATAAAACAAATAAATAATTACCACACAAAATAATTCTGATAGTGATTTATTGATACAAGTGGCTCGTGCCAGCAGTCAATCTCGTAACCTCTGACTCCCACTCTGAGCCATTCAGTGTTGTTGTTTATGTATGTAGCTAGTGGGCTAAGCTGTTGCATTAGCAATGTCTTTAACAAGGAGACAACTCACAAATGCAGAAATTCTGGAGATTTTTATAAATTCTGACAATGAGTCTGAGTATGAAAGTCAGGAATCAGATTCTGACAGTGACAGTGAGGAGCTGCCCCCCAACCTTGTAGCCATTGAGAACCCTAAATCTGAGGACCCCTTGTCCACGGACAAAGTCCCAGGTCCTTTGAAGATGCTGGTGGAGATGGAGGCAGACCGACAGTGGATGAAGTACAGGAGCTCTGTGGTAGCTGGAAGGCCGCCAGTCATTTCACCCCTCCTGGCCCTGCTGTTTGCTTTGATGAGTCCCAGTCTGGAGTGCAACATCCCTTGCCATTTCCCCCTGAGGCAGAGTGATTCAATCTGTTTCTGACAGAGCTGGTGAGAGACATAGTAGAGGAGACCAATTGCTATGCCTTGGAGCTACAGGAGAAGAGAGAGCCAGTAGTGAGGGGGAAACCCGCTAAATGGATGACAACCACAACTAGTGAAATGTATACCTTCCTGGTGACAGGAATGGGAATAGATCCTGTTTGCAACTCCCTTCTTTGCCACACTCTTTTCCCAAGACCGCTTCCTTGTTCTGCTGCTATGCCTGCATTTCATCAACAATGTTACTGCCAACCTAAATTACCCATTACACAAGATAAGAAATGACAATAACGTCACCTCGCGTGTCCGTTGTTATAAGGAATACACACAAATATATTATGCGCCATACATACAGTTAGGTACAGTAGAAATGACATACAGAAACTATTATAACGTAATAAGGCAGTTACTTTGATAGAAACGCACGCATGTCCAAAGTTATAATCACGTAGTAATGAAAACAACAATGAAGGTGAAGCGGGCACCAGCCGGAAAAAGTGAAAAAGCCAGTGCAGGTCCTGTTCTGACTGGAGATGCGCAAATGTCTGCATACTTGATCTGTGGAAACAATGGGAAAGTGCTTGGGGAAGTTTGTCCAGCTCAGTAATGCCTAAAAATGAATTGTACGCAAAAGTGAAAAGACCTACTTTTATGTGAATTAATGAGGAGGCGGAACACAACTGAATTCAAACTGTTAGAAAATCATTTGAAATGGACTAATTGAAACAGCCTATAAATAATAGCAGGCAGCGTGGATTAACTGTGGTCGTGACGTGACTATCATTAATCTGATGACTGTTATTTATTTTAGCAACTAACTATGTTTAAAAGTTACTCAATTAAATTAATAATACAACAATTAACTCATTAGGAATTTGGGGCACCACGGGAATAGTTGTTTAAACTCTTAAACTCTAAAGATATCTCTTACATCAATAACAGTCAATTATTAATTATTATTACCTCATATCAGTCTCATTCTGAACGTTGCAGACTCCTTGATATCTGCAAGAACCCTAGCCTTTTTGAATATTCAGTACTACACAAATTGATTTTATCATTTATTTATTAACTAACTAAATAATAACACAAAATACCATACACACTTGCATGAGATAAAAGTCCCTAGTGGACTGACATGATATGATGGCTTGTTACACAATGGAAAGGGGGTGGGGAAAGATAAAGAGAGGGAGAGACAAAGAGAGTCAACTTATCGTACATACATACATACATACATACATACATCTGGGCATGTGCTGACCAACTGGCAGGTGTCTTCACTGACATTTTCAATATGACCCTGATTGAGTCTGTAATACCAACATGTTTCAAACAGACCACCATAGTCCCTGTGCCCAAGAACACTAAGGTAACCTGCCTAAATGACTACAGACCCGTAGCACTCACGTCCATAGCCACAAAATGCTTTGAAAGGCTGGTACTGGCTCACATCAACACCATTATCCCAGAAACCCTAGACTGACTCCAATTTGCATACTATGCCCAAACAGATCCACAGATGATGCAATCTCTATTGCACTCCACACTGCCCTTTCCCACCTGGACAATAGGAACACCTACGGGAGAATGCTATTCATTGACTACAGCTCAGTGTTCAACACCATAGTACCCTCAAAGCTCATTACTAAGCTAAGGACCCTGGGACTAAACACCTTCCTTTGCACCTGGATCCTGGACTTCCTGATGGGCCGCCCGCAGGTGGTGAGGGTAGGTAGCAACACATCTGCCACGCTGATCCTCAACACTGGAGCCCCTCAGGGGTGCGTGCTCCCCTCCTGTACCCCCTGTTCACCCACGACTGCGTGGCCAGGCATGACTCCAACACCATCATTAAGTTTGCAGACGACACAACAGTGGTAGGCCTGATCACCGACAAGACAGTCTATAGGGAGACCTGGCCGGGTGGTGCCAGAATAACAACCTATCCCTCAACGTAACCAAGACTAAGGAGATGATTGTGGACTACAGGAAAAGGAGGACCAAGCACTCCCCCATTCTCAGACGGGGCTGTAGTGGAGCAGGTTGAGAGCTTCAAGTTCCTTGGTGTCCACATCACCAACAAAATATAATGTTTCAAACACACCAAGACAGTCGTGAAGAGGGCTCGACAAAGCCTATTCCCCCTCAGGAAACTAAAAAGATTTGGCTTGGGTCCTCAGATCCTCAAAAGATTCTACAGCTGCAACATCGAGAGCATCCTGACTGGTTGCATAACTGCCTGGTACGGCAACTGCTCAGCCTCCGACCACAAGGCACTACAGAGGGTAGTGCTTACGGCCCAGTACATCACTGGGGCTAAGCTACCTGCCATCCAGGACCTCTACACCAGGCGGTGTCAGAGGAAGGCTCTAAAAATTGTCAAAGACCCTGGCCACCCCAGTCATAGACTGTTCTCTCTACTACCGCATGGCAAGCGGTACCAGAGTGCCAAGTCTAAGACCAAAAGGCTTCTCAACAGTTTTTACCCCATACCATAAGACTCCTGAACAGGTAATCAAATGGCTACCCGGACTATCTGCATTGTGTCCCACCACCCACCAACCCCTCTTTTACGCTACTGCTACTCTCCGTTTATCGAATATGTATGTCACTTTAACCATACCTACATGTATATACTTTCTCAATAACCGGTGCCTGTATATAGCCTCACTACTGTTATAGCCTCGTTACTGTTATTTTTCACTGTCTTTTTTACTGTTGTTTTTATTTCTTTACTTATCTATTGTTCACCTAATACCCTTTATTTTTTAACTTCGAAATTGCGCTGTTGGTTAGAGCCTGTAAGTAAGCATTTCACTGTAAGGTCTACACCTGTTGTATTCTGCGCACGTGACAAATAAACTTTGATTTGAATTACGCTCACAGTAACCAGAATACATAGCACCTATAGCACTGCTCATTCGGATTAGAAATGCAATATACAGTATATTTATTTTCTCTGTCGTCTCTCTGTTGAAACCAGTCTATCCATCTAGGGTTAGTGGCTCGATGTCAGGCTCTGGTTGCCCACCAGAGATCACAATGTCCTTCTTTGTAGAGATTCTCTGGCCTGGAGTGTTCGTTAGAATATAGATACCTTATATCCTGCCTGTTTGGCCCTGTCCGGGGGAATCGTCGGACGGGGACACAGTGTCTCCCGACCCCTCCTGTCTCAGCCTCCAGTATTTATGCTGCAGTAGTTTGTGTCGGGGGGCTAGGGTCAGTCTGTTATATCTGGAGTATTTCTCCTCTATTATCCGGTGTCCTGTGTGAATTTAAGTATGCTCTCTCTAATTCTCTCTCTCTTTTTCTCTCTTTCTTTCTCTCTCTCGGAGGACCTGAGCCCTAGGACCATTCCTCAGGACTACCTGGCCTGATGACTCCTTGCTGTCCCCAGTCCACCTGGCTGTGCTGCTGCTCCAGTTTCAACTGTTCTGCCTGCGGCTATGGAACCCTGACCTGTTCACCAGACGTGCTACCTGTCCCAGACCTGCTGTTTTCAACTCTCTAGAGACAGCAGGAGCGGTAGAGATACTCTGAATGATTGGCTATGAAAAGCCAACTGACATTTACTCCTGAGGTGCTGACCTGTTGCACCCTCGACAACCACTGTGATTATTATTATTTTACCCTGCTGGTCATCTATGAACATTTTAAAATCTTGGCCATGTTCTGTTATAATCTCCACCCAACACAGCCAGAAGAGGACTGGCCACCCCTCGTAGCCTGGTTCCTCTCTAGGTTTCTTCCTAGGTTCTGGCCTTTCTAGGAAGTTTTTACTAGCCACCGTGCTTCTACACCTGCATTGCTTGCTGTTTGGGGTTTTAGGCTGGGTTTCTGTACAGCACTCTGTGACATCAGCTGATGTAAGGCGGGCTTTATAAATAAATTTGATTTGATACCTCAGACATACCAACAGTTGTCTCAGAGGGCATTTTCTTCCTTCCCACCTCATGTCTTTTAATCAAAGTTTTAGGACCACTTTTATATGCACAGCTGCAGACTGTAAATGTTTCTGGTGTCCTAGGTGATCTTCTCTCATGTTGAGGTGGAGAGCTTCGGAGTTTCTAACTATTTCAACGTGTAGACCACCGTCTCACTTCTTTTGGTATCAATGGTTGATTATTCAGGGTTCAGCTCCCGACCACTTTACATGCCAACAGTAACCCGGCATGTTTTGGTCTGGTTTTCATAGGTTCCAACCATTTCGTAATGTTCAACTCGTGCTGTCTGTCACGCTGGTCTGAAGAGTTTAAACCATCTTGTGACGTTCGGCTCACCATCCATCTACTTGGTCTAGTATGGTCTAAATGTTGTGTTTGGGAGAGAATTGAGTTACTGACTAGTCTGGTGGGGTTCGGGCATGTTGCCTGGGAGGTCTGGCTGAAATTGTTTTGCGGGTACTATTTAATGAAGCTGCCAGTTGAGGACACATGAGGCGTCTGTTTTTCAAACTAGACACTCTAATGTACTTGTTCAGTTGTGCACCGGGGCCTCCCACTCCTCTTTCTATTCTGGTTAGAGCCAGTGTGCGCTGTTCTGTGAAGGGTGTAGAACACAGCGTTGTAAGAGATATTCCGTTTCTTGGCAATTTCTCGCATGGAATAGCCTTCATTTCTCAGAACAAGAATAGACTGACGAGTTTCAGAAGAAAGTGTTTGTTTCTGGCCATTTTGAGCCCGTAATGGAACCCACAAATGCTGATGCTCCAGATACTCAACTAGTCTAAAGAAGGCCAGTTTTATTGCTTCATTAATCAGGACAAGAGTTTTCAGCTGTGCTAACATAATTGCAAAAGGGTTTTCTAATGATCAATTAGCCTTTTAAAATGATAAACTTGGATTATCTAACACAACGTGCCATTGGAACACAGGAGTGATGGTTGCTGATAATGGGCCTCTGTACGCCTATGTAGATATTCCATAAAAACCGTCTGCCGTTTCCACCTACAATAGTCATTTACAACATTGACAATGTCTACACTGTATTTCTGATCAATGTCATGTTATTTTAAAGGACAACAAATTTGCTTTTCTTTAAAAAAATAAGGACAATTCTAAGTGACCCCAAACCTTTGAATCGGTAGTGTCGGTAGGGGTAAAGTGATAAACAGCGAGTGTAAAAACAAAATGGGGGTATAGACCGGGTGGCCATTTGATTAATTGTTTAGCAGTCTTATGACTTGGGGGTAGAAGCTGTTAAGGAGCCTTTTGGTCCTAGACTTGGCAAGCTGTACCAGAGCGCCATGCGGAAGCAGAGACTTGGGTGACTGGAGTCTGATAATTTTTTGGGCTTTCCTCTGACACTGCCTAGTATATAGGTCCTGGATGACAGGAAGCTTGGTCCCAGTGATGTACTGGGCCGTACGCACTACTCTCTGTACCGCCTTATGGTCAGATGCCGAGCAGTTGCCATACCAGGCGGTGATGGAACCGGTAAGGATGCTCTCGATGGTGCAGCTGTGGAAGTTTTTGAGGATCTGGGGACCCATGACAAATCTTTTCAGTCTCCTGGGGGGGAAAAGGTGTTGTTGTGCCCTCTTCACAACTGATCGTGGACTTCAGGAAACAGCAGAGGGAGCACCCCCCTATCCACATTGACGGGACAGTAGTGGAGAAGGTGGAAAGTTAAGTTCCTCGGCGTACACATCATGGACAAACTGAAATGGTCCACCCACACAGACAGCGTGGTGAAGAAGGAGCAACAGCGCCTCTTCAACCTCAGGAGGCTGAAGAAATTCGGCTTGTCACCAAAAACACTCACAAACTTCTACAGATGCACAATCGAGAGCATCCTGTCAGGCTGTATTACCGCCTGGTACGGCAACTGCTCCTCCCACAAACGTAAGGCTGTCCAGAGGGTAGTGAGGACTGCACAACGCATCACCGGGGGTAAACTACCTGCCCTCCAGGACACCTACACCACCCGATGTCACAGGAAGGCCAAAAAGATCATCAAGGACAACAACCACCCGAGCCACTGCCTGTTCACCCCGCTATCATCCAGACGGCGAGGTCAGTACAGGTGCATCAAAGCTGGGACCGAGAGACTGAAAAACAGCTTCTGCCTCAAGGCCATCAGACTGTTAAACAGCCATCACTAACATTGAGTGGCTGCTGACAACATACTGACTTAAATCTCTAGCCTCTTTAAATAATAGGAATTGGATGTAACAAATGTATCACTAGCCACTTTAAACAATGTTGTATATAATGTTTACATATCCGACATTACTCATATCAAATGTATACACTGTACTCTAAACCATCTACTGAATCTTGCCTATGTCGTTCAGCCAGACTCAAATCTATAGCCACTTTAATAATTATAATTGGATGAAATAAATGTATCACTAGCCACTTTAAACGATGCCATTTATATAATGTTTACATATGAGATGAGTAATGTAGGATATGTATATACTGTACTCCATACCATCTACTGCATCTTGCCTACGCCGGTCAGCCATCGCTCATCCATATATTTATATGTACATACTCGTATTCATTCCTTTACTCTTGTGTGTATAAGGTGGTTGTTGTGAATTTGTTAGATTACTTGTTAGATATTACTGCATGGTCGGAACTAGAAGCACAAGCATTTCGCTACACTCGCATTAACATCTGCTAACCATGTGTATGTGACAAATAAAATTTGATTTGAAGATTTGATTTGAGGTCTGTGTTAGTACTTGCTGAAGCTGCCAGTACTGGGTCTGTGTTAGTACTTGCTGAAGCTTCCAGTACTGGGTCTGTGTTAGTACTTGCTGAAGCTGCCAGTACTGGGTCTGTGTTAGTACTTGCTGAAGCTGCCAGTACTGGGTCTGTGTTAGTATTTGCTGAAGCCAGCTGTACTAGGTCTGTGTTAGTATTCGCTGAAGCCAGCTGTACTAGGTCTGTGTTAATACTGGCTGATGATCCAGCATCTCCTCTACTGACAAACTTAAGCATAGCACCTGTAAATTATAGATAACAGTACTATTATTCATTTTATCAGTTGCATCAGGCCCATTCAAACAGGCTCCCCCAGATTTCCTTTTATACATTTTTCAAATATAAAATACTATTTATGCTATGGCTTGGTTGAATATTTGGTTATTATTTACTGAGAGATATGCATCCATATTGCCCAGTATGCCCAGCTAATCAACATTTTAAATTCAATATATAAATCAAGTCAATGTCAATCCATTGCTTTCCATCTTGCATTAGTCCAGAGTTTTATCTAAACCTTGACTGAGAGACTAGATAATCAGTTTTGTTTAAAAATTATGTGCGCCTATGAGGAGTGCCATCACGCCCATATATTGTCTGGACCGGTCCCCACCGAGGTCGCTGCACACGCATATGAACGCATGTTCACGCAAAATGTGGTTATCGTTTCTGAGCTGCTGTTTATAAACACCGTTGCCGTTTATCAAATGAAATAAATAGTTGTATTTCACTCTCAATTTTGTCAGGGACAAAGTCACAGAACACAGCCCTGGAAGTGGCTGGCAAGCAACCAAGACACAGACAGACCAAGAGATGCATTGCCCAGCTAGGTTAGCAAGACAGACAGACTAGCGAAAGATGCACTGCAAGCTAGCACATCTATCTTAATGTTATTATTTGCGGACATCAAACTTGGAGAGGACAGAACACAAGTTAACCTGATTTCTGTCACGCAATTCACTCTCATGGTGTTTTTTTTCTTCTCTTTTTATGACCAGAAGGATAGTTCCGCTTCATCCTCTCATCGAAGTTGTAAACATTGACACCCGCTTTGACACGAGGGGGAGGCAGGGCCCTTGCGTAATTTGCGGGCCCTACGCAACTTGCGTAGTGAGCGTATAGGGCCGCCCGGCTCTGGCTGCAGATATGGTTGTCCTTCTGGAAGGTTCTCACATCTCCACAGAGGAACTTTGGAGCTCTGTCATAGTGACCATCGGATTCTTGGTCACCTTGACCACGGCCCTTCTCCCGATTGCTCAGTTTGGCTGGGCGGCCAGCCCTAGGAAGAGTCTTCTTCCATTTAAGAATGGAGGCCACAACGTTCTTAGGAACCTTCAATGCTGCAGAATTGTTTTGGTACCCTTCCCCAGATCTCTGCCTCGACACAATCCTGTCTCGGCGCTCTACGGACAATTCCTTCAACCTCATGGCTTGGTTTTTGCAGGACCTTATATACTGTAGACCGGTGTGTGCCTTTCCAAATCATGTCCAATCAATTGAATTTACACCAGGTGGACTCCAAATCAAGTTTTAGAAACATCTCAAGGATGATCAATGGAAACAGGATGCACCTGAACTCAAATTCAAGACTCATGGCAAAGGGTCTGAATATTTACGTAAATAAGGTTGTTTTTTATTTTCAATAAATAAATACAACTTTTCGCTTTGTCATTATGGGGTATTGTGTGTAGATTGATGAGGAAACAAATTAATTTAATCAATTTTAGAATAAGGGTGTAAAGTAACAAAATGTGGAAAAAGTCAAGGGATCTGAATACTTTCCGAATGCAGTGTACTTGGTCAATTTACATAAATTAATTTGCAAACGTCAGCATACAAACAATATATTACATGCAGTACGGAAAACTGGAAAGTTATACAGAAGTCACACATTTACATTTTAACATATTCAAAGTATGTACGACCTACTGTCCGGCCGTGTATTTGGTTTGCATCGGTCCTATGTCCCACTGTTCAGCATCCGGAGTGAAACTTGCCTATATATTTAACATTTTGCTCAGAAAACTTGCGGGCCAAATAAAACCACCCGTGGGCCAAATACGGGCCGCCAGTTGGATAAGCTTGATTTAGGGTGTATTCACCACATCCAGTAGGTGGCAGAAACACACCTTTTTGGGTTGTAGTCCGCCATAAAACCACACCGAAGAACAAAAACAAAAAGAGACTTACCGGTACGTGAAGCTAGATACTCTTACTCCATGTAGCCAAGACTGCAAATGGAAGCCTAGTAATGCCAGTTGAACATTGGCCTTCAAGTTCTGAATCACTATTCAAAAAGGTAATGCGTACTACAGGTGGGGTACCACATTCACCATATGAATGGTGTGATTTAAAGGTGGAAATCATCACACCAAAGTGGGTAACTGTTTCACCCTGGGAAGATTTTTACATGACAGACTGCTCTGAGATATGTTGCAGCTGGACCCTATTTGGGGGAGCCTATTCCTCTCTGATATGATACCGTTGCACAAACATGCTTGGTACCATGTTTAGCTACATTTGCTCGGACTCTTAGTACATTTAGCAAGCTAGCTAGCCAGCTAACTAGTGATTAGCATTAGCCGCTAAACAAAATGAACTTGCTAACAAAAAAGACAAACTAGCAGATAGTAGTTTGCAGACAGTAGATAAACTAAGTGTATAGAATGCAGCATGTCACCAACTGTGATGCATCAATCTGACCATGCAGAGTGAACAGCAAGTATTCTTTACTCTGTGTTTGAAGAACTGCTCTCTCCTTGTGTGACAGGGGACTTGGTGTGGTTAGCAGCATGCAGCAGCAGGAGAGGGAGAGAGACGACTCAAGTAGCAAAAGGAGTAAACTATAAAAACAGACATTATACGCGGCGGAGTTGCATATTACATTTAACAAACCAAAACAATGAAATACGGTTATAAAAGGTAAAGTAAAAACTCAAACCATTCCGTGCAGCATTACCAGTATATAGTACAATACAGAATACCGCCCAGCCCTACCATCTGGTAAAGTTCTCTGCTGAGTGGACTTTGAACTTGCAACAATTTCTTAACCACTAACAAACACAACAGTGTTGTGTAATATGTGCTGTGTTGACACAATCCTGTCAATATCTATGAAAGCTTTACCTTTCAGTTACACTAATGACCTGAGCAGTCACTAACTTTACGTTGCTCTGGATGAGAGCATCTGCTGAATGTAAAAATATATGCCTACACAGCTGAAAGTGCAGACTAAAGTATTTTTTCTACCCTTTCACTGTTAGTCTACGCCTGTTGTTTATGAAGCACGTGACAAAATGTGATTGTGGTATTTTTACACCTAGCTGTCAAATCCAAACACACAGCCTGGTATGTACACAAGCCTTCAAGACAGCAACATAATGAAAAACACCACACTTTGAATTCAAGTTCATTTTTATTATGTTTTATAACCCCAAGCATTAATTCCAATGTCATTAAACTACAGTTTAGGACAGAGTGATAGAAGTAGAACATTTAAATACGCTTCTTGTATTGCTTGTGTTTCTAGGGAGACCGGGGGGGGGTATTGTAAGCGAATCAATGATGCCACTTTACCCATAGACTTTATCATCAGGAGATCAATCGTACATGTTCCAATATAGTGGCTGACTACTCGTCTGATTTGTAAGACATTGTAAAACTACCTGGTCAAAGTGTCACAGTGTTAAAACTGATTCTGTAATTCTCACTCCTGGGGCTGAACAGGTTTGAAAAGAACAAATGAGAAAGAAAAAGTTATAGCCACCAAGGTGTGTACATTCCAAATACAATAACTACATAAAGAAAAAGAGGACAACTGAATTCTGAAATGTCTACAGAAAATGTTTTACTTGTCATTCAAGGTGTTGTGTGAAAATCTTTCCAGGTAAAAATTTGTCATTTATGGGTTTGAATTTCAGCAAGCAAATTAGAATTTCAGGACCAGTCATTCCTATCCAGGTTCCAGGAAGAGAATACAAAATCATTCTTTCCAGCTTTAGCATAATTCAGAGTCTCACAGTTTATTGAATGCAGAGTCTCGGCATGTAACATGAGTCTGCATTAGAGAAGCACAACACAGCCATACATCCAATTAAGAATTGGTGCAACTGGAGATACATTTGAGGCGTCATTGTCTATTAGATGTATTGCAATTTGGGGATCTGGGATATTGTGGTTTCAGAATTCTCTACTAGTTGATGTTCATTTTCTCCAAACCCAATCCTGCAATACCATAATTTGTTTGCTTAATTGCATTATACCCCAAACCCCTTTCACCATTCCCCGCCATAGGCCTTATTGGCTAGTTCTTACTCGTGTTCTTAAAGAGTATGAACATGATTACCCTTTCCAAACCTCTTGAAGTTAAACAATTGAACCCTCCCTCCCCCATTTGTACTCATTCACACGGTCATAACTTGACTCAATGGTCAAGAGCACACACAGGATTAGACAGTGACATACATAGACATTTACTCACTGACTGACCAAATAATCGGTCTCAACACCTAACATTGCCCATTTTCTAGACCCCTTTGTGCCAACTTATTGGAAAGAACATTCGGTTAGGGGAATCTGAAGCAAACTCTGTCTTGGGCTAGTTAGGGGTTTACACTATATAGGCGAGTGTTGACCTATTCTGTCTTTGCACAGTATGAGTCACCAAGTAGATCAGAAAACAGGCCAGGAAAACAGAAATAAGGGTATTAAGACCTTGTATGTCACTCTCACAATCACTGACAAACAAGCACACAGAAACAGTTGCATACAGACATTCACATTCAGCCAATTGTACACCCACCCAAACAATCTTACAGCACAGTCATTCATATTCAGACACAGAGGCAATCACATCCTTACCAACAAACAAACGTGACGGGACACTAATTTACTCTCAAACACACCAACCAACCTAGTCTCTCACACACCAACCTTTTCTCTACAACACACACGCACGTATAAAACACCTTACTGACAGGTCACTCATGCAAAAGCACACAAAATGCCATAACATGAATTATTTTTTTTTTGGTTTAGGTTCAATATAAATCCTGTAAGTCAGTACAAAAACTCTACCATGAAGCAAATTCATATTATGTTTTTGTAAACGACTTGTGTGAACTATGAATCATTTACAAACCAATTTCCTCAAAATGAAACCAACCAACTCGTAAAAAGATTGACCTAGCTAACCAGTATGACTGAGCTGTGGTAGCACTCTCCAGTAAAAAATTAAAATAAAATAAAAAATAAATAAAAAACAGGATCAAAGTATTATACTTTCTTTGTAATTTGGGAGAAATTACAAATGTGTTGAGTTTCAATTCTGTTGCAAACCATATTGGTTGGTCCACTGTTGTGCTGGAGTTCTTAAAGTGGAACTGACAACGTTTTAACTACTTTGCAGACATGAAACAAACATTTATATAATCAGTCAAAATATCAAATTCCCTGTTTATGCTTCAAAACCAACTTTATAAGAGGTACTATATGACTTAATTCCATGACTTACAGTAAGGCATTGTTGGTTGTTGGCAGAATAGATTAATGCAGTTCAATGCATGATTAATATAATTCCCCAATAAAAAAATATTGCTATCAGGTTGTCAATCACAGCTGGCCTGGTACACAACCCACTCAGGATGCACCATTTCAATGACTCAATATTTTGAACAAAAACGGACGACTGTAACTAAGAATGGGAATGTCAATACAATAAAACTTGGAAGGGCAATGATCACAAGTCAGTAATAATGTAGGCTAGCGCACGTGCCAAACAAGGCCCGCCAGCCAAATAGGAGACAAGAGTATAAATCAGTCAACAGTTGAGTCTACTTTATGAAATTACAGCCTCATGCGCTCGTGTCGGTGAATTCAACTTAAATTTCGCTGCTTCGTGTGTCCCGTTTAAAGCGCGCAGCGGAGGGAAAATGTACAGACATGCCACTATGGTGTCAATTTCACGCCATATGTACTGAATTCAAAATAAAATAAATTGTGAACATGAAAAATAAAGTTGAGAATGTAAATGTTATATATTCGAGGACAGGTGAAATAATGGATGTTGAAATCAAAAACCCAACAATTGAAAGCAAAACGTAAAGAATTGTAAACAAAAATAAGACATCAAAAGCAAAACCCCAAAACTTGTAAGCAAATCATTTCAAAGCGAGAACAAAACTATGACAAATGATAAAAAAATATTTGAAAACAAATGCAAAAATCGTTTTCGGTTAAAAACTTTCCCAGACACCAATCATATTGAATAGATTTTGTCTACTCTCTTGCCTGCATGTACTACCTTTTGGTTACGCTACATGTATCTTTGTTTTCACGGCCAGTCTTTTTGATTGCGAGTTTTGGCATAATTTTTCTGTGAAGGCTGGGGTTTAGAGGGAGGCGTTGGTCCACTAGTTTTGGAGTGACGGTTCGTCTTAACCCAATCAATGAACGTGATACAGGCTTTTTTTCTATTGCCTACTTAAGTAGACGGTCTGACGTCACCTCGTTTTAGGGTTTTAGCTAACGTACTTCAAAATTGTCAGTCACGGGTCAATAACGTACAGATATTAGAAGCATGTCTATCTAATACATTTAATGACAAGCCCTCCAACTACTTTGGAAAACATATGAATTACCTGTCGCACAACATTCGGCGCAGGTATATGGCGAACCAGTTACCAACACCCGCGCCGAACATTGTTCGACAGGATATTCAAATATTTTTTTTTTATAAATTTGCCAGAGTTTTGCTCGCTCTTTAAAATTATTTGCTTACAAGTTTCGGGTTTTGCTTTTGATGTCTTATTGCTTTTAATTGTCGGGTTTTTGAATTCAACATCCATTATTTCATCCGTCCTCGAATATATAACGTTTACATTCTCAACTTTATTTTTCATGTTAAATGTATTTTATTTTGAATTCAATACATATGGCGTGAAATTGACCCCATATGCCACAGTCCTAGCTAGGCTACTAAAATGTCACGTTTCAGTTGATGAATAACACAAAAATAAAACCTGCAACAAAACACCATGCACCAGAGAAACATGTATGCCTATTAGAGCAACATTTGAGCAGTAGCCTAGGTTGGCTATTCAATTATGATAGCTACATTTTGGAGTGCACCATACAGCAATGCTGCATTCAACCGCACCGGTGATCGATGCAGTGCAAAAAAAGAAAGAAAAACATGTTAAGTTTAATTTTTACAACCTAAAGCTAAGTTTCTGTTACCTGGAGTTAAATACTTGATTGGGGTTGCAGCATATTATGTACATCTGCAAGCATAGCAGCAAAGGCTGGACAAATATAAATGTGTTATTTTAATATGCTATATACAGCAACTATGTACATAAGTGGACATAAAAAGGGCCATATTTTTTCTAATAAACAATGGCCAAATTGGGTCGCAGTTGCACTTCTTTTGTAAAAACAAATAAGCCATGTCTGGTCCGCGAATTCGTTGAGTTTTTAATATGGTCCGTGCGCTGATTGAGTTGGACACCCCTGGGCTAGCGTATCTATTTATGTAGCTAGCTATTTATTTAGCAAGCTTTAAAAAAAATAAAAATAAAAAGAGCCCAACGTTAGCTATCTAGCTAGCTGGCTGCTGGGAGGGTGTCATGTCGTCATGTGTGATTCACCGACTTTTCTCCCATTTTTTGTTGGCTACAGCTAGAGATGCTGCAGGTGTCATTCGGTTAGCTAGCAAATCTCCCCCAAACATTGGACACCCCCTAATTTCAGACACTAGTAGTTGGAGGATTAAATCACCTCGAGTTCAACATTTAAATGGCCTGGAAAATAACAGTACGTTTTGCGACTTAAGACACCCTTCTAGCTAGCTGACCACCAATTTTCATTGCAATTTATGTAAGTTTTGAGAGTTTAAAAAAGTGATTGTGTGTGATATATATATATATATATATATATATATATATATATATATATATATATATATATATATATATATATATATATATATATATATATATATATATATATATATATATATATATATATATATATATATATACACACACACACACATACATATACACACACACACACACACACACACACACACAAAAAACGTTGTGGGACACACTATATTGTAAAATTAGACTGCGCGACACCACACATTTAATTTACCTAAATTATTAATATGTTAGTATTAAACTGTTATTTACTTTCTCAAAACATAAGATTAATCTGTAAAGCAAATAATGAGACATGATTTGGTTACAACACCGAAGAAGTTGGTGAAGAACAATTTTAAGTCTACCGGCAGTACGCTTTTTTTTTTTTAATTGGAAGGCTAGCCAACGCTTGGCCGCTTTCCCACTAAACTGCTATAGAATTTTCACAAATGCCTTACTATACGTCATTCCCAAACATTTTATGAATTTATGAAAAATGTGAAAATGACCATAAGTGCTTGCTCGTCAGAAAATGTAAAATAAATAATATTCTTCTTGGGGGTGTATATGAACAGATTAATAAGGTTTCATGTTGCTAAAAATCTCAGTTCCACTTTAAGTACCAGAGTAAAGAAAATATTCAAGATGCCTCAGTACCCCATATTGAAGACTAGGTGGCTCGCAAAACCCACACAAACCTAGTGCCCCAAAGCACTGCCCCCTCCCTGCTTAGCAAGCATTGCCAAATATAAATTGAAAAGCAAAAAAAAAGAATGCATCTGCTTTTATCCGCATCGGATTTGCGGGACAAAGAAAATATCACAGCTGCCAGTTTGAAGATGCTACAATTCGCTTTCATAGAGAGTTCTGATGTGAGCAAACCCACGCCACATGAGATTAGTTCCTCAGCCTTTCACAATAACAAAACTGTACAAAATGTAATAATAAAAAACCACCAGGGTCCTCCCACCTAATGAATAGCAGAGATAACAAATGAGATGTCTGCGAAGTTCTCAGCTCATATGTATCATAACAAAACACCCTCCCTTCTCTCTTGGAGCCGGAGTGAGGAACATCACTCAAGAGCTCTGAAGATTTTAAAATAAAAGCATGGTTTGTTACCTCGTTTTTAGTCTAAATACATTTTGGGCTTGGCATGCACCATTGGGCTGCACAGTAAATACTGACAATTAATACATTTCAACTTTAAAATTGCCACTATGGAGATGAAAAAGAAACACACTTTGGAGATTGATTCTAATTAGACTAACCCTAAAGACATACCCACAAAACTAAGACAGTGTTACCAACATGAAATGTCTACCTAAAAAAAAATTGATAACTTTTAAGGGACCCTCACATTGAGAAAGAAAAAGCAGGTCTTAAAAATATGTTAAACCATGTTGTTTTGCACAAAGTAAACAGCAAGATTTCCTCTAGGGTAATTCAGGCAGAAGACAGTTTGTTTCATTTGATATTTATTTTTCTTATTATTTTGTGTTTGCTTTTCAAGTATAGTGTAATTTATATGTATACTGAAAATATGAAATGCAACATGTAAAGTGTTGGTCCCATGTTTCATGAGCTGAAATAAAGATCACAGAAATGTTCCATACACACAAAAAGCTTATTTCTCAATTTTTTTACACAAATCTGTTTATATCCCTGTTCGTGAGCATTTCTCCTTTGCCAAAATAATCCATCCACCTGACAGGTGTGGCATATCAAGAAGCTGATTAAATAGCATGATCATTACACAGGTGCACCTTGTGCTGGGGACAAAAGGCCACTAAAATGTTCAGCTTTGTCACAACACAATGCCACAGCTGTCAAGTTGAGGGAGCGCACAATTGGCATGCTGACTGCAGAAATGTTCAGAGAAATCAATGTTAATTTCTCTACCATAAGCCACCTCAAATTTTGTTTTAGAGAACTTGCCAGTACGTCCAACCGCAGACCACGTGTATGGTGTCGTGTGAACGAGCAGTTGCTGATGTCAACGTTGTGAACAGAGTGCCCCAAGATGGTGGGGTTATGGTATGGGCATGCATAAGCTACGGACAACAAACACAAATGCATTTTATCAATAGCAATTTGAATACAGAGATACCGTTACTAGATCCTGAGGCCCAGAGATACCGTTACTAGATCCTGAGGCCCATCATCCGCCGCCGCCAGCTCATGTTTCAGCATTATAATGCATAGCCCCATGTCACAAGAATCTGTACACAATTCTTTGAAGCTGAAAATGTCCCAGTTCTTCCATGGACTGCATACTCACCAGACACTCATTGAACATGTTTGGAATGCTCTGGATTGACGTGTATGACAGCGTGTTCCAGTTCCTGCCAATATCCAGCAACTTCGCACAGCCATTGAAGAGGAGTGGGACATTCGACAGCCTCATCAACTATATTAAAAGGAGATGGGACCACCATTTGCCTTATGCAGCACGACAGACTGGTTTTCTGATCCCCGCCTCTACATTTATTTTAAGGTATCTGTGACCAACAGACGCATTTCTGTATCCATAGATTAGGGCCTAATAAAACGTATTTCAATTGACTGATTTCCTTATATGAACTAACGTAGTAAAATATTTGAAATTGTGTTTATATTTTTGTTCAGTATATATTAGGTATGTACAGTGTTTACTGATGTGTGCATGCAGGGCTCATCTAGGAAAGAGACCATGGTTTCAGCATGACTCCTTGCTTAAATAAAGGTTACAAAAAAAATGGCTCTGCTGATCGTAATCTCCAACAATACCCTGTGTGTCATTCGGAAATTGGAAGCATATGACCGATCAGATGGTAAATTCCACCAGTTCTTTCCATAGCTGCAGACATGCGCCTATTCCCTATAGTGCACTACTTTATGGGCCCTGGTCAAAAGAAGTGCACTTTATAGGGAATAGGCTGCCATTTTTACCTAGTGCCATAATAACAACATAATAGGGCCAGATCATGCACCACCGTGAAGTATGAAAGCCCAGAAAATTGTTTTACTAGTAAAATGCAGCATAAGCTCAGTAATTGGACACTACTGTGACTTGCGTTTTCATGAACTGCTCCTGTACTGGTCTGAGATTGTTTATACATAGGGAAATTCTTGTCCTGTGCTATAGTAACCTAATTATAGGCTACTAGCCACAGTTTTTACAATGGGCCCAGTCTACTTTATGCGGTCTTACATCGTATTTACATCTTATTTTCTCCACACAATTGATTACTCAGTGACAGGAAAACAATCACGTTGTGTCTAAGTAAAAGCTGCCCTTTTTATTGCGATGTTTACATTAAAAGTACTCTCACATTCTAGATGATGGCAGTCAGAGTTTGAGCCTTGGTTATTGAACATCTCGAACAGGAACAAGATTCCCTAGGAGTGCACACCGAACTTTCTACTTGCATAATGGATATCTGAATGAACCATTGTTTCAATTCAGCTTAAATTGTGCTTGTATTCTGTTTGTGGTGTGAGAGAAAGACAGATGAAATGATGAGTGCATATGGGAGCATAATTAAGGCACTTGAGTGACAAAAGGCATGTGAATGTAAGCGGGAATGGATGGCTGGTGTGAGTGAGCCATTACAAGAATCTACAGTGAATTCGGAAAGTATTAAGACCCTTTGACTTTTTCCAAGTCTTATGTTGCAGCTTAATTCTAAAATTGATTAAATTGTTCCGTACCCCCTCAAACACCACACACACAACCCGTAAAACGACAAAGCAAAAACAGGTTGACATTTTTGCAAATGTATTAAAAATAAACTGAAATATCACATTAAAATAAGTATTCACAGCATTTACACAGTACTTTGTTGAAGCATCATTGTCAGCCATTACAGCCGAGTCTTCTTGGGTATGACGCTACAAGCTTGGCACACCTGTATTAGGGAAGTTTCTCCCATTCTTCTCTGCAGATCCTCTCAAGCACAGTCAGGTTGGATGGGGAGTGTTGCTGCACAGCTATTTTCAGGTCTCTCAAGAGACATTAGATCGGGTTCAAGTCTGGGCTCTGGCTGGGCCACTCAAGGACATTCAGAGACTTGTTCCAAAGCCACTCCTGCGTTGTCTTCACAACAATAGTGCTAATCAAAAGACGATGTCGTGTCTCCACGATCTCAGTAGCAACATCAAACAAGCCAACAACAATGGCGTGGCCCTGCAAAAACGTACCGGGTGCTGCCTACGACTTCGAAACCGGAGGCAACGTAGACTCCCAGTCCCTGCCGCTGAAAAACATCCACACAGCACAATGCTGGCACCACCACCATGCTTCACCCTGGGGATGGTGCCATGTTTCCTCCAGATGTGACACTTGGCATTTCAGGCCAAATAGTTAAGTCTTGGTTTCATCACACCAGAGAATATTTTTCTCATGGTCTGAGAGTCCTTTAGGTGCCTTTTGGCAAACTCCAAGTGGGCTGTCATGTGTCTTTTACTGATGAGTGGCCTCTGTCTGGCCACTACCATAAAGACCTGATTGGTGGAGTGCTGCAGAGATGAGAGATCCTTCCAGAAGGGCAACCATTTCCACAGAGGAACTCTGGAGCTCTGTCAGTGACCATCGGGTTCTTGGTCACGTCCCTGACCAAGGCCCTTCTCCCCCGATTGCTTAGTTTGGTCAGGCAGCCAGTTCTAGGAAGAGTCTTGGTGGTTCCAAACATCTTCCATTTAAGAATTATGGAGGCCACTGTGTTCTTGGGGGACATTCAATGCCGCATAATTCTTTGCCAAACTGACAATTCCTTCGACCGCATGGCTTGGTTTTTGCCCTGAAATGCACTGTCAACTGTGGGACCTTATATAGACAGGTGTGTGCCTTTCCAAATCATGTCCAATCAATTGAATTTACCGCAGGTGGACTCCAATCAAGTTGTAGAAACATCAAGGATGCTCAAGGGAAACAGGATGCACCTGAGCTCAATTTCAAGTATCATAACAAAGGGTCTGAATACTTCTGTATGTGCAAACATTTCTAAAAACCTGTTTTCGCTTTGTCATTATGGAGTATTGTGTGAATCCAGGAAAAAACAATGTATTTAATCCATTTTAGAATAAGGCTTTATCTTAACAATGTGGAAAGAGTCAAGGGGTCTGAATACTTTCCGAAGGCACTGTATCTTGTCTCTACAAGGGAGGAAGACCGGTTTAAATGTTTGAACGGGGTCAGGCCATGCATCCCTGCCAACTGCTTCGGTCCAGCGCACAAAGGGGGAAAGAAAAAGGAATCTCATTGAAAGGCATTCATTTAGGTGCTAAAATGCAAAAAATATATTTTCATATAAATCCTGGCTTTCGATGCACGAAAGGTGGTGTGCCACTAAAAATACACGTTTGGTTGGTTTATATCTAGTGAGAACATTACCACAGGCGTTTACATCTGTGCAATTTATTTGAGATAAAAAGCTTTGTCTAGTGACATGCATGTCATGTATACCTAGGTAACTCTAGCTAGCTTGAGGCAAGGAAGAAGCAGTGTTACTTTTAAAAATCAGCAGAAATCAGAAATATTGCTGAGAAAACGACATCACTGTGTGCAATTCAAAGACCTGAGCCAGCTAGTTGTCATCGATAACAGATCAGGTTTGACTAACCTAAATATGGTTTACGGTTGGGACAGACTGGGCCGCCGAAAGTGTATGCGAGTCAAGCTGCTGAACTAGCTAGCTGTTGATCATTTTGAAAGTGACAACTTTCAAAAAACCTAAAGCCATCAAGCTATGTAGCCATTTTCTTATACAGGCATTTGTTTGATTACCCAGCTAAGGAATCTAGCTAGCTATATAACGCAGCCTGCATAATACGTTTTGGCTTGTATTTTATTTTTGTTTATTTATAACGCTAGCAAGATTACAGTTTCCAATCTGCCAGGCTGCCCATAACCAGCAAGCAATGGTCAGCTAGCTAGCTAGATATTTCTAGTACAGATGAGACATTATTTAAGTCGAAGTTGGATATTAGTATTGGTGTAGCAAAGGGTCTATTATCCAACCGTTTGTGAATACATTTAATCTTAAAAATATATAATCTTAATATCAAACAAAAACACATGTAAATGAATGGGCTATCCAACAATTTGACGCTTTCTTCACCCTTCGTGGTTGTTTAGGTTACCCCTTGGAGTACAACTACTGCATCCTTGCGGAAATCTAATTAACAATACAAAAATCCCCATCAAAAGCTATCTGCTTAAGCATCCGCCGATATCACCCTTCGGCATCTGCGGTGCAAGGTGGCAGAACTAGAGCGGTGTTTGTCAGACCATTAGACATCCCATAAGACCAGTCTTCTCACAAAAAACTTTTGTTTTGGCTACACACTAATATGACACCTCTGTGGAAAGCTGAGACTCTCACGATGGTGTTCAGTTTTAGGACGCCCACAAGCCTCACGACTCGTCTGAAGGTCCCCGGTATCAGTTCAAAAAAGTGAATGGAAGTATATGGGAGATACTGTAGATTAGTGCCTAAAATAAGAGAATATGTAATAAAATAATAAAACATTCCCTGATCTTTCTTACATATCTCAGATAGGACAGACACTTCAGAACAAAAATCATTTCGATTTTTTGGGGGACTATCTGTTATTCACTGAGTTTCTTTGACCATCTTAAAACAATTCAATATGTTAGCACCACAGTACTTAACGCATCTGGTGGCCACACCAGATACTGACTTACTTTTGATTTTGACCCCCCGTTTGTTCAGGGACACATTATTCCATTTCTGTTAGTCACAGTTATGTCTGTGGAACTTGTTCAGTTTATGTCTCAGTAAATATTTGTATGAACACAAGATTCAACAAGTTTACTGAAAATAAACGCAGTTGACAGTGAGAACGTTTCTTTTTTTGCAGAGTTTATGTTCTGTGGATGAGAAAACAAAAGTTGAGTTCCAATATTAGGATAATCGTTGTGATTGGAAGAGAGAGGTGAGGGTTATCAAATTAGGATCAACTCCTATGTTCTCCTCGAGCTCATTAATGATAGAATGTTCATATTTGAAGATGGCAGAAAAGCCAGTCTTTGGCAATGACAATAAGTGGAATGTTTAGAATGTCTGCTGACAATGATTAGAATGTCTGCTGTAACCAAGAAGCTTGATCTTGACATCTAGCCTCTTCGGTACCTAGCAAGTTAGCAAACCAAATGCAAAGCTGGAGACCTGAGGTGGATCTAAATTATAATGACATCTTAGATTTCGTATAGTTATAAGCACACAACCCTGCAGCCCCCAGGTGCCCCCAACCCCCCCAGAAAATATATTTTTAAACAGTTTTGAAAGTCAGTCAGTATTTCAAAATACCCCAGTGTACAGTATATCGCCCAAACCTACTAGCCATAAAAGTGGATGACGTATTCAGCAGGAAACAATACAACTTGGATCAATATTTTGAATGGTTCTTACTTTTTTTAAGGCGATGTTCCTCAACTATCTCAAGTTTTTCAGCTGATTATTACCTTGCAATACCAGGATACAATCCAAAAAACATTAGCCTACATGTCTTAAGCCAAAAAAGGACTGATATAACTCAGTGTGCATTTGGCAAGTTACCTTTGGTGCAAAACAACATGGTTAAGACTATTTCAGCCAAAAAATTCAGGCATCTCTTAATGAAATAAAAGGGGAATAAGAACAGAACATACAAATCAGAAAAAAACAATACATTCATGTGCCAGGTTCTGAAGGTTGAGAAAAGATAAGTTGAAGAGGTGCCAGAGCTGCAAGAGCTGAATGTTGTGCAAAAGCCGGGTACATCCTGTTGTCCTGGATGGAAGATAAGGTGGCAAGGATTAAAAAGATAGGTGTCTCACACACACACACACACTTCAATATATCCCGTATCCCTTTTATAGCCACAATTATTTGATAGACATAAGGAAGATGGTAATGGAGTCAGCTTGCCATCTGAGGAATTAACCATATTCCTTACACCCATCTGACCCTTTCAGATCCAAGTTAGGGTTGACCTAAAATATTAGCCATTTTCACTGGCATGTCAGACATACAGTGCATTCAGAAAGTATTCAGACCCCTTTACTTTTTCCAAATATTGTTACGTTATTCTTATTTTCCAAAATGGATTAAATCCTCAATCTACACACACACACACACACACAAATACCCCATAATGACAAAGCAAAAACAGAAGACATTTTAGCAAATGTATTAAATGTAAATAAATATGATTTATTTGATTTAAGTATTCAGACAATTTGCTATGAGACTCGAAATTGAGCTCAGGTGCATCCTGTTTCCATTGATCATCTTATCCTTGAGAAGTTTCTACAACTTAATTGGAGTCCACATGTGGTAAATTCAATTGATTGGACATGATTTGGAAAGGCATAAACCTTTGAATATAAAGGTCCCACAGTTGACAGTGCATGTCAGAGCAAAAACCAAGGAATGAGGTGGAAGGAATTGTCCGCAGACCTCCTAAACAGGATTGTGTCGAGGCACAGATCTGGGGAAGGGTACCAAAAAAATGTATGCAGCATGGAAGGTCCAAGAACACAGTGGCCTCCATCATACTTAAATCAAAGAAGTTTGGAACCTTAGTAAAAGGCACATGACAGCCCACTTGCAGTTTGCCAAAAAGGCACCAAAAGGACTCTGACCATGAGAAACAAGATCCACTGGTCTGAAGAAACCAAGATAGAACCATATGGCCTGAATGCTAAGTGTCACATCTAGAGGAAACCTGGCACCATCCCTACAGTGAAGCATGGTGGTGGCAGAATAATGCTGTGGTGATGTTTTTCCAGCAGCAATGACTGGGAGACTAGTCAGGCTTGAGGGAAAGATGAAAGGAACAAAGTAAAGAGATCCTTGATGAAAACGTGCTCCCTCCAGAGCGCTCAGGACCTCAGACTGGGGGCGAAGGTTCACCTTCCAACAGGACAACGACCCTAAACACACAGCCAAGACAACACAGGAGTGGCTTCGGGACAAAACTGAATGTCAGAGCCCAGACTTGAACCCGATCGAACATCTCTGGAGAGACCTGAAAATAGCTGTGCACTCCCCATCCAACCTGACAGAGATTGAGAGGATCTGCAGAGAAGAATGGGAGACACTCCCCAAATATAGGTGTGCCAAGCTTGTAGTGTCATACCCAAGAAGACTCGAGGTTGTAATCGCTGCCAAATGTGCTTCAACAAAGTACTGAGTTTGTGATTTTAAATAAAATAAAAAAATATATTTTAGAATAAGGCTGTAACGTAACAACATTTGGAAAAGGTATAGGGGTCTGAATGCTTTCCGAATGCACCCAAAAAATTATAAATAAAATATATAGTACCAGTCCAATGAGTACCACACCAATGAGTAGGTGTGTCCAAAGTTTGGACACACCTCATTCAAGGGATTTTCTTCATTTGTAGTAACACCAAAGTGTTAAATCAAAATACATTATGAGATTCAAAGTAGCCACCCTTTGTCTTGATGACAGCTTTGCGTTCTCTCAACCAACTTCATGAGGTAGTCACCTGGAATGCATTTCAATTAACAGGTGTGCATTGTTACAAAGTTAAATAGTGGAATTTCTTTCCTTCTTAAGGCATTTGAACCAGTCAGTTGTGTTGTGACAAGGTAGGGTTGGTGTACAGAAGATAGCCCTATTTGGTAAGACCAAAGTCCTTATTATGGCAAGAACAGCTCAAATAAGGAAAGAGAAACGACAGTCCAACATAACATTAAGACATGAAGGTCAGTCAATACAGAACATGTCAAGAACTTTGAAAGTTTCTTCAAGTGCAGTCGCAAAAACCATCAAGCGCTATGATGAAACTGGCTCATGAGGGCCGCCACAGGAAAGGAAGAGCCCGAGTTACCTCTGACAACAATAGTAGGCTTGATTTCCAAAACTGACGAGACAGCCTACAGGAAAGTAGTGAGGGCCCTGGGAGTGTGGAGCCAGGAAAATAACCTCACTCAACGTCAACAAAACAAAGGAGCTGATCGTGGACTTCAGGAAACAGCAGAGGGAGCACCCCCCTATCCACATCGACAGGGCCGCAGTGGTTTAGGTGGAAAGCTTTTAAGTTACTCGGCGTATACATCACCGACAAACTGAAATGGTCCACCCACACTGACAGTGTGGTAAAAAAGGCGCAACAGCGCCTCTTCAACCTCAGGAGGCTGAAGAAATTTGGCTTGTACCCTAAAACCCTCAAACCTTTACAGATGCACAATTGAGAGCATCCTGTCGGGCTGTATCACCTCCTGGTATGGAAACTGCTCCGCCCACAACCGCAGGGCTCTGCAAATGGTGGGGAGATCTGCCCAACGCATCCCCGGGGCAAACTACCTGCCCTCCAGGACACCTACAGCACCAGATGTCACAGGAAGGCCAAAAAAGATCAAAGACAAAAACCACCCGAGCCACTGCCTGTTCAGTCCGCTATCATCCAGAAGGAAAAGTCAGTACAGGTGCATCAAAGCTGGGACCGAGAGACTGAAAAACAGCTTCTATCTCAAGGCCATCAGACTGTTAAACAGCCATCACCAGCGCAGAGGGGCTGCTGCCCCATATACATAGACTTGAAATCACTGGCCACTTTAATAATGTTTACATATTTTGTATTACTCATCTCATACATATATTGTATTCTATTCTGCTGTATCTTAGTCTATGCCGCTCTGACATTGCTCGTCCAAGTATTTATATATTCTTAATTCCATTCCTTTGCTTTAGATGTGTGTCTTGTTAGATATTACTGCACTGTTGGAGCTAGAAACACAAGCATTTCACTACACCCGCAGTAACATCTGCTAGACATGTATGTTGCCAATAAAATTTGATATGATTTGCAGAGGATAAGTTCATTAGTTACCAGCCAAATAAGCGCATCAGAGTTCAAGTCACTGACAACTCAACATCAAGGAGGAGACTGCGTGAATCAGGCCTTCATGGTTTAATTACTGCAAAGAAACCACTACTAAAAGACATCAATAAGAAGAAGACTTGCTTGGGCCAAGAAACACGGGCAATGGACATTAGACTGGTGGAAATCTATCCTTTGGTCTGATGAGTCCAAATTTGAGATTTTTGGTTCGAACTGCCGTGTCTTTGAGAGAGGCAGAGTTGGTGAACGGATGATCTTCGCATGTGTGGTTCCCACCGTGAAGCATGGAAGTGGTGGTGTGATGGTGCTTTGCTGGTGACACTGTCGGATTTATTTAGACTTCAAGGCACACTTAACCAGCATGGCTACCACAGGATTCTGCAAATATACACCATCCCATCTGGTTTGCGCTAAGTGGGATTTTAATTTGTTTTTCAACATGACAATGATACAACACACCTTCAGGCTGTGTAAGGGCTATTTGACAAAGAAAGAGAGTGGTGGAGTGCTGCATCAGATGACCTGGCCTCCACAATCACCTGACCTCTACCAAATTGAGATGGTTTGGAATGAGTTGGACCGCAGAGAAGGAAAAGCCAACAAGTGCTCAGCATGTGGGAACGCCTTCAAGACTATAGGAAAAGCATTCCTCATGAAGCTGGTTGAGAATGCCAAGAGTGTGCAAAGTTGTCATGAAGGCAAAGGGTGGCTACTTTGAAGAATATAAAATATATTTTGATTTGTTTAACACTTTTGGTTACTACATGATTCCATGTGTTATTTCATAGTTATTCTACAATGTAGAAAATAGTAAAAATAAAGAAAACCCCTTGAATGAGTAGGTGTGTCCAAACTTTCAACTGGTACTATATATAAATAAAAATATAAACAATAAAGTACTGGGTCCAACTAGTCTGAGGAATTTGCAATATTGCATGTCAGAGGGAATGACTCACCAGTTGAGGAGTTCTAGGGCTCCCCCTGTTGGCGGCCAGTCTCCTTCAGCTCCTCCTCGCAATCAGGGTTGGCGGCATGGAATTCTGCCACGTACAGGCTCTTGTCGATGCTGCCAGGGATAGGCTTGATGTCGGTGACCAACTGGTCCTCGATGGACTTCAGATTGAAGCGGTCTTCAGAGGTGATCAGGTTGATTGCCAGGCCCAGGTGGCCAAACCTCCCTAAGAGACAATACCACAGAGGGATGGAATGAACATGTGGCCAGGTTCTCAAAACAGAGCATTCAGATATTACAAGATCGAAAGCATTGACATAATACCAAAAGAAGCACATAAAAAAGGTTTCCATACCTGATCGTCCGATGCGATGCAGGTATGTTTCAGCATTCTTGGGGAAGTCGAAGTTGATGACGACATTGACGGCCTGGATGTCAATACCTCTGGTGAAGAGATCTGTTTCAAACAGTAAACCATAAAAAAAAAGTTTAATCAACTGTACTATATACCCATGTAAAATCTGATATAACGAAACAAAATATTCAGAAAAATTCATATGGACGTGCAATATGCATCATTTGCTCCGCCATTTCCTGGTTACAAAAATTATAAAATAGTTTGCCTAGGGCTGGTGAGATATAGCCAAAATATATCACGGAATATAAAAAAAAAAAATAAGTGATGGCATTATGTTTTTGAATGACAAAAGTTTTAAATTTGATTGATGAGTAGCCCGTGACCCTACCTCGCTCTGGATTAGGGTTTAGAGCTTCTGCTAAATGACTAAAATGTTAAATAATTTGAATATAGTGGGAACTTTGACAAAGAATGAAAATATCATGTGGAGTTATTGTGACAGGGTAGGAACCAAAGTGTTTCCTAGGGAACCCTATAATCTTTAGCTACATTGAATGTTCTCTTAACTACTTAATGTAGCTAACATATTCATGCTTTGCGTTTTCCTCTGATTTAGCAGGTTGCACAAACATACTGATTTAGGTCTACACCGTCACTGGTATTATCAGGCTGTATACTGTAGCTAGTTATGTTTGCTCTGACCAGCTAACTAGCAATTAGCTGCTAACACGATTGAGGCCCAACTTGCTAAGAAAAGACAAACTAGCCATTTGCAGATGTAAGAAATAAACTAAGTGTAATTATAGAATTATAGTGGATTTATATTAAGAAGCAAAGTGAGAACAGCATCGTTGTGATCAACAATGTTGCATGTGCTGCATTGACCATGCAGACTGAACGCAAGTGTCTCGTGGTTGAGAAACAACAAATGCGCTGCTCGAGTGGCTGGGCAGGGATAGGTCTGTGTGGTAAGCGGCATGGAGAGAGAGAGAAAGAGCCGAGAGAGAGAGGACTCAAGTACTGGAGTAAACGATAAAAAAAGTGACATTACACACGGCGTATCACTTAACCAAACATTCAAATACCATTACAGAAGGTAACGTAAAAACCGAAATACAAGTTTACCTAATTTTGTAGAGAATCATTGTACCATCTAAACCACTGTGAAATATATTTCCAATATCAAAAGATATTGTATTTTCAGCTGGTGCACAAAACCAAACTTTACGGGAAGCATAGAAATAGCGCACAGACCAGATCTACCGCTTCTCAGACTTTCAATGAAAGTCCCATTTCTGAATTTGGTCGGGTCACCCATTGGTATAAACCACTGTGCAACTTCACGTGCATCCCTATGCATTCTATTGTATATTCTCAATTTGAAATAAAAAGTTAGTTCCGGAAGTATTCTAAAGGGTGATTATTAGGTTGCATAAACATGAATAGTGTTTCCCCTTCAATCAGTTTTAGAAAATAAATAGAGGATAGGTTGCTGCTAGGGATGTGACTGTCACCAAATTTTGTCAGCCAGTGATTGTAACGCAAATAACTGTTGGTCTCGCGGTAAATGTTAATTAACAAACACACATTTAGCATCTCCTGGCTTCCTAAATCCATGTTATATTGCCTACACCTTCACAATAAATACATTATTTTAGACAGGTCTAAAGAAGCATGATATGAAAAAAATTTAGTCTATTTCTGAAGTACAGAATAGCATACTTTGAGCTATGCCAAATGGCTGTGGGCTACATTTAGCCAACAAGACTTGATTAGAATTCCGTGGCATTATTTTATAGTATGAAGAATACAATTGAACAAAGCTGAAAAAAAATAGAAAGGATATTTTTTTCCAGAAACGATTTGAGGGAGTGCAGTGCGCACATGCAACTATTCTGTGTTGAGCGGTTAACAAAGAAATAGGTATTCCTATAAGCTTAGAGTTATTCATGTAACTTTAGTTCAACAAATGTTGGGCTATATATATATATATATATATATATATATATATATATATATATATATATATATATATATATATATATATATATATATTTATATTTATATTTATTTGGATTTTTTATACATTGTAAGGCTGCATGATGCAACTAAAAAGTAGCTTGAAAGGCATGAGAGCTCAGCTTTTTTTTTTTGCGTAGGCTGCACACACACACACACACACACACACTTCTTCAGATCACTCATTCACAATTTCACAAGCACTTGATAATGCCTAGAATTTCACGGCGGCATCCCTTCTGTGGTCGTAACGCACCCTAAAAAAAATCCATGCCTTTTGCGACCAGTGGCCGTTGTGCACCTCTCCCTGAGTGCTGCGCGCTCCATCACGTGATCGGGTCTTTCTCACAGGCCACAAGTGAAGAGACACAGAGATGCAACTGCGCGCGTTCGTATCCAATTCCGAGGTGCATATTTAAGATACTGGAAGAACTGTCCACATTTACTTTGTCAGCCAACAATATGAGTAGGGCTAACTAACAGCAAAAGCACTAGCCTATGTCAATCTGGGATCTGGGTTCTACAGTTTGAACCCGTCGTCTCTGGCTCCACACCAACCCCGCTAGATGTGTGAAAGTGTATAAGCTAATGATCCATCATGTATGACATTCCTGTGAGTGTGTAAACTTACATTTTGTTTTACCATATAATTTGTGTCTGTTCTCTATAGTTATGTACTTGAAAATGTATCAATTGACCAAATCAGCACATTTGGGCAGACTTGATACAAAATATTGTCCAGTATTGCAATGCTTCATTGGTTCAATCTGAAACTTTGCACACACACTGCTGCCATCTAGTGGCCAAGATCTACATTTCAACTAAAATGTAATATATTATGGCCTCATGCATTTCAAAGATGGAACAACAAACTGAAAACGCATGTTTTTATGTTTGTATTATGTTTTACTAGATCTAATGTGTTATACTCATTTCACATTTCCACAAACTTCCAAAAGTTTACTTTCAAATGGTATCAAGAATATGTATATCCTTGCTTCAGGTCCTGAGCTACAGGCAGTTAGATGTGGGTATGTCATTTTAGGCTAAACATTTAGTTTACTTTAGTTGGGATACAAACTCTTATCTATATATATATATATATATAGTTTGTATCCCAACTAAAGTAAACTAAATGTTTAGCCTAAAATGACATATAACACACACAGTTGAAGTCGAAAGTTTACACACACTTAGGTTGGAGTCCTTAAAAATAATTTTTCAACCACTCCAAATTTCTTGTTAACAAACTATAGTTTTGGCAAGTCAGTTAGGACATGTACTTTGTGCATGACAAGTCATTTTTCCAACAATTGTTTACAGACAGATTATTTCACTGTATCACAATTCCAGTGGGTCAGAAGTTTACATACACTAAGTTGACTGTGCCTTTAAACAGCTTGGAAAATTCCAGAAAATGGTGTCATGGCTTTAGAAGCTTCTGATAGGCTAATTGACATCATTTGGGTCAATTAGAGGTGTACCTGTGGATGTATTTCAAGGCCTACCTTCAAACTCAGTGCCTCTTTGCTTCACATCATTGGAAAATCAAAAGAAATCAGCCAAGACCTCAGAAAAAAATGTAGACCTCCACAAGTCTGGTTCACCCTTGGGAGCAATTTCCAAACGCCTGAAGGTACCACGTTCATCTATACAAGCAATAGTATGCAAGTATAAACACCAGAGACCACAACGCTGTCATACCGCTACTTTTTGGGGAAATGTCCTCTGGTCTGATGAAACAAAAATAGAACTGTTTGGCCATAATGACCATCGTTATGTTTGGAGGAAAAAGGGGGATGCTTGCAAGCCGAAGAACACCATACCAACCGTGAAGCACGGAGATGGCAGCATCATGTTGTGGGGGTGCTTTGCTGCAGGAGGGACTGGTGCACTTCACAAAATAGATTGCATCATGAGGAAGGAAAATTATGTGGATATATTGAAGCAACATCTCAAGACATCAGTCAGGAAGTTAAAGCTTGGTCGCAAATGGGTCTTTCAAATGGACAATGATCCCAAGCATACTTCCAAAGTTGTGGCAAAATGGCTTAAGGACAACAAAGTCAAGGTATTGGAGTTGCCATCACAAGCCCTGACCTCAATCCTGTAGAAAATTTGAGGGCAAAACTGAAAGTGTGTGCGAGCAAGGAGGCCTGTAACTGACTCAGTTACGCCAGCTCTGTCAGGAGGAATGGGCCAAAATTCACCCAAATTATTGTGAGAAGCTTGTGGAAAGCTATCCGAAACATTTGACCCAAGTTAAACAATTTAAAGGCAATGCTACCAAATACTAATTGAGTGTATGTAAACTTCTGACCCACTGGGAATGTGATGAAATAAATAAAATCTGAAATAAAATCACTCTTTACTATTATTCTGACATTTCACATTCTTAAAATAAAGTGGTGATCCTAACTGACCTAAAACAGGAAAACATTTCTAGGATTAAATGTCAGGAATTGTGAAAACTCAGTTTAAATGTATTTGGATAAGGTGTATGTAAACTTCAGACTTCAACTGTGTGTGTGTGTGTACACACACACACACACACACACACGACAACAGGCTAAGTAAGCGACTGATTCGAAAGTCGCAAAAAAAGGCATTCTTATGCTGGGCATCATTTACACGTGATATATAATTCACAAGTGATAGGCTAATATTCTCACCCATCAGACTAGTCTTGATTTAATCTTGTCTTCACATATACTAAATAATACATGTGAAATTTGTTTTGATTTAGAATGAACTATTATCATGCACCTGTATTGAAACAGGGGCAGCACATCTATGCACTTAATATAGCGAATGGAGGACGCTTTTCCCCGTGGTTTATTTTCATGCCAGCCAGGATGTTGTAAATATAAGCAATGTACTTAATTTTAGGAAAGTTAATAAATATAGTAGGCCTAGCCTATAGAAAGCTGATCCTCCTATTTTTAGTAGAGGGCATCACTGTTTTCTCACACAATCGCATAGACTATTGCAATTTTGCACAACATGAGATCATAGGCTCTCATGAAGTGTTTGATGAGATTTTCGATTACATTTGTATTGCTGTCAGAGGGATTAGAGGGACAATAGAGTGCTGAGTACAAGGCAGTTAGTCATTAGTTGCCTACCAATCTTCCTATCAGCAGCATCAGAGCTTGGTGAAGCCTAATTACTGTGACGTGGAATTTGACTGCCTTCATGATTCGTGACCGCCTGTGTGGCGGTAATACGGTCACCGCAACAGCCCTAGTTTCTTCTACTGGTCAGAGTGAGACAGGCTGCCTCTGACTGGGGAGAGAAACAGGGTTGCTTAAGCCTTTTGCCTGAGGTTCAGAGAAACAGCCCTTATTCTGTAGCATACTACAAACCCAATATGTTAATTGGTAATGGTCGTATAAAGATTTATCACTCATTTTGAGAAATAGCACTCAGACGCGAGATGCACATCATGTCACTTCGCAATAGAAACTTTGTCCATTTGAAAAAGTATCCTTTTCAATATAATTATTGCTTATGAATTTACCTCGTTAAATTTGACAGCACGATTTTATTTGTTCCAAGTTTTAGGGTTTGTTAACTACTTAGGGAGCAGTGTCACTCCCGACACTACCAGGTGAAATGTAAGGCGCCAAATTCAAAATCCAAAAGTTGAATTATTAAACATTCATCAATATACAAGTGTTGCATAGTCATCAAAAGCTCTTCTTGGCAATATCACAGCGTTGTCAGATTTCAAAAAGGCTTTACGGCGAAAGCACAACATTTGATTGTTTGAGGATAGCACCTACAATATTTATCCATTAGCATAAATTCGTAACCCAACACGGGTCTCAAAAAACACAAAATCGCTAATATAAAATCCCTTACCTTTCGAAGAACTTCTGCTGAGAGCTTCTCAAGTGTCCAACGAAGACAATCCATGCTTCTTTTGTTAGAAAAAGTCATTTATTATATCCATAAATCTCCATTTGGTTGGCGCGTTATGATCATAAAATCCACCATTGAGTCGCACATTGAACCGTGAAGAGAACGCGTTCCACATTATACCTATCATATTTCTCCAAACAAATCAAACATTTTTAATGTTTCCTTAGGTATCATTTTATGTATATTTACTATAATATTTCAACCGGATTGTAGCCTGAACGAAAAGAAAATAAAGTGGAGCGCGCACTCGGTTGCGCGCCCGCAAAATCTTGTTGACATCTGAGCTCCATTGACCATATCCTGTTCCTATCCATTCTGGTCAGGGCTACCGTTTCCTGGCTTTGTATAGAGACTGTTGACATCTAGTGGAAGCCATAGGTACTGAAATCTCTGAGCTGGTTGCCTTTGAAATCAATAAGGAGACTGTCAAACAGAGCAAAGGTCACAAAAAACTAATTCCGGATGGATTTTCCTCGGGTTTTCGCCTGCTATATCCGTTCTGTTATACTCACAGACATTATTTTAACACTTTTAGAAACGTCAGAGTGTTTCCTATCCAATAGTACTAATTATGTGCATATCCTATTTTCTGGGCCTGAGTGGGAGGCATTTTTACTTTTTAAGGTAGCACTATGTGGTGTAGGTCTAAAGCCACAGAAAGCCAGTAGCTGCCTTCATGTTCATAAAGTAATTTTCCAATCAATCAAATTCATCATGGTATATTATTGGCCAGTCTCTAATATGGGGTGGGGTACAGCCATGATGCTAACGAATATGTGCTTTTTTTTTTACTTTAGAGCCCTGTGGACACGTACCGGTGCAGACAAGGTTTCTGCAGAGTCCATTTCTGAAGTCGTGGAACACACGATTTCTGTACTCCTGTGAGGATTAAAAGAACACTGCATGAGAGCACTTAACACAACCTCAGAATTGCGTCTTTTCTCATGGCTCCCATACATTGACTAGCACAAACTCAAATTCCCCATATTTCTGTCCAAAGGTTGTCTCCTCTTTGGTCAGATTTTTCTTTTGTAGGACAATAAATACAAATCTGTTCATTAAATCTGGTATGGTTTGTAGACCACAATAATAAATCAGGAGTTGGAACCGGTTCAGGGAACAGAACAGAAAATTCTTAGAGGAACAGAATCAGAACCACAAATGAAAGTGATCTATACAGTTCCGGAACAAAACCGTTATTTTAAAAGCATGGGAACCGGTTAATAACGTTTTTTACGTTCAGGGCATTTTTTTCAAGTCCCACAATAAAACTAAGCCCTCACTTGGTCACTCAAACGTATTCCAGTGTCTGCCTGCCAGAAAATCTTTGCCATTGTGTGTAGGCAACCTGCCCCTCAGAAGCATAGTCTAGTAACCTACTGACATTACAAGCGTGATTCAGAATTTAGGAATATATATTTTTAATTAAAGAATTGATTAACCTTTTCAATGCTAGTTAAGAATACTGCAGTGATCATGTTTCACATTGGATGTATTAACTACAGTAAGGTAAGACATGTTTATTTTAATTCTGTTGCCGCTCTGCACACAAGCTTGTTACTTCAAAAGACAATCAAAGTTCCTTCATAGAAGCCACTCCCTCGTAGGTATAATTCTGTGGGTCTAATTCAGATGCACGTCATAAGATGCCCAGCGCTTCAAGCAAAGCCTCCTCCACCCTCGCTCGACCTGGCAACTTTCAGTCACATCCTTCACTCGTCTGTCCAATGCATGTAAATAGCTTGCCTGCTCCATAGCAAGCTGATCTATCTGCACTGATTGGTGAAGTAATTTAATGTCGAGCAAAAAAATACAATTTCAGAAGTTTAAAAAGGAACAGAAAGGAAAGATAAGCCGTTACTTTTTTGGAGATTTAACGGGTTCAGAACCATATTTTGCTGGTCGGAACAGTGGAACGAAAAAAGTTTGGTTCAGAACAAAACGATTGGAAAATATTTCCGGTTCCAACCCCTGATAACGTTTCCTCTCCTTTAAAGTGGCTGCAGATTTTCCTCTTGTAGGACAATAAGCTAAATTCTAAATCGATGACCTGCATCATCTTGGCGTGGATGTAGAAGCAGGAGTAGCCCAGCTGGGTGATCTTCTTGGCCAGCAGCTCAACTCTCTGGGTGGAGTTACAGAAGATGATGGACTGATTGATCTGCAACTGAGAAAGGAAATGTTAAAACTAACAAATCAGAGATGTACTTTATATAGCACTTTTCATTATAATGAGAATCTCAAAGCCTTAAATAAAAACAAATACAGGGTTCAGGCAGGTCTTAGGAAATGGTTTAACATGAATGTAAACATTTCTGAAGTGGGTTTAAAAGATCAGCGGCTGCGTTTCCAACTTTTCCCGGACATTGTAAAGAGATTGGCCTTTCGGCAATCTCAACGTTCAATATGCACTGGATTTACGGGGGAGTTGCTCATTGGAAATAAGATGAATATGTTCCATGACAACATGTGGCTTTCAAAACTATAATGTAAAAAACTAAAATGTAGCTTTTAGCAAGGCAAGTTTTTGTATTGAGACTTAAATCCAAACTAAGACATTGTGGTTGGAATTGCAGTTTGTTTTTAGTGTGAGAATTTAGACATGAGTTAGCAACTTGACAGACTGTTTCGTCTGGACAAACAAAAAAGTTGCTTAGCAACCGGATACCAATATGTTCTGTGCAGAAGAAAACGTGGTAGAGTAAAGAAACTGGTTCACAGGCTAGTAAAGAACAGGCTACTCTGGCAAATGGTGCTTGTTTATTAAAGTTAGATCAAATGTCTGCAATGGTCTTCTACATAACAGCAACAAATATAAAAGCGTAGGATAAGGTTACACTGCATCTCTCATGTGGCAAAAACTCAGAGCGCGCCACTAAGCAAAATACATACAGTGAGGGAAAAAAGTATTTGATCCCCTGCTGATATTGTACGTTTGCCCACTGACAAAGAAATGATCAGTCTATAATTTTAATGGTAGGTTTATTTGAACAGTGAGAGACAGAATAACAACAAAATAATCCAGAAAAACTCATGTGAAAAATGTTATAAATTGATTTGCATTTTAATGAGGGAAATAAGTATTTGACCCCTCTGCAAAACATGACTTAGTACTTGGGGCCAAAACCCTTGTTGGCAATCACAGAGGTCAGACGTTTCTTGTAGTTGGCCACCAGCAATCGTGTGTAGAGTCCTCCCTAAAACAGGGTGAGGAGAAACGTCTAGAAGAGGTTCAGTAATTCCAAAGCTCCGACTGCAAACCGTTGAGCTTGGAAGTCGAGGGAGGTGTCTAAAAGATACCCTAATTCCAGACCTCTGACCGATCCGGACTCCAGGACCTTAATGTGCTTCTTCTTGAGCCACTCCTTTGTTGCCTTGGCTGTTTTGGGTCATTGTCATGCTGGACTACCCATCCACGACCCATTTTCAATGCCCTGGCTGAGGGAAGGAGGTTCTCACACAAGATTTGACGGTACATGACCCCGTCCATCGTCCCTTTGATGCGGTGAAGTTGTCCTGTCCACTTAGCAGAAAAACACCCCCAAAGCATAATGTTTCCACCTCCATGTTTGATGGTGGGGATGGTGTTCTTGGGGTCATAGGCAGCATTCCTCCTTCTCCAAACGCGGCGAGTTGAGTTGATGCCAAAGGGCTCCATTTTGGTCTCATCTGACCACAACACTTTCACCCAGTTGTCCTCTGAATCATTCAGATGTTCATTGGCAAACTTCAGACGGGCATGGATGTGCTTTCTTGAGCAGGGGAACCTTGCGGGCGCTGCAGGATTTCAGTCCTTCACGGCGTAGTGTGTTACCAATTGTTTTCTTGGTGACTATAGTCCCAGCTGCCTTGAGATCATTGACAAGATCCTCCTGTGTAGTTCTGGCCTGATTCCTCACCGTTCTCATGATCATTGCAACTCCACGAGGTGAGATCTTGCATGGAGCCCCAAGCCGAGGGAGATTGACAGTTCTTTTGTGTTTCTTCCATTTGCGAATAATCGCACCAACTGTTGTCACCTTCTCACCAAGCTGCTTGGCGATGGTCTTGTAGACCATTCCAGCCTTGTGTAGGTCTACAATCTTGTCCCGGACATCCTTGGAGAGCTCTTTGGTCTTGGCCATGGTGGAGAGTTTGGAATCTGATTAATTGATTGCTTCTGTGGACAGGTGTCTTTTATACAGGTAACAAACTGAGATCAGGAGCACTCCCTTAAAGATTGCGCTCCTAATCTCAGCTCATTACCTGTATAAAAGACACCTGTTCAAATAAACCTACCATTAAAATTATAGACTGATCATTTCTTTGTCAGTGGGCAAACGTACAAAATCAGCAGGGGATCAAATACTTTTTTCCCTCACTGTACCTCTGCCCTCTCTGTCCGAAGCAGTGTACACGTTCAAGTTGGATTTTGTCGATAGCTTCGCATGGAATCTGAAGCGCTGTAAGGATGAACTCTAACTACAGATTCAGGAACTTCTTTCTCTTGGATACCTGTAAGTACCAGATTCTCTCTCATGGATCTAGTCTGTATTTCAAGTAAGGCTTCTCTCAGAACGGTGTTCTCCTTTTTAAGTTAATTCACTTCGGTTTCAATCTTATTGGCTGTCCCTTTTAGCTTGTTTGTTACTTTCTCCAATGTCACAGCTTTTTCATCACTCATCTCGATGCTTGCCTTCAACTCTTATATCCTTACTGACTAATTCAAGTATGCCCAGTTTGTCATTTATTGATTTTAACAGGTCGGTTTCGACCTTTACCATTCCCGGTGGTGAAAATATTAAATCGTCTGTCGGTAGAAGAGTCACGTTTTCGTTTTGAAATCGGTTCCCCTGTCTTACTCCGTCATGTTTGGGTGTTGCTTGTTTTCGTAATATTTGTCTATATATTTCTCTAGTCTTAAGATTTGTTTTTGTTATTATCCAGAATGAAGGTTATCACCCACCAGATTGTGTAGTGCTAATATTTTGTCTAACTTGCCGATACTGAATATTATGTTTTTATCTTGAGGTGCTCTACATAACTACTTCAGTCCGGCATTAGCTGTGGTCACGTGCTCCAGTTAATATCTTTTTAATTGGAGCACATTTTGATTTAAGTGCAAATCCCCTTTAATTGCGCATCTAGCAAGTGAGGAATGTGCCATCTAATCTGCCGGTCCAGAGATGGTTCTGTACTGCTGCTGCTCATTTCGTGGCAAAGTTTGAAAATAACAAATAGATACAAATGATAAACTTACTCATGGTATACTTCTGCCATGTAAGATTACTTTGCAATTAACATTTAATTGAGAAGTAGAAAATATTGTGTTAGGTTTGGCTTTTTAAGTCAATAGTGGCTTAGCATGGTTGGGAAGTCAATGTTGATTTCATAGAAGCTGGGAGCATGCGGTGTCTGACACTTGTGAGATTTGGTCATGACAGCATGCGATGGAACACGTGAAAATTGCATTTACTTTGAGAATTGTTTGGAGCTACTCATTAGGTGGGCTGCGAGCTACTGGTAAGCTCGTGATCGACCTGTTGGACACCCCAATCTATTTTATTGACCCTTTATTTAACTAGGCAAGTCAGTTAAGAACAAATTCTTATTTACAATGACAGCCGGCCAAACCCTAAACCGGACGACGCTGGGCCAATTGTGCGCTGCCCTATGGGACTCCCAATCACAGCCGGTTGTAATACAGCCTGGAATCGAACAAAAAAAACATCCCTTTTTCAGGACCCTGTCTTTCAAAGATAATTTGTAAAAATCCAAATAACTTCACAGATCATTATTGAAGGGTTTAACCTCTTAAGGAGCAGCAAGGTGCACTGGGGCGCTAGCGCCTCACTCCCGACACTACCAGGTGAAATGCAAGGCGCCAAATTCAAAATCCAAAAGTTGAATTATTAAACATGCATCAATATACAAGTGTTTCATAGTCATCAAAAGCTCTGCTTCTTGGCAATATCACAGCGTTGTCAGATTTTAAAAAGGCTTTACGGCGAAAGCACCTGTAAACTAACAAACTCCCATCGTGGATTGTATAAAAACGGTAATGGTACTTAAGTAATCGGAAGTGCCAAGTGTGTTTTGTGTAAAGTGTCGCTTTTGTTTAGTTAATGGAAAACTTCTTGAAGACGACTCCCGAAGGGTTCACAGGTTGCTTCTGTTAGGTACCAAGAAAACAATCTTTTAGTAATGTATTATATCCATAAATCTGTTTGGTTCGCGCGTTATAATCAGAAACTACAGCCTCCACTCGTCCATTGAAACGTGAAGAGAACTCGTTCAACTTATACCTATAAACTTGTCCAAGAACAATCAAACATTTTAAATGTATCCTTAGGAACACTTTTATGTAGAAATAGCATAATATTTCAACCGGAATATAAACTGGGCTATAAGAAAGGAAAAAACCACAGAGCGTTACCTGGCGAGTCCTCTTCTATTGACATCTCTGGGGGCACTTCCTGATTCCTTTTCTTCTCTGCTCTAAAAGCATCTAAAAAAAATCTGAACAGTGTCTCGAGACTGTTGACATCCAGAGGAAGCGATAGGTACTGCATTCATATGCCCTTATAAGGGCATTTTCATAAGGGAGGGGTTCCAAATGAGCAATGTGTCAAAACCACTTTTTCCAGGACAGAAATTCCTTGGGGTTTCGCCTGCCATATCCGTTCTGTTTTACTCACAGACAAAATGTTAACACTTTTAGAAAATTCAGAGTGTTTCCTATCCAATGGTACTAAATATGTGCATATCCTATTTTCTGGGCCTGAATGGGATGCATTTTACTTTGGGCACGCCAGGGTCTCCAAAACGGTCACCTCATGCGCTGCTCCTTAAGAAGTTAAACACCATTTCCCATGCTTTTTCAATTAACCATAAACAATTAATGACCATGCACCTGTGGAACGGTCGTTAAGATACTAACAGCTTATAGACGGTAGGAAATTAAGGTCAGAGTTATGAAAACTTAGGACACTAAAGAGGCCTTTCTACAGACTCTGAAAAACACCAAAAGAAAGACGCACAGGGTCCCTGCTCATCTGCATGAACGTGCCTTAGGCATGCTGCAAGGAGGGGTGAGGACTGCAGATGTGGCCAGGGCAATAAATTGTCCGTACTGTGAGACGCCTAAGACAGTGCTACAGGGAGACAGGACGGACAGCTGATCATCCTCGCAGTGGCAGACCATGTGTAACACCTGCACAGGATCGGTACATCCGAATAACACACCTGCGGGACAGGTACAGGATAGCAACAACAACTGCCCGAGTTACACCAGGAACGCACAATCCCTCCATCAGTGCTCAGACTGTCAGCAATAGGCTGAGAGGTTGGACTGACAGCTTGCAGGCCTGTTGTAGGGCAAGTCCTCACAAGACATCACCGGCAACAATGTCGCCTATGGGCGCAAACCCACCGTCGCTGGACCAGACAGGACTGGCAAAAAGTGCTCTTCACTGACAAGTCGTGGTTTTTCTCACCAGGGGTGATGGTCGGATTCGCATTTAACGTCAAAGGAATGTGCGTTACACAGCCACCAGCCATACTGCTCGTTCTGTGCGTGATTTCCTGCAAGACAGGAATGTCAGTGTCAATGCCATGGGCAGCGAAGAGCCCGGATCGCAATTCCATTGAGCACGTCTGGAACCGGTTGGATCAGAGGGTGAGGGCTAGGGCCATTCCCCCCAGAAATGTCCGGGAACTAGCAGGTGCCTTGGTGGAAGAGTCGGGTAACATCTCACAGCAACTGACAAATCTGGTGCAGTCTAAAAACAGGTTTTTAGAAATGTTAGCAAATTGAGCCTAGGTGCATAGAAAACACTCAGAAGTTTCTAAAACTGTTAAAATAATGTCTGGAGTACAACAGAACTGATATGGCAGGCGAAAACCTGAGGAAAATCCATCCGGGGGAAAAAAAAGAGCTCCCTGTCTATTGTTATCCTTTCCTTATTGCACATTGAAAGGAATAGCTCCCAGATTGCAGTACCTATAGCTTTTACTGGACGTCAGTCTTTAGACAAGGTTTCAGGCCTGTTTTTTGAAAAACCAACAAGTAAGAGCGGTTTTTGTCAGTGGACTCAGGAGAGGACTCTTCTCTACGGCCCACGTGGCAGAGAGCGTGCTCTTCGGTTTTTTCCTTTTCTATAGACCAGGTTATTTTACGTCTGAAATATTATCGTTTATATACATATTAGGGTACCTGAGGTTTGCTTCCTCTGTCCAGTGTCGGCATTCTTTTGCCCATCTTAATCTTTTATTTTTATTGACCAGTCTGAGATATCGCTTTTTCTTTGCAATTCTGCCTAGAAGGCCAGCATTCTGGAGACGCCTCTTCACTGTTAACGTTGAGACTGGTGTTTTGCGGGTACTATTTAATGAAGCTGCCAGTTGAGGCGTCTGTTTTTCAAACTAGACACTAATGTACTTGTCCTCTTGCGCAGTTGTGCACCGGGGCCTCCCACTGCTCCACTCAATGAAATCTTCACTCTTGCGCAGACATTTAGAAACAAAACATGCCAATTTGAAAAATAAGCCACGGGAGTTTGATTGAGAATTTTAGAATTAAGACGACTTAATGAGTAGTCAGACGTGTATAAAAGCAACAGATACCATTAATAACAAGGGGCTAGAAGCGGTGAGCTACCGATTGGCTAGGACAGGCAAGCCCCATTCAATTGTGGAGGACTTCAACCTTCCTGCTGCTGCGGATATGGCTGGGACAATGCTGGGGGGAAAGGTAAAAAAATATCTATATACATAATGCCTTCATCAAACACTTTTAAGGCGCATCTGTGACAATGCAGGAGATGTTTCGAAACAATTACTGTGTCACCATCAAGCCAGTGAATTCGATGCGTTACAGCGGAATGAGTCAGACTTGGTGGGCCTTGCACAGCTCCTGGTGCATGTCCGTTACGTTTATGGGGGCAGGTCAATAAAAATAAAAAAAAAAGACCTCTTCTTCAAACCAATGAAAACCAGGACAACAGGAGAGGATATTTTTATAAAGTACTGGACAACTTTGTGACATCGCATGGACTTTGGTGGTCAAGATTTGTTGGTATCTGTACTGATCGCGCAAAAGCCATGACAGGGAGACATAGTGGAGTGGTAACACGCGTGCAAGCAGTTGCTTCCGACGTCACTTGGGTACACTGCAGCATCCACAGAGAGGCTCTTGCTGTGAAGGGAATGCCTGACAGCTTGAAATACGTTTTGGACACTACAGTGAAAATGGTTAACTTTGATAAAGCAAGGCCCCTGAACTCCTGTGTATTTTCTGCACCACGCAATATGGAAAGCGACCACGTAACGCTTCTACAACATACAGAAGTGTGTTGGTTATCAAGGGGCAAAGTATTGACCCTTTATTTTTATTTTATTGAGAGATAGCTTAAAGTTCTTTATTGACCATCATTTTCACTTGTCTGACTGCTTGACTGATGAGTTTCTCACACAACCGGCCTATCTGGGTGATGTTTTTTCCTCGCCTGAATGATCTGAATCTAGGATTACAGGGACTCTCCGCAACTATATAAAATGTGCGGGACCAAACTGTGGCGATGATTAAGAAGTTGGAGCTCTTCTCTATCTGCATTAAGAAGAACAACACACAGGTCTTTCCATCATTGTATGATATTTTGTATGCAAATGAACTCAAGCATATAGACTATGTCAAACGTGATATAGCGAAGCACCTGAGTGAGCTGGGTGTGCAATTACGCAGGTACTTTCCCAAAACGGACCACACAAACCACTGGATTCGTTATTCCTTTCATGCCCTGCCTCCAGTCCACTTACCGATAGCTGAACAAGAGAGCCTCATTGAAATTGCAACAAGCGGTTCTGTGAAAATGTGAATTTAAATCAGAAGCCACTGCCAGATTTCTGGTAAGGGCTGCGCTCAGAGTATTCTGTTAAGACATTGATGCCCTTTGCAACCACGTACCTATGTGAGAGTGGATTCTCGGCCCTCACTAGCATGAAAACTAAATACAGGCACAGACTCCTCAATACAACACAACATTGCGCAGTTATGTGCATCCTTTCAAGCACGCCCTTCATTACCCTGTGGCGAGTTATTCACCCTTTTTATAAACAAATATGGTTATATAATGTAAGATGGTTAAATAAAGATAAATTATTGATTATTATTTGTGTCCTGGTCCTATAAGAGCTCTTTATCAATTCCAACGAGCTGGGTTGGGACAAAAACCTCACACTCATTCTTATGTTTAACAAATGTATTGTATAGTGTGTGTGGCAGGCTTACAACGATGGCAAAAAACATTTGAGTGTGCTGAACCTGGTGCTAGAGCAGCGTAAGGTGTACGGGACTATAAAAAGATTGGGAACCACCGAGTTAGACAATGTTAATAAAGGTTGCCTGTAAAGGCTCTATGGTATACTAATCTGAGCCCACATTCCGACTACATGTACATTCACATGCGTTTGTGGTCGATAGTGCCAAGGCTTACCCTGGAGAAGAGTGTGTTGAGACAGTGGACCTTTTGTCTCTCAGTGACGTAGGCGTAGTACTGTGTGATGCCCTTCAGAGTCAGCTCCTCCATCAGATTGATCTCATAGGGCTTCTGCAGGTGCTTAGCCTGGAGGAGAGGGGGAAGACAGGGAGTGGGGATAGGAAAAGAAAAAAAAGGGAGAGTAGAGGGTTATGGAAGTGCCTGATAAAACCAATGCTGGAATAACTACACGCATGTGCGCCCGCCCGCCCACACACACAGCTAGACCCTTGTAGCAAGACGAAAAAGACAGCCTTTTCAGCTGGCAACCAAGAACTGAAAACCCTGCAAAGGACAGTAAAACAACAAATAACCCAAGCTAAGGACAACTACAAAAAGATAGTGGAAACCATGTTATACATAGTGAACCTCAAGGAAGCCTGGCAGGGCCTTGCAAACCCTACCCGGGCAAGCCAAGAAGAAAACCCAAGGGAAAATTAAAAGGACCAGTTTGTCAATGAACAAAACTTTGATAATGACGACTTCTCCACTAAGAGAAAGCCAGAGGCAACAACTGAACCTCTACGCCTTGGATGGAGCAAACCATTGAAGAGGTGAGACAGGTCTTCAAGAGTAAAATCCAACAAAGCGAAAGGACCAGACCCCCCCCCAAAAAAATCAAGGGACAGCTACTGAAGGAAAGCTCAGATGAGCTGGCAGACATCTAAGATCTGTCTAAGTTAGGGGGAGGGGGGTTTACCAAGATATTTAGAATTATTTTAACAAGGTTTGCATACAGGAAGAACATCAGTGTAGGATGCAGTCCTGGCAGTGTTGCATAGTGCCATGACACCTGGAGAGGCCTCCCTCTTGTGTGCATTCTTTTCCTGGAGTTCTCTGCATGCAGCCTCACCTTCTCTATTACAAACTTGCCCACCTACAGACGGACCCCACCATTACCTTGTGGGTACTGGACTTTCTGCTGAACAGGTGGCAGTATGTCAAGTTCAACAACATCTCTTCATCTGTGTACACTTATACACCTATGATTAGGGCTGTTGCGGTGACCATACTACCACCACACCGGCGGTCACGAGTCATGAAGGAAGTCAAATCCATGTGACCGTTTAGTATAGGTAATTAGGCTTCTCCAAGCTCTGATGCTGCTGATGGTCATTAGTAGCCTACCAAACTTGCTGCCTGGTACTCAGCACTCTATTGTCCCTTTAAAAATCACTCTGACATCAATGCAAATCTAATCAAACACTTCATGAGAGCAACATTTCAATAGGCTATGCAATTGTGCGAAAAAACTGATGGCTTCTACTAAAAATAGGAGGATCAGCTTTCTAGTAGACTAGGCCTGCTAAATATTTCAACTTAATTAATATTAAGCACATTGCTTATATTTACAACAGGAGAATAGCCTACCTGGCTGGCATGAAAATGTTTTAATAAGGTTTGTATCACAACTAAAGTGGCCAAATAACTTCTTAAAATTAAGCACATTAATCCACTTTACAAGGGGTGTAGAGCCTAACTGGCATACATAAGCAGCGCGTGAGTTTCAAGTTTGGGGAAGTGCATTTTCACCATAAAAATGCCCCTTTATAATAAAAGCATTACATGCATAATTTCATTTGCGGTCACTTTTGATAGTGTTTTCTGCTAACGGAACATGAATTGGATAAGGACGCGCGCACTTGCGCCCCCGCTGTGTCCGTCTTCACTTGTAGCCTGTGAGAAAGACCCAGTCACATGGAGAGCCATGTAAGTGAGAGGTCCTTCGGAGCACTCAGGGAGAAGGGCACAATGGCCACTGGCCGTAGACTGCATGGATACATGATATCCTTTCCATTTTATTCAATTGTATAAAATAAGGCCCCAGAATTCTAATCAAATTTTGTCTGCTAAATGTAGCCCATAGCCACAACTCCAAGTATGCTATTCTGTTCTTCTGAAATACTATTTTCTTCATATCTTGCTTCCTTAGACAAGTCTAAAATAAATAATGAATTTATTGTTAAGGTGTAGGCTATACAACATGGATTTAAACTTTTTTAAATGTAGATGTTCCAAACGTCTGCATTAGTGGCTTGTAGGCTGTGTGAAAGCCAGAAGATGCTAAATGTTGTTAAGTTAATGAAAGGTCAATTACCGTAAGACCGACAGTTATTTGGTTGACAATCACCGGCTGATGAAATTGTGTGACTGCCACAGCCCTACCAATGATCTAAGAGTGAAATATGCAGATGACAGCGTGTCGACCTCTCAGATGACACAGTGCATTTCAAAACAGAAGTAAACATGGTTCATGGCTAGTGCAATCACTACCTCAGACTCAAAACAAAATAACTGCACATTGATTTCCGGAGGAAGGCAGACCCAAAGAGCCAACTAGTCCTGGGTGGTGTAGAGGTTGAGTTAAGTACAAGGGAACAATCATGGACAGCACACACTTAAGGCAGATCAATAAAAATAAAAACACCAACAATGACTGTACCTCCTGCGCAGACTCAGATATCTGAATGAACACCAGGATACTGTCCAACTACACCTGCCATATATAGTGTGTGCAGACGTTGCTTCCTGGCCTGGTAGTGGGCTGTCAGTGGCTAATAAGGCTATGATCAGTCAGACTGAACATGGGGTCCAAACTCTGCGGGCTGCAGTGCAGGGGGCTTCAGGGCCTCTATGATAAACAGACAAGGCCAAGCGCTTCAGAGGATGCCACACAATCTTGCCCAATGTTTTGAGCTGCTGCTCTCGGGAAGGAGATCAAGGGTACCACTGTTCAGCAAGAATAGGAGCAATGCAAGTTTCATTCTATCAGCCATCTGGATACTGAACAACAAGACATAAGACAGATGCAGGTCCAATACACGGTCAGACAGTATTCCGTACAGACTTTGAATATGTTAAAATGTAAAATGTGACTTGTGTACTTAACCATTTTTCCGTACCACATGTAATATATTGTGTTTGTATTCTGACGTGGCGCAATTTTTTTGCCATGTATAAATGACCAACGAAGTACAGTGCATTTGAAAAGTATTCAGACACCTGGACTTTCTCCACATTTTGTTATGGTACAGCTTATTCTGAAATTGATCAATTTTGATTTCTCAATCTACACAATGACAAAGCAAAAACAGGTTGAGAATTTTAGCAAATGTATAAAAAAAAACTGAAATATCACATTCAGTATTCAGACCCTTTTACTCAGTACTATGTTGAAGCACCTTTGGCAGCAATTACAGCCTCGAGTCTTCTTAGCTATGACGCTACAAGCTTGGCACACCTGTATTTTGAGAGTTTCTCGCATTCTTCTCTGCAGATCCTCTCAAGTTCTGATGGATGGAGAGGGTCGCTGCGCAACTATTTTCAGGTCTCTCCAGAGACATTCAATCTGGTTCAAGTCCAGGCTCTGGCTGGGCCACCAAAGACTTGTCCCGAAGCCACTCCTGAGTTGTCTTGGTTGTGTGCTTAGGGTTGTTGTCCTGTTGGAAGGTGAACCCTTGCCACAGACAACCTGCTCCAGAGCGCTCAGGACCTTTCATCAAGGATCGCGCTGTACTTTTCTCCCCTCATCTTTCCCTTGATCCTGAGTAGTCTCACAGTCCCTGCCACTGAAAAACATGCACAGCATGACGCTGCCACTACCATGCTTCACCGTAGGGAGGATGCCAGGTTTCCTCCAGATGTGACGCTTGGCATTCAGGCCAAAGAGTTCAATCTTGGTTTCATCAGACCAGAGAATCTTGTTTCTCATGGTCTGAGAGTCCTTTAGGTGCCTTTTGGCAAACTCCAAGCGGGCTGTCACGTGCCGTTTACTGAGGAGTAGCTTCCGTCTGGGCACCATAAAAGGCCATTATTGTTGGATTGCTGCAGAGATGGTTATCCTTCTGGAAGGTTCTCCCATCTACACAGAGGAACTCTAGAGCTCTTTCAGAGTGACCATCAGGTTCTTGGTCACCTCCCTGACCAAGGCCCTTCTCCTCAGATTGCTCAGTTTGGCTAGGTGGACAGACAATTGTCTACGGACAATTCCTTCCACCTCATTCCTTGGTTTTTGCTCTGACATGCATTGTCAACTGTGGGACCGTATATTGAAAGGTGTGTGCCTTTCCAAATCATGTCCGATCAATTGAATTTAGCACAGGTGGACTCCAATCAAGTTGTAGAAACATCTACAGGATGAGCAATGGAAACAGGATGCACCTGAGCTTAATTTCAAGTCTCACAGCAAAGGGTCTGAATACTTATTTACGTAAGGCATGTTTTTTTTTTTTTTGTAATACATTTGCAAAAAGATCAAAAAAACTGTTTTTGCTTTGTCATTATAGGGTAGTGTGTGTAGAAGTGCTGTATATTTTTTAAGCAATTTTAGAATAAGGCTGTAATGTAACAAAATGTGGAAAAAGTCAAGGGGTCTGAATACTTTCCAAGTGCACTGTATATCGTATCATTATGGAAGAGCAAAACAGACTGGCCTGTTGGTGAGACCACATGGCTGCCAACTTGTGGCTCAGCGCCATGTGGCACTACTCACCATGAACTTCTGCACGCTGATGGGGAAGGTGGCAGAGTACAGCAGGATCTGACGGCCCTTGGCCAGGAAGCTGATGATATCCTCGATGAGCACCACAAAGTCCTGAGACAGCAGCTTGTCCGCCTGTGAGGAAGAGATTACATTATTAAGAGGAGCATTAGCAGCGTTCTAAAAAGTATGTTTTACTCTCATGGATATCTATTAATTTGCTACTACTGGTATGTAACTGACATATGGCGCTGGTTGCAGGGGAAAATATTACATGTAGCCCCTTTTACCTCTTTGGTAGATAGATACACCAGAACAGATTTGATGGGCCCTGATGACGAATATTGAGTGGCTTGAAACAAAATAGCTCATGGACTGATTCTCTGGATAATCTACAGTAGCTGAGTATATTGAGTGGTTGATGGACTCATGTACCACATGTATTCACACACCTCATCCATCACCATCATCTGAACTCTATCCACTTTGGCCACGCCCTTCTTTATCAAGTCCAAGATCCTGCCAGGTGTGGCTATGACCACATGCACTGAGAGAGAAAAAAAATTAATCAGAAACACCATTACAGATGTGCCAGTGTGACGTGTAGTGTACAGTGGGGTCCATAATTGACATCCTTGATAAAGATAAGCAAAAAATGACTAAAATAATACAAATACAGTACTATATCGTATGTGCAAAAATAAAAATTGGTTAATTATATTATAATAATACAATTGCTCAGGACATTGTTTAACAATTAATAGTAATTAACAACTAATTTTAATCTCAAAGAAAGGTAGGGTTCAAAATGATTGACACCTGTTTGCAATACCACACCTTGCAAGGATAAATGCACTGAGCCTTTTTCTAAAATGTTTTACAAGCGAAGAACACATTGGGAGCGTTCTTAGACCATTCATCTATACAGAATCCTTCCAGATCCTTGACATCCTTTGCCTGCGCTTACGGACTGCCCTCTTCAATTCAAACCACAGATGTGTTTCTAGTCCAGAGACGGAGATGGCCATTGCAAAATGTTGATTGTTGCCAAATGAAAAATTCTTTGTGAATTTTGATTTAGGACTCGTTTTACTGTGAATATAGATACTTTTGTACCAGTTTCCTCCAGCATCTTCACAAGGTCCTTTGCTGTTGTTCTGGGATTGATTTGCACTTTTTGCACCAAAGTACGTTCATCTCTAGGAGACAGAACGTGTCTCCTTTCTGAGCGGAATGACGGCTGCATGGCCCCATGGTGTTTATACTTGCGTACTATTGTTTGTACAGATGAACGTGGTATTTGGAAATTGCTCCCAAGGATGAACCAGAAATGTGGAGGTCTACAATATTTTTTCCTGAGGTCTTGGCTGATTTCTTTTGATTTTCCCATGATGTCAAGCAAAGAGGCACTGAGTTTGAAGGTAGGCCTTGAAATACATCCACAGGTACACCTCCAATTGACTCAAATGATGTCAATTAGCCTATCAGAAGCTTCTAAAGCCATGACACCATTTTCAGGAATTTTCCAAGCTGTTTAACTTCTTAGAGAGCAGCGCACGAGGTGACCGTTTTGGAGACCCTGGCGTGCCCAAAGTAAAATGCCTCCCATTCAGGCCCAGAAAATAGGATATGCACATATTTAGTACCATTGGATAGGAAACACTCTGAATTTTCTAAAAGTGTTAACATTTTGTCTGTGAGTAAAACAGAACGGATATGGCAGGCGAAACCCCTTATAGGGGCATATGAATGCAGTACCTATCGCTTCCTCTGGATGTCAACAGTCTCGAGAAAGTGTTCTGATTCATTTTAGATGCTTTTAGAGCAGAGAAGAAGAGAAATCAGGAAGTGCCCCCACAGATGTCCTTTACAAGTAAATGCGCGCTCCCGGCAGGCACGTTCTTTTGTTTTTTCCTTTTTTATCGCCCAGTTTATATTCCGGTTGAAATATTATGCTATTTATACATCAAAGTGTTCCTAAGGATACATTTACAATGATGTTTGATTGTTCTTGGACAAGTTTATAGGTATAAGTTGAACGACTTCTCTTCACATTTCAATGGAGGAGTCGACACTGTTTTTTCTGATTATAACGCGCCAACCAAACGGAGATTTATGGATATAATACATTACTTTTTCTAACAAAAGAACCATGGATTGTCTTCGTTGGACACTTTGGAAGCCCTCAGCAGAAGTTCTTCAAAAGGTAATTGATGTCCACTCAAGGACATTCAGAGACTTGTCCCGAAGCCACTCCTGCGTTGTCTTGCCTGTGTGCATAGGGTCGTTGTCCTGTTGGAAGGTGAACCTTCGCCCCAGTCTGAGGTCCTGAGCGCTATGGAGGGAGCACTTTTTCATCAAGGATCTCTTTACTTTGCTCTGTTCATCTTTCCCTCGATCCTGACTAGACTCCCAGTCCCTGTTGATGAAAAACATACCCACAGCATCATGCTGCCACCACACTTCACCATAGGGATGGTTGCCAGGTTTCCTCCAGAAGTGACACTTGGCATTCAGGCCAAAGAGTTCAAGCTTGGTTTCATCAGTCCAGAGAATCTTGTTTCTCATGGTCTGAGAGTCCTTTAGGTGCCTTTTAGCTTCCATCTGGCCACTACCATGAAGCCCTGATTGGAGGAGTGCTGCATAGATGGTTGTCCATCTGGAAGGTTCTCCCATTTCCACAGAAGAACTCTAGAGCTCTGTCAGAGTGAGTTTGGGTTCTTGGTCACCACCCTGACCAAGAACCCAAACTCACTGACAGAGCTCTAGAGTTCTTCAAAATGTATTTGTTTCTTACATCCCCGATTGCTCAGTTTGGCCGGGCGGCCAGCTCTAGGAAGAGTCTTGGTGGTTCCGAACTTCTTCCATTTAAGAATGGAGGCCACTGTGTTCTTGGGGACCATCAATACTGTCTCTGAGGTCTACGGTCAATTCCTTCGACCTCATGGCTTGGATTTTGCTCTGACATGCACCCTCATCTGTGGACCTTACATAGACAGGTGTGTGCCTTTCCAAATCATGTCTAATCAATTGAATTTACCACAGGTGGACTCCAATCAAGTTGTATAAACATCAAGGATGATACATGTTAACAGGATGCACCTGAGCTCAATTTTGAGTCTCATGGGAAAGGGTCTGAATTCTTACATAAAAAGGGTATTTGTTTGTATATGTAATAAAATGTGCAAACATTTCTAAAACCTGTTTTCGCTTTCTCATTATGGGGTACTGTGTAAATTGCTGAGGAAAATGTTTGATTTAATCAATTTTAGAATAAGGCTGTAACATAACAAAACGTGGAAAAAGTAAAGGGGTCTGAATAGAGGCACTGTACATACGTCGCAAGACACCACTCTTGGTATGAAGTGACAATGTGATGCTGTTGGGTCTTTACCAGTCTCGTCCAGGCGCATAATGTCATCTCGCAGGTTGGTGCCACCCGTGGTGGCCATGACTTTCACTCCACCCAGGTGCTTGCTGATCTGGATACTGATCTGGCTCACCTGCAGGGCCAGCTCACGAGTGGGCACCATCACAATAGCTTAGGAGAGAAGAAGAGGTGGATATAAGGAGGTATAGATGAGAAAGTACAAGACAATGAGGTTTGACAGGAGAGGGAGAGAAAAGTAGGAAGAGGGGCGCAGTAGGGCTGGGTGGTATACTGTATTTTACCATATACTGGTATTGATGCACGGGTCGTTTTGGGTTTTAACTTTTCCTTCTATAACAGTATTTGCATCATCGGTTTGTTAAATTGACATGCTTTGTGCAATGTCCATTTTTATAGTTCACTTCGTTACTTGAGTCATCCTTCTCCGTGCTCTCTCTCCATGCCTCTTTCCAAACAGACCTAGCCCTGCCTCATCACTCAAGGAGCGCATTGTTGATCCTCAACCACTAGACACTTGCTTTCAGTCTGCATGGTCAATGCACCACATGGAACAATGTTGATGACAATGACGTATTCACTTTGCTTCTTAATGTAGATCCACTAGCGTTCTATAATTACACAATCTATTTGTTTCTTACATCTGCAAACAGCTAGTTTGTCTTTTCTTAGCAAGTTGGGCCAAATCTTGTTAGCCGCTAATGTGAATCACTGGCTAATAAAATGTACTGAGTCAGAGCAAATTTAATTAGCTAGACAGCCTGATAATACCAGTGATGGTTTAGACCAAAATCAGCATGTTGTTTGTGCAACAGTCTCTTCTAAATCAGTGGTTCACAAACTTTTTAGTCCAGTACCCCTTCAAACATTCAACCTCCAGCTCTAGCACCAGGGTCAGCGCACTCTCAAATTAGTTTTTTTGACACCATTAAAAGCCTGCCACACACACACACACACGCACTATACAATACATTTATTAAACATAAGAATGAGTGTGAGGTTATTGTCCCAACCCGGCTCGGGGGAAGTGACAAAGAGCTCTTATAGGACCAGGACACATAATAAATAATTATAACCATCTTACATATAAAACCATATTTCTTAATAAAAAATGGTGAATAACTCGCCACAGGGTAATGAAGGGCGTGCTTGAAAGGATGCACATAACTACGCAATGTTGGGTTGTATTGAGGAGAGAGTCTCAGTCTTAACTTCTTAGGGAGCAGCGCACGAGGTGACCGTTTTGGAGACCCTGGCATGCCCAAAGTAAAATGCCTCCCATTCAGGCCCAGAAAATAGGATATGCACATATTTAGTACCATTGGATAGGAAACACTCTGAATTTTCTAAAAGTGTTAACATTTTGTCTGTGAGTAAAACAGAACGGATATGGCAGGCGAAACCCCGAGGAATTTCTGTCCTGGAAAAAGTGGTTTTGACACATTGCCTCATTTGGAACCCCTCCCTTATGAAAATGCCCATATAAGGGCATATGAATGCAGTACCTATTGCTTCCTCTGGGTGTCAACAGTCTCAAGAAAGTGTTCTGATTCATTTTAGATGCTTTTAGAGCAGAGAAGAAGAGGAATCAGGAAGTGCCCCCACAGATGTCCTTTACAAGTAAATGCGCACTCCAGGCAGGCACGTTCTTTTGTTTTTTCCTTTCTTATCGCCCAGTTTATATTCCGGTTGAAATATTATGCTATTTATGCATAAAAGTGTTCCTAAGGATACATTAAAAATTATGTTTGATTTGTTTGGAGAAAGTGTATAGGTATAAGTTGAACTTGTTCTCTTCACGGTTCAATGGGCGACTCGACGGTGGATTTTCTGATCATAACGCGCCAACCAAACTGAGATTTATGGATTTAAGAAAAGACTTACTAACAAAAGAACCATTGGATGTCTTCGTTGGACACTTGGGAAGCCCTCAGCAGAAGTTCTTCAAAAGGTAAGAGATTTATTTTAGCTCTTATATGGGTTGTGTGTGACCCGCGCTGGATATGAATTTATGCTAATGTAGAAAATAGGAGAGGTGCTATCCTCAAACAATCAAATGTTGTGCTTTCGACCGTAAAGCCTTTTTGAAATCTGACAACGCTGTGATATTGCCAAGAATCAGAGCTTTTGATGACTATGCAACACTTGTATATTGATGAATGTTTAATAATTCAACTTTTGGATTTTGAATTTGGCGCCTTACATTTCACCGGGTAGTGTCGGGAGCGCGCCGCTACTCCCTAAGTAGTTAACAGAATGAACTTTTAGAAGTGCGATTTCACTGGACAGGTGCTTTTTTAAATTATTACTGGTCGCATCAATGTGAACGGCACATTCTACATGTCACCGTACTCAAAACATCTTTTTTTATTTTTTTTGAAGGCTAAAAACATGATTTGGTCAAACAGTAGTGTGCATTATCCTCATGATTCCTGTAATGAAAGTGTTTGCCCTGACACTCTCGCCGTTTTGCTGCGACCTGCTGCTGTGATAAGCAAGCCACTCTCCCAGTCTCTCCCACTTCGCTCCAGGAAAAATAAAAAATAAAAAAAAGCACCCTGACTGAATAAATTTAAAAACCCAATTTATCCTCTAATACTTGTCGTCACAACTGGAGAGGTTCTCAGATTTCTGTATGTAGATTTTTTTTTTCTCAACTGAATTTTGCTCTCTATAGCAAAATATTTGATATGGCTTGAGATACGGAGAGCGCATTGGCCATTACGAGTGCATGGGCCTCATTGGGTAGTAGGCTATGACAGCTAAGTCGCAGCCTACTATTTAGGGTATTACATTTACAGTTAGATTAATATGGCTATTACATGTAAATTAGCAATCTAGCTAATGTGTTTTCACTTACTCAAGTGGTGAATTACATGCTGACCAGACCGCTCGCGTGCGATGAGGACACACAGGTTGAAATATCAAAATGAACTCTGAACCAACGATATTAATTTGGGGACAGGTGAAAAAGCAAACATTTATGGCAATTTAGCTAGCTAGCTTGCTGTTGCTAGATAATTTGTCCCGGAATATAAACATTGGGTTGTTAATTTACCTGAAATGCACAAGGTCCTCTACTCCGACAATTAATCCACAGATTAAAAGGAAAATTAGTAATCTCTCCTCCTTCAGGCTAGTAGTCTCTCCTCCTTCAGGCTTCTTCTTTGGACTTTCTATGGCGGTTGGCAACCAACTTTAAAAAGGTGCATACCACCACCAACTGGACTGGAGTGTGGACCTCAGTTCATCTTTCAATCACTACGTGGGTATATGCTCCTAAAAACCAATGAGATGGGAGAGGCAGGATTTGCAGCGCGTCAAGCGCCACAAATAAAATCAAGTTCTAGTTTAGCGCCTAGCTACGCAGACGCTCGCGAGCAGTGCAATGATTGAATAACGTGTAAATTTAATTTTGCAACGCTCACGCATGCGAGCGGTGTGGTCAGCATGTTAGCCCCAAATAGATTAGTCTATATTAGTGCACATAAACACATAGGCAAATTAATATCTATTGAACAAAAAACAAATCTGGAGTACTATTTTAACAGTAAAAACAGCCTAATTGTCAACCAAAAATTCATGACTATCACTGGATTAGGTTGTACATCAATATTTAGAATTATGCATTCCTGCTTAAACAGGAACACATGATGAAAACGTATAACTTGAATACCATCTCAGTAGTCTATAACACTTTAAAAAAGCACTGCGATTGACAACCCAAAAATTATATTGCGGGATGAAAAATGGATGCGACCAAATCATGGCCCACTGCCACCAAACGAAAAGGTTAGTGGCACCAGTAGGGCTGTTGCGGTGACTGTATTACTTCCACACCGGCAGTCATGGTGGCAGTAAAATTCCACGTGACCATTGAGTCACGGTTATCTCCTCTTATGCACACTGGACATGCATTGGTAAAACAACTTGCTAACGATCATCAGGTCGCTAATGGCCTGGTAGTCAGGGCTCTATTGTCCCTCTAACCCAGGTGCGTGGTATGAAATAACCGTAGCAGCCTACCCGGGAGGCTTGAAAAACGAACCGGAGGGAAAGCCGACTCCAATCGCTATTCGAGTGCATACGGATACGTTTTTTTTTTTTCCACCTGCCAATTTGATAATGGGCCATTCTAAATCGAAACCAATTTGACATATTAGTAAAGACAAGATTAAATTGAGAATAGTCAGGGGTGAAAATATGATCAGTTGATGAGAGAACAATGTTTGCAGCCTGAGGCAAGGAATAGAGCATGTTTTTTTGCCGACTTAGCCTACGCAGGGCAAGACATCAACTTTTTGTTTGTTGCCATTTTTACTTGTCAGAAAGCTCAAGTCGCTCAAGTCACTCCCCCCCCCGCCCCCCCCCCGTAGGCTCGTGTGTGTGTGTGTGTGAACTATTTAACTGTACTAGAATGCTTAAAAAGGACACCGATTTTAAATATCAGTATCGGCCAAAAATGTCATTACGGTGCATCACTAATTACAACCAAATACTTTCCATGTCTTTATAAAAATAATTCCCTCAATTAACCAGGGATCAGATAGCTACGGTAGCTGTCTAAGATGTTGATCTATTTGTAAAAGGTTAAAATATTCAGTGTTCAGGGGAGATCTTGACAGCATAAAAGTTACTTGTCAATTAGGCAATTCTAGGAATTTTTTTTTAACTTTGTCAGAATTACATGGCAGGTAGAGGAGATTCCTAGCCAATTTGAAAGCATACAACTGGAGTACGCAGCATTGGTTTCATCAAATGTGCGCCCGTACTAACTGCGTGTCGGACATTTGCGATTATACACGAGTGGCGGTGGAAAGTTATTTTCGGACATGACAACGACATTAACACATGCTAATAGCTAAATAGTTAACTAGCAAGAACCAGCCAAACTACACTATTAGTTTGTAAAATATAATTTTCCATGCTGAGAAAATGTAATTTCTCTCGCTCCTCTGGCAACAGCCCACTGGCACACGCAGATGATGCACATACCATGACTTTTTCTGGACTTTGCTAACCAAAAATTAGCTAACTGGGCAAATGACTCACTAACTAGCAATGAATAGTCAACAAATGTGCACAAGTAGCTGGCTTTGAACTCAAAACGCATCTTGCGACTGCATGATATGAAGACCGCTCGGGCCTGTCAATGCAGGTCTACAATATTATACTCAGATGCACTCTGCAGAGACTGGGAGGACAGTGTGCAACACATTGCATCCCAAGGACACAGATCCAATTCTGATCAGAGTAGCTTAATTGTTTAGTTGTGAATGATAAAAACCTTAGAAAACAAAACATATGGGCTGCATGATGCGACTATAGCAGGGCTCGACATTAACGCTTGTCCGCTTGCACAGGACAAAAGAAAATTGGTTGACAACAATAATATAGATTTAAGTTGTCCGTATGGACAAATAACTAAATTCTCACGCAAAAGCCACTATCAAAGTTGCCAAGTAACTACTGAATGGGAAAATCCATTTTATTCAGCCAAGTTCAATTATATTCTTACTATAAAATCATATAATATAAAACAATGGCACAGGACTGTATCTTGTCTGCTTAATGGACAAGCAGATTGCAGGAATGGGCAACTTCGATGGGGGGGTAACAAAAACAAGATGGAACTGAGGGGCCGCAGTCGCTCGTGGGTCTGCGTACCCACATCCGTACATAAAGTAAATTTCCTGCAATTAAAATAAATGTTGCTGTTTTAAAGCAAGTTTGCTGCAATTCTACACATTTTGCCATGGGGCAGAGAAAAGACTTTGCAATTTTATAACTAAATTCATGCAATTCTGTGAAATTGGTCCACAGGTCTACAAAAGGGGGCCCGCATTTGCCTCAACTTTTGTATAATTTTCTGGACCATGGCATAGCCAGATAACATACAGTAGGCCAACTCATTCTGTTCTTCTGAAATACATTTTCTTTATATCATAATGTTTCTTTAGACACACCTAAAATAATGGATTCATTGTGATGGTGTATATTAAATTGATTTATTACTTTTAAAAATGTTGATGTTCTAAAGGCGCGCATCAGTGGCTTATATGCAGAGGCCAGGAGATGCTAAACGTGTTTATGGTAATTAACAGTCCATTACCGTGAGACCGGTTGTCTTTATGTCCACCACAGCCCTAGGCACCGGAGCCACCAGTGGAAAATGTTTGCCTAGAGCCCTGAGTAGCAGAGATAAGTAGAGTAAAAAGGGAGGGAAAGAGTAATGTGAAGCGCCATGTCTCACCCTGTATATAGTCCTTCTTCAGGTCTATTCTCTCCAGCATGGGGATGAGGTAGGCCCCACTCTTCCCTGTTCCATTCTTGGCTCGGGCCAGGATGTCTCGTCCTGACAGGGCTATGGGAATGCTCTCCTCCTGAAAGTGACAAACTCTGGTTTAACATATTGTAGCACAAAAAAAAACATGGCCATTGTCAAAATATGTAACATTATCACTATGACAATCTACAAAAGTCAAGACTTCAGGTATGCAGAACTTAAAGATGCAGTCCAGGATCTTAAGCTCAACAAATTCGTAACATATCATATGAAATAAACGACATAGTACACAAAAGCATGGACCCATTTTGGCTCGTGAGCACCACTCAAAACCATTGGCTGAAATTATACAAAGGTTTTGGCACATCACATTAAAGTAGCTATATAGGTTATAGACATCAGAAACAGGAGCCAATTTACAGCAAGGGAATCCCCCAGTTTCAAAAGTGATCGGTGGGCAGAGAAGCTCCCAGTGAGTGTCGTACCTGGATAGGGGAGGGCTTCTCCCAGCCCATCTCAAAGATGCCCATCAGGAGCTCTCGTTTCAGACAGTAGTCCTCAAACTCATTTCCCTTAGTGGATGTTACATCCTGGGACACAGCAAAGAGGTTAGACATCAGAAGTAACATCCTGGGACACAGCAAAGAGGTTAGACATCAGAAGTAACAGATTGGATTAAAATTACACTGGGAAAATCTTGTGAGTTAGTGTAACAAAGCATGCTGCATTGTACCATGACTTACAGAGGTTCTGACTCTGGTGTCTTTGGGAGGAAGCTGTAGGCTCTTTTTCCAGTCATCTCCAAACCTGATGAAGGGCACCAATGAGCGCAATTAACCAGTTAAATGTAACTGAAAATGTCATCTACGTAATCATGAGAGGGCTATAAACAATAACTAGTAATGCTGCATACTCAAAAGATTACAATCTCACCTTTCAGGTAAAATATATTTTTTTAATATAAATTGCTGAGTTGTCACTTGAGGACACAAGCTAAAGTACAAATATGATAAAAATGAAATATTTTATGCATTTCCTATTCAAAACTGTATGAATAAGGCTTGAAATGACATGCTTTCTAAATATAGCATAAACAAATTATAAAAGCACCATCTATAAGATTTCACCTTCCTTATACAGTCGGGTCCATAAATACTTGGACATTGACCAAGTTACTAATATTTAGCTGTCATCCACCGCATTTTGGAGTTGAAATTAAATAATGAATAGGAGTTGAAAGTGCAGACTTTCAGCTTTAATTTGAGGGTACTTACATCCAAAAATCAGGTGAACGGTGTAGGAATTACAGCACTTTTTATATGTGGTCTTCCCCTTAGGGACCAAAGGTAATTGGACAATTGGCTGCTCAACTGTTCCATGGCCAGGTGTGTGTTATTCCCTCATTAGTTCATTTACAAGTAAGCAGATGAAAAAGGTCTTGAGTTGATTTCAAGTATGGCATATGCAATCTGTTGCCGTTTACCCTCAATAAGAAGTCCAAAGAGCCATCACTGCCAGCGACGCAAGCCATCATTAGGCTGAAATCAAAACAAACCCATCAGAGAGAGCAAAAACATTAGGCGTGGCCAAGTCAACTATTTGGTACATTCTTAAAAAGAAAGAATGCACTGGTGAGCTCAGGAACACCAAAAGGCCCTGAAGACCACAGAAAACGGTGGTGGATGACAGAATCATTATTTCCCTGGTGAAGAAAAACCCCTTCATAACAGTTGGCCAGATCAAGAACACCCTCCAGGAGGTAGGCGTATCTGTGTCAGTCAACAATCAAGAGAAGACTTTACCAAAAGATGTAAACCACTAGCAAGACAAAAAAAAAAGACCAGATTAGAGTCTGCCAAAAAAACTATAGATACATGTACAGTTCTGGATCAATTTGTACCAGAATGACGGGAAGAGAAGAGTATGGAGAAGGGAAGGTACTGCCCATGATCCGAAGCATACCACCTCATCTGTGACGCATGGTGAAGGTAGAGGTATGGCGTGGGCATGTATGTCTGCCAATGTAATTGGTTCCCTTGTATTTATTGATGTGACTGCTGATAAAAGCAGCAGGATGAATTCTGAAGTGTTTAGGGCTATATTATCTGCTCAGATTCAGCCAAATGCTTCATAACTTATTGGACGGCGCTTCACAGTGCAGATGGACAATGAAGTGGAATGTTCTGTAATGGCCAAGTCAATCACCTGAATCCAATTGAGCATACATTTCACTTGCTGAAAGCAAAACACCAAGAACAAGCAGGAACCTGAAGACAGCTGCAGTAAAGGCCTGGCAGAGCATCACCAGGGAAGAAACCCAGCATCTAGTAATGTCTATGGGTTCCAGACTACAGGAAATCATTGACTGCAAAGGATTTTCAACCAAGTATTCTCTGATCTCTGAACGTGCTACCGTGATGAAACCACTCCCCCTGCTGCGCTACGACATGACGATTACAGGCATGTGTGATGTAGGGTTCAACCAGAAGTTGATGGACAGTCGGAAGAGCAAATTAAATGGTATCAGAGACATCCCAGCTTCAAGTGGTTTCAGATTTCACATCCTACGTCACACAGGCTCAGAAAACAGTGTCCGTGGGAACCAAGGCTATCGCTCAACGCGAGCCATTTTGATCCATGGTATTCACAGAGCGATTTAAGTGAAAATGTTGGTCGGAACCGGTACCAGAACCATGCAGGTCTTCTAAGAGGGTATTAAGAAAACACCTGAACACACACTCACTGCTGATTTCGAAAAAAAAAAAAACTAAAACTCTACTGGGTAATCACTTCTAAAACATGGTATGAAAGTAAAATATACTATACGAGCAGCACACAATTGGGGTGAAACAGGGGTGTAAGAGAAATGTGTACCTAAAGCCAGTTCCCTCCAGGGCAGCACCTGCTTTCTGGGATGCACCTACAGCCTTTCTTGACAGAGAGCCCAGCACGAGGGGTCCTGATTGAGGAGAGGCCGGTTTAGGCGCCCCCCTAAGCTGCCCGTTCTGCTTGTTCAGTCCCATTACGATAGGGCCAAGGTTCTCCGTTCTTGCGGATGCCATTTCTTTCCTTTGTTTTTACTCTCAAAGATTTACGTCTTACCCTCCCTTAGTTTTTCTCCTTTTCTTAAAAAGCCTCTTCGAAAGTAGATGAGTCTAAAAAAGCATTAAACAATATTCTCCATTATTTTTAGTCCAAAACTTTTACAACAGAAGTCTATTTGTAGTTCTTACATATACACACACACGTGCAATTCAGTCCCCTTCAGAGTTTACTGACGTATGAAAAAGAATTGTCTTAAGATTTACGTCTTACCAAATGAAGAGCTCTATGCATTCAAATGCATAAATATTTTATACCTGCACACAATATAAAAAAATGGTATGTAAACAAGTATCAAGGAGTTTAAGTCCTGCAATAGAACTGCTAAGACGATTTGAACCGAGGGAATAGTATCAGTAATCGCTTTCTTTGATTAAACGTTTCCTTTTTTTGCGTCGAGTCCCTTTGAATTGCGCAACATTGATGTCCTTGTAAAGGGTTTTTCAAACCTTTGTACAAATATTTCTCAAAAATAATATGGTCCTTATTGTTCAATATTTGTTTTCCACTCTGTGTGTATATACATGTCCATCCACATGTGAAAGTAGTTTCCTTATGTTGAAAATCAAACAAAGGGTAATTGTAGTCCAAAAAGCAAAACAGCTTCAAGTTCCCCTCTGTCTGTCCCGTTTGTGTCAGCTGGGTCTCCCTCCTCTCTTGTTGACACCACAGGTCTTCTGTCAAAGTGTGTAGCTTTGTGTGTGAGTGGGCGGTATTCAGCTCAAGCCTGTGTCACCTGACAGGAAGAAGGAACAATTTATTTAGTATACTATATAGGCCAAGCCCTAGACCTAGATGCCCAAACATGTTGTTCAAGTCCCCAACTACATAATGTAAAATATGTATTTGGCAGGCAGTCACAAGGCTCAATAATTTGTCTAGTGTTTGGTGGATCAGTCTGTAGTGTATTCCAGTCAACTCGTGTAGGGCATGACCACAGATGACAAAATAGTTGCCTACACTACAAGCGCATACAGTTAGGGACCAGATCATAGAGGAGCGCAACTAGGCTATAATGTCAACAGAATGTGGGACTCATCGAAACGTTATAACGTGCAAAGTTTGAAATTACTTTGAAGAAATTAGAAGCATCTGCATTTAAATGAAAGTGAAGTCCAAATGTACGGACAACTTAATAAAAAAAGTAACGTTAACTGGCATAACGTTAGCTACGAAAATTAATAGTTAGACGCGACCTACCTAGCAAGCCAAATAACGTTAGTGGCTATGCTGGGGTAGCACTGACATTCAATGCAAGTTAGGTAGGAAGTCAGCTAATGTTCCAGTCAGTAACAGTTAGTTAGCTTCGAGCGCGATTTGATTTAGTGCGACAAAGGCCATTCATATTGTTAACTTTCGAGAAAGATATTTAGTTAGCCAAGTTAACATTACCTGGCTACCTAGCTAGTGTTAGCTAGCTACTGACGTTACGTTACCCACGCCAGCTTTGACGAAAACATTCAAGTTGGCTAACGTAGCTACATCAGCTAGCAAGCTACATAACAGTACTGTAAATACAAATGTATTTAGCTAGCGTTACATCACAGATGAAAGTGGTTATATATGATTTATTTATATATGCCAGGTTAACGTTATATTTAATTGCCGTTAGCCAGCTAGCCAGTTTCGTCAACTTGGATGGCGAGCGGGCAGTCGTTTTCAAAGTCTGACAGGATTAGCTAGCTGCCTAGCGAACGTCAACCCATTGTAAATATATACATAGCTAATGCAAATTGAACATAAAAGACCGAAACGCTCACATTTCTCTCCCTCTGATGTGATATATCACAAATGTTTGCGGCAGGTATTTTACTTACTTTACCGTTAGATGAAATCCACTCCAAATAAAACGTGTCTACTGTGTTTGTACTCGCTAATTCAACATCGTCGCCTTCTTGCTCGTCCTCTCCGATTGAACTCACACGCCGTTCCAAACCGATGCTGCCATCTACTACTGCAATGGGACACCTGCACAACATCAGAAAAGGTTCACGGCATTCTGCTTCCGGTGAACTACTTCCTGTTTTGAGCAGTCGGTCATATATTAGTATTGCTAGAAGGATCGTGTATAAACACTGAAAAATATATATAAACGCAACATTTAAAGTGTTGGTCCCATGTTTCATAAACTTAAATAAAAGATCTCAGAAATATTCCATAAGCACAAAAAACGTATTTCTATCAAATTTAGTGCACAAATGTGTTTTACATCCCTGTTAGTGAGCATTTCTCCTTTGCCAAGATAATCCATCCACCTGACAGTTGTGGCATATCAAGAAGCTGACTGAACAGCATGATCATTACACAGGTGGACCTGAGTGCTACAGACAATAAAAGGCCACTCTAAAATGTGCAATTTTGTCACACAACGCCACAGATGTCTTACGTTTTTAGGGAGCACACAACTGGCATGCTGACTGCAGGAATGTCCACCAGAGCTGTTGCCAGATATTGACTACTAGCTACTAGTCAGCTAGCCACTGCTAGCGGTCATCAGCTACCTCTAGCATGGACAACTCTCGCCAGTCTGCACAGCGCGACTCAAACCAGAGCAAATCGGACTTATTTTTCTCAAATATCTCCGGATTCCTACCGCAAGCTCTGAACCTTTTTTTTTTCACTTGGATCATCGCAGCTAGCTAGCTGCTATCCAAGTGGCCACTCCTGGCTAACGTCTCTGTCCTGAAGCAAGAACAAATTAGCCTGGAGCTAGCCTTGCTAGGCCCATCTACTAGGCCCATCTCCCGGCTAGCCGAAGAGGTCAATCAGCCACTCCTTGGGCTACAATACCTTTTTTGCCAACTTGCCTGGACCCCCACCCACCCATCACGACTGGACCACCGACGTGATTCGCCCGAGGGGGTTTTCTCAACTGGCTCCGCCGTCGCGACGTCCCCTGAATGCCCATCCGCTAGCCTGGTAGCTGCAGCCCGCTAGCTATCTAGAGCACATTGGACTGTTAGCTTAAGAGGCCCATCGGACAAATTCTTTGGCCACTATACCCATTTTTCCAATTGGCCTGGTTTACCACACGGAGCCCTGCTGATCTGTCTGCCGGCGTAAAAGCCTGAGGGGGACACAACAGACTTTCTTCCGTCGCGACGTCCCTCCAAGGCCCTTCTGCTAGCTTGCTAGCCCCGGCAGCTGCCTGAAGCATCTCACTGGACTCCTATGATCACTCAGCCACGCATGCCTCTCGCTAACATCAATATGCCTTGTCCATTGCTGTTTTGGTTAGTAATTATTGCCTTATTTCATTGTAGAGCCTCTAGCCCTGCTCAATGCGCCTTAGTTAACACTTTAGTTCCACCTCCCACACATGCGGTTGTAACAGTATAGCTTCTGTCCCTCTCCTGCCCCTAACTGGGCTCGAACCAGGGACCCTCTGCACACATCAACAACTGCCTCCCACGAAGCATCGTTACCCATCGCTCCACAAGAGCCGCAGCCCTTGCAGAGCAAGGGGAACAACTACTTCAAGATCTCAGAGCGAGTGCCGTCACCGCTAGCTAACTAGCCATTTCACACCGGTTACACGGTGACATCACCTGGTTTAAAGTATATTTCTAGTGACAATATCTCTTTCATTGTCACTCTATGCACAGGTTTACCCCCACTGTATTCACATCCTACCATACCTTTGTCTGTACATTATGCCTTGAATCTATTTTACCGTGCCCAGAAATCTGCTCCTTTTACTCTCTGTTCTGAACGTACTAGACGACCAGTTCTTTTAGCCTTTAGCCGTACCCACCCGAACTGCTGATGAAACTGTGGGTTTGCACAACTAAGGCTGTGTTGTGGACATTACATTTTGTCAGCTGGTGATTGTTAAGCAAATAACTGCAGGTCTCATGGTAAGTGACCGTTAATTAACATAAACACATTTAGCATCTCCTGGCATACAAACCACTGATGCAGACATTTGGAACATATACATTTTAAATAGTCTAATAAATCAATTTAATATAGCCTACACATCACAATAAATCCATTGTTTATTTTAGACAGGTCTAAAGAAACATGACATGAACAAAATGTAGTCTAATTCAGAAGAAAAGAATAGCATACTCTGAGTTGTCCTTATGTTAGGCCCTGATCTGGCTATGCTATATGGCTGGTTAATTTTGCAGACAAGATTTTCTTAGAATTCTGTGACATTATTTCAATTATTTTATAGTATAAATAATACAACTGAACATAGCTGAATAAAATAGAAAGGATATTTTCTCCAAACGATTTCTAAGGGAGTGCCCATATGTGGCTATTCTGTGTTGTGTGGTTAACAAAGAAACAGATCCTCCTATATCCTTAAGAGTTATTTATGCAACTTTTGTTGTGGTACAAATGTTGGGCAATATGTTTAGATTTTTAATACATTCTAAGGCTGCATGATGTGACTCTAATGATGATTGGAAAAAAGTTGCATGCAAGGCATAAGCTCTGCTTTGTTTCTTGCACAGGCTGCACACACGTTATCAGTCTCTCATTCACAATTTGACAAGCACTTAATGTCTCAAATTTCCCAGCGGCATCGCCCTAGTGTGGCCATAATACCCCCTAAAAAATCCATGCCTTTTGCGGTCAGTGGCTGTTGTGCCCTTGGGCTGAATATAATAATTATAATTCCCATCTCCCGACTGTGTGTTCCCGAAGCACCTCTCACTCACATGACTCTCTCAGATACCTAAATTCTTATTAGCCAATGCCGGTTCTTCTTACAGGCCTCTATCTCAGCTCCAAAGTAGGCTACAAGTGAAGACCGACACATCAGGGACACAACTGCACCAGTCCTTCTTATCAAATTCTCATATTTGGCTCATATTGAAGATGTTAGAAGAACAATCCACATTTACTTTTTCAGCCAAAAAGATGAGTAAGCCTAACGAACAGCAAAATCACTAGCCTATGTCAATCTACTATCCCCCATAGTACAAAAGTTGACCTATTGTATTGGTCAACTTGTCCATCTGTGCGACAAAATAAATATTCCAAACAGTCTGGGAGAGTTGTGAAATGCGATAGATCCCAAATTCATACAACCACTCGCATCAAACTTTGCCAACTTGAAAAGCAATTAGGCTGAAGGAACAGATCAGAATGTTTAGCTTAAAATGTTGATCAACTATTAGGCTATTTCTTCACTTTATGAGCACAGCAATGCGGACATGGCAGTAGGCTATAAGCGCGAATGTTACTTACAACTTGCAATCAATTAGCGGGAAAACACCATTCTCAAAAGGGACCACAAATGTGATTAGGCATGTAATGGTTTATTATAAAGGTGGATTGTTATGGTTAAAAGTATCTTCTCCAAACTTGGAACTTACGTGCCGCCTATGTATGCCAAATATTGCGCAACATGAGCTCATTGGCTATCATGAAGTGTTTGATTCAATTTTAGAATACATTTGCATTGAGTGATTAGAGGGGACAATAGAGTGCTGAGTACCAGGCAGTTAGCAAGTTTGATAGGCTACTAATCAGCAGCATCAGAGCTGGGAGAAGCCTAATTACCATGACTAAATGGTCACGTGGAATTTGACTGTGGTCATGACTAGTGAGTGTGGCGGTAATATGGTCACCATAACAGCCCTATGCAAAACTGAAGAATTTTTGCACAAACTGTCAGAAAACGTCTCAGGGAAGCTCATCTGCGAGCTCGTCGTCCTCACCAGGGTCTTGACCTGACTGCAGTTCGGCGTCGTAACCGACTTCAGTGGGTAAATGTTCACCTTCGATGGCCACTGGCATGCTGGAGAAATGTGCTCTTCAAGGATGAATCCCGGTTTCAACTGTACCGGGCAGATGGCAGGCAGCTTGTATGGCGTTGTGTGGGTGAGGTGTTTACTGATGTCAGCATTATGAACAGAATGCCCCATGGTGGCAGTGGGGTTATCGTATTGGCAGGCATAAGCTACGGACATTGAACACAATTGCATTTTATCAATGGCTATTTGAATGCACAGAGATACCGTGACAAGATCCTGAGGCCCATTGTCGTGCCATTCATCCGCCGCCATCATCTCATGTTTCAGCATGATAATGCACGGCCCCATGTTGCAAGTATCTGTACACAATTCCTGGAAGATGAAAATGTCCCAGTTATTCCATGGCCTGCATACTCACCAGACATGTCGCCCATTGAGCATGTTTGGGATGCTCTGGACTGACGTGTACGGCAGCGTGTTCCTGTTCATGCCGATATCTAGCAAATCCCACAGGCCACAATTAATAGCCTCATTAACTCTATGTGAGTGAGATATGTCGTGCTTCATGAGGCAAATGGTGGTCACAACAGATACTGAATGTTTTTTTGATCCAAGCCCCTACCTTTTTTTAAAAAGGTATCTGTCACCAACAGATGCATATCTGTATTCCCAGTCATGTGAAATACATAATTTATTTCAACTGATTTCCTTACATGAACTGTAATTCTAAGTCTTTGAAATTGTTGCATGTTGCGTTTATATTTTTGTTCAGTGTATATACTGTATATTGAAGTTTTTTGTTGTTGTTGTATATAATAGTAGTATAGTATAAGTAGTGTTTTGCTAGTTATCTAGCTAGTTACTTTGTTTCTTAAAACAGCAACGGGAACTAACGGTAACGTTAGCTAACGTCGTTAGCTGTTGGAAAATAACATCACCATGTAGAGGATCAAGATGTGTACCATGAAAAAAGATAGGGTAACGTTTCAGAGAAGAAAGGTCAGCTCCTCAGAACATTGCTGTGTGCCGCTGTGTCACACCAACCTTCGCTTTGACTCCCCCTCCTGTTCAGCTCAGGCGTTCGGCGTCACGGGCCTTCTAGCTGCTGGCAAACGCCCTTCACTCATCAACCCCGGACTTGTCTCGTCATCATTACACACACCTGTTTCCAATCCCCACTCTATCACTGTATATATACTCCCTCTGTCATTTGTCTTTGTCAGTCATTGTAAATGTTGCTTGTTTTCCTGAGAGGAATTTATCCTACTGCGACTGCCTCCTGCCTACTCCGCTCTACACTTGTGACAGGCTGTGCAGCTCCTCTGCCAAATTCTCCGGTCTGTCATTCCACTCTTTCCCTGCCAATGAGCTACAAAAGAAGTGGGCAATCAACATCCCAATGAGACAATTTCACCATCGGCAAAATCTTCACGGTCTTTGGCAGGCATTTTCTTCCTGAAGATGTTGTGGAGCCTACTCCGGGTGGGCTACGTAGTTTGAGGAAGGGATGCCACTTCTGTTCCAATGGAACAATTATGTAATTTAGTCACGGGTGAGTGTTTGGGAGAGGAGAGAAAGACTTAGCACCGACAATGCAGAGGATGGTGCCATTTGTGGACTCTGCCCAGGACCACGACTAATGTGCAGTACCTGAGCCAGCAGCAGTTGACTTGGCTGTTGACTTGGCCCGGTCTGAAAAGGAGATGCAATCTGCGATAGCCAGGCTTAGGAGAGAGGTGACTGTCAGAAGAGATGACTGTCAGAAGTTGTTTGTCTGCAGCGTTTTGCGAGATCAGATGAGGACATACGATTCTACACTAGGTAGATTGATTACTTTAAACCAACACATAACGATAGTTAATGATGAAATTGATGCCTTTGCTGAGTTCTTATCAGTCCACATTTGGATCACCAAGACCTGTGAATAGATCTAAAATCTGAGCACGTCAACCTGCCTTGCCTTCTGCTGATTTTAATATCCGTATGACTGCTAGAATCAACCTATTTTACACTGACAGTCTTTTTTGTCCTTGATATCCCAGTTGTGAATTAATATGCTGTTTTTCTTTATTGAATAGTTGATAACCTAATAGTTTTGTTGAATGTTAATCAATGATCTGTTCCTTGTCATTTTGTCACCTGTTCATTCCTTCATTGGCGGGCACAGCTGTCTTATTTTTTGTGGGTTGACAACACTTGACCTCATCTCTACATCATACATGCCTACAAGCGGATGTCACGACAAAAGACAATGTCTTGCATTTGTTCAATAGTTTCTGTCGTTCATTTGAACCTAATGCTGCTCATTCAAGATTACTTTAATCTTGTGTAATGAACCAAGTTACACAAAGTTTAGGATGAGTATTTTAGTAATTGTACATTTTCTGTTCTTTACACATTGAAGTTCAGATTACTTTTCCAAACACACACACACCTGTATATACTGTTACAATAAATATATACAGTGCGTTTGGAAAGTATTCAAACCGCTTGACTTTTTCCACATTTTATTACGTTGGAGCCTACATGTTCCAGACCGCAGGCGCAAGTTGATTTTGTCTACCCACACCAGACGCAATCAGGACACGCAGGTTGAAATATCAAAACAAACTCTGAACCAATTATATTAATTTGGAGACAGGTCGAAAAGCATTAAACATTTGTCAATTTAGCTAGCTAGCTAGCTTGCTGTTGCTAGCTAATTTGTCCTGGGATATAAACATTGGGTTGTTATTTTACTAGAAATTCACAAGGTCCGACAATTAATCAACAGATAAAACGGTAAACAAAATGTGTTTCTAGTCATCTCTCTTCCTTCCTTCAGGCTTCTTCTTGTACTTCTTCTTTGGACTTTATATGGCGGTTGGCAACCTACTTTAAGATGCATTAACACAACTGACTGGAGTGTGGACCTCAGTTCATCTTTCAATGACCCACATGGATATATGCTCTTAAAAACCAATGAGGAGATGGGAGAGGCAGGACTTGCAGCGAGTTAAGGGTCACAAATAGAACCAAGTTCTATTTAAGCAGCCAGACGCTCGCTGACGCACGCGAGCAGTGTGGGTGCAATGATTGAATAACATGTACATTTATTTTGCAACGCTATTTATTCTAAAATTGATTAAATAAATGGTTTTCCCTCATCAATCTACACACAATACCTCATAATGACAAATCCCCAAAATATTTTCTACTTTGTCAATATGGCCAAACAGGACAATGACCCAACACAAGGGCTATTTTACCAAGAAGGGGAGTGAGGGAGTGCTGCATCAGACGACCTGGCCTCCACAATCCCCCGACCTCAAACAAATTGAGATGGTTTAGGATGAGTCGGAACCTGCAGAGTGAAGGAATTAGCTCGCAAGCAGCACGCCACATCTGAGACCTCCCAGCCACTCAGTAATTTCCCTACTAGTGGTGGGTTTGTTCAGCCTACCCCGGCACCCCGAGAACCCCGCTTACCTCCTCTAGAACGATCCTGGAATCTGCCGGGCGTTTCTTTCCCAGTGCTCCCACATTTTTGAGCTACAGCCATCTTCGTTCCCTCGGATCAATCGAATATAGCGTATCTAATTACGCTCATGTCCGGAAGGGCGCTCTCCTGGGCAACGGCCGTTTGGGAGCAACAATCCGCCGTTTGCCATAACCTGGAAGATTTCATGACGGAGGTGAGCAAGGTATTAGATTCTCCGGTGTCCGGAAGAGAGGCGGCCCGAAAACAACTGAAGGAACATCAGAACTCCCGTAGTGTGTCAGACTATGCGATAGCGTTTCGCACATTGGCCGCCGAGAGTGCCTGGAATCTGGAGGCTCTATTCGATACCTTCCTTCACGGGCTGTCGGAGGAAATAAAAGACGAGCTCGCAGCGCAGGAGTTACCATTGGACCTCGATTCTCTCATCACCCTCATGATTAGGATTGATGGGCGTCTATGAGAACGCCGGAGTGAGAGGAGGTCGGGTCTCTGGAACATTCATTCATCCGCTGCTGCCTGCTCACCTCCGAAGGAATCCAGAAGTCCCCGAAGTGTGCACTTCCGAGGAGAGCCGAAGCTACCCGAGAATCATCGGCGACGAGTGAGTCGGTTACCCCTGAGCCTATGCAACTGGACTATCGCCTAGGGAATGTTCCCGCAGGCTGAGCGCCAACTGTCGTCTGTACTGTGGGTCTGCGGGACATTACATAGTCAATTTCCCGGTTAAGAGACGTATTTCTTTAGTAGGTACAAGTACTCTGGTGGGCCAGACTGGGAATCCTCTAATTCCCATCACCCGCACTCCCTTTTTTGTGATACTGCTGTTGGGAGACCAATCTAAGTCTCTCCGGGTGCTCATTGACTCTGGGGCGGATGAGAGTTTCATGGACGCAACCCTAGTTTCTGAATTAGGTATCCCCACTCCACCCCTCTCTGTTCCCATGGACGCTAGAGCACTGGACGGCCGATCCATTGGAAGAGTTACCCACAGCACTGTGCCTGTTAATCTGCAGGTTTCAGGAAATCACAGTGAGGCTATACAGCTTCACCTCATTGATTCCCCAATGTTCCTGTTTTGGGATTTTCTTGGCTCCAAAAACACAACCCAGTTATTGACTGGACAACGAGTGAAATCCTGGGTTGGCGTCTGTTCTGCCATTCCCATGGCCTCAAAGCAGCGCAGCCTTCCCCGAGACGTCCTCCTCAGGGCTTAAGTCAAGCCTCGGATTTCTCTGCCGTTCCCGTAGAGTACCATGACCTCCAAGAGGTCTTCAGCAAGGCACGGGCTACTTCTCTTCCCCCGCATCGTACCTACGATTGTGCCATTGACATTCTCCCAGGCACCACACCGCCTCATGGTCGGCTATATTCCTTATCCGGCCCGGAGACCAAGGCCATGGAGTAGTATATTAAGGACTCTCTGGCTGCTGGAGTCATCCGTCCCTCTGCATCCCCTGCCGGCGCAGGGTTTTTCTTTGTGGAAAAGAAGGACAGGACCCTGCGTCTGTGCATTGACTACCGGGGCCTTAACTTCTTAGGGAGCGACAGCAGAGGTGACATTTTTGGAGAGTCTGGCGTGCCCAGTTTCTAAAACCGTTAAGATAATGTCTGTGAGTATAACAGAACTGATATAGCAGGCGAAAACCCGAGGAAAATCCATCCGGATTTGCAGTTTTTTTTGTAGATGACCTTTTTCTCCAAGCTGCCTATTGCATGTTATGTTATGTAGGACTGAGACTGCAGTACCTATGGCTTCCACTAGATGTCAACAGTCTTTATACAGAGTCTGGAAGGTCTAGCTCTAAGCAGAACGGATAGGAAGAGGAAGTAGTCAGGGGACCACTTTTGTTTACAACGTTTGACGGGCGCGAGATTGTGAGCATGCACCACTTTATTTTCCTTTCCAATTGTTCACGTTATCGTCCGGTTGAAATATTACAGTAAATATACATAAAAGGATACCTAAGGATACATTAAAAATGATGTTTGATTTGTTTGTAGAAAGTTTATAGGTATAATTTGAACGTGTTCTCTTCATGGTTCAATGGGCGACTCAACGGTGGATTTTCTGATCATAACGCGCCAATCAAACGGAGATTTATGGATATAATAAAGGATTATTTCTAACAAAAGAACCATTGGATGTCTTCGTTGGACACTTGGGAAGCCCTCAGCAGAAGTTCTTCGAAAGTTAAGTGATATTTTTTAGCTCTTATATGGGTTTTGTGTGACCCGTGCTGGATATGAATTTATGCTAATGTGGAAAATATATGGGTTGCTATCCTCAAACAATCAAATGTTGTGCTTTCGCCGTAAAGCCTTTTTGAAATCTGACAACGCTGTGATATTGCCAAGAAGCAGAGCTTTTGATGACTATGCAACACTTGTATATTGATGAATGTTTAACTTCTTAGGGAGCGGCTCCCGAGGTGACGGTTTTGGAGAGTCTGGCGTGCCCAAAGTAAAATGCCTCCCACTCAGGCCCAGAAAATAGGATATGCACATAATTAGTACTATTGGACAGGAAACACTCTGAAGTTTCTAAAAGTGTTAACATAATGTCTGTGAGTGTAACAGAACAGAAATAGCATCCGGAATTACTGTTTTTTGTCACATTGGCTCTGTTTGACAGTCTCCCTATTGAGTTCTATGGCAAGCAGTCTATATACAGTATAAAGCCTCAGAGAGATTGGAGTAAGCAGGAAGAATAGGTACAGGAAATGGCCAAGGTAGCTCAGATGTCAACAAGTTTTCTTGTGCGCGAGTCTGGCTGCGGGCCCCACTTTATTTTACTTACATAACGTTTAGGTGACCATCCGAGTGAAATATTATCGCTAATATTCATAAAAGGATAGCTAAGGATGCATTTTAACTGGTATTTGATTTGTTTAGGAAAAGTTTATAGGTATATTTGAACGCGTTCTCTTCACGTTTCAATGGGCGATTCGACGTTGGATTTTCTGAACATAACGCACCAACCAAACAGAGATTTATGGATATAATAAATGACTTTTTCTAACAAAAGAACCATGGATTGTCTTCGTTGGACACTTGGGAAGCCCTCCGCAGAAGTTCTTCAAAAGGTAAGGGATTTGTTTTCACTGTGAAATGTGTTTTGTGTGAACCGCCCCACTACTCCCTAAGTAGTTTTAATAATTCAACTTTTGGATTTTGAATTTGGAGCCTTACATTTCACCGGGTAGTGTCGGGAGTGGCCCACTAGCGCGCCGCTACTCCCTAAGTAGTTAATAATGAATCGCTACCCCCTACCACTCCTCCCCTCGGCTTTCAATCCTCTCCAGGGGACTACCATCTTCTCCAAGCTGGACCTTTGGAATGCCTACCACCTGGTTCAGATATGGGAAAGGGATGAGTGGAAGACAGCCTTCAACACTGCCAGTGGACATTATGAGTACCTGGTCATGCCGTTTGGACTCGCCACTGTCTTCCAGGCCCTGGTAAACAATGTGCTCTGGGACATGTTCAATCATTTCGTGTTCGTCTACCTCGACGACATCCTGTTTTTTTCCTGTTCTGCCCAAGAACACGTCTTCCATGTTCGACAAGTCTTTCAGCGCCTCCTGGAGAACCAGTTATTTGTGAAAGCGGAGATGTGCAAGTTCCACCGTTCTACCCTCTCCTTTCTGGGATATGTCATCACTGAAGGAAATGTCCAGATGGACCCGGGAAAAGTGAAAGCAGTAGTGGATTGGCCCCAACTTACGTCCGGGGTGCAGCTACAACATTTCCTGGGGTTTGCCCATTTCTACCGCCGTTTCATTCGAGGCTACAGCACCCTGGCGGCCCCCCTCTCTGCACTCACCTCTCCCAAGGTACCGTTCACATGGTCCCCAGCTGTTGACAGAGCCTTTTTGGACCTGAACCATCGGTTCACTACGGCCCCCATCCTCGTCCATCCGGACCAGTCCCGTCAGTTTATGGTTGAGGTCTATGCTTCTGACATTGGAGTGGAGGCTATCCTGTCCCAGCAATCCGCCCAGAACCAAAAGATCCATCCCTGTGCCTTCCTGCCCTATAGTCTCAACTCTGCAGAAAGAAACTACGACGTGGGTAACTGAGAACTCCTGGCGGTCAAGATGGCACTGGAGGAGTGGAGACACCTGCTGGAAGGAGCAGAACATCCATTTCTGGTTTGGACCGACCACAAGAATTTGGAATATCTCCGCACAGCCAAGCACCTTATTCCAGGCAGGCCCAGTGGGCTCTGCTATTCACCAGGTTCAACTTCACCATTTCCTATCGCCCAGGGTCCAAGAATGTTAAACCTGACACTCTCTCGCCTATACAGCCCCGCTGCCACATCCTCTGACTCCGAGACCATCCTCCCTACCTCATGCCTTGTGGCTTCTGTGGGCTTGGGTATTGAGACCTTGGTCCGCAAGGCACAACTTTCCCAGCCTGCCCCTGGAGGGGGCCCGGCTAATCGGTTGTTCGTCCCTAATTCAGTCCGGTCCTGGGTCCTGGAATGGGCTCATTCCTCCAGGCTTACCTGTCATCCGGGTTCCCGTCGAACCCTGGCCTTCCTCCGACAACGTTTCTGGTGGCCCACAATGGTTCCTGACGCCTCTGCCTTCGTCGCTGCATGCACCGTTTGTGCTCAGAATAAGACTCCACGGGAAGCCCCGTCTGGCCTCCTTCAGCCACTACCTGTCCCTCATAGTACCTGCTCCCTTATCTCCCTGGACTTTGTCACTGGGCTCCCTCAGTCTGATGACAACACCGTAATTCTGACGGCGTTGCCTGTCCTCCGGATTCCATCCCCAATCCAACAGCCAGTCGGAGCGAGCAAAGACCTGGAAACAACCTTAAGATGCCTCGTCTCGAACAACCCCACTACCTGGAGCCGACAACTGGTCTGGGTGGAGTATGCCTGGAAAACTCTTCCCTGTTCGGCCACAGGACTCTCCCCTTTCGAGCGCTCCATGGGGTATCAGTCTCCGCTCTTCCCGAAACAAGAGCAGGAAATCAACATACCCTTGGCCCAGATGTTCGTCCCGCCACTGTCGGCTTCTCAAGACCAACTCCAGGTATCGTCGACGAGCTAACCGCAGTCAGACTCCAGCTCCTCACTATCGCATTGGGCAGAGGGTATGGCTATCCACACAGGACCTGCCCCTTCAGGTGGAGTCCCGCAAACTTTACCCCTGTTTCATTGGCCCTTTCCCCATCTCTAGAGTCCTTAGTTCCACTGCTGTTCGTCTTTTATTTTAAGATTAACCTCTACAGGATCGGGTGCCTCCCCAAGGGACGGTTGAGCTAATGTAGGCTAATGTGATTAGAATGTTTGTAAGTAAAAAAAAAAATTTGCCCAGGACATAGACATATCTGATATGGGCAGAAAGCTTAAATTCTTGTTAATCTAACTGCACTGTCCAATTTACAGTAGCTATTACAGTGAAAGAATACCATGTTATTGTTTGAGGAGAGTGCACAATTATGAACTTCAAAATGTATTAATACAACATTTTGAACAGATATACAATGGTTCATTGGATCTGTCAAAAACTTTGCACACACACTGCTGCCATCTAGTGGCCAAAATCTAAATTGCACCTGGGCTGGAATAATACAGTCTTTTCTCTTGCATTTCAGATCTAATGTGTTATATTCACATTTACGCAAACTTCAAAGTGTTCCCTTTCAAATGGTACCAAGAATATGCATATCCTTGCTTCAGGGCCTGAGTTACAGGCAGTTCGATTTGGGTATGTCATTTTAGGCAAAAAAATTTAATTCCCTAAGGAAAAGACACATTTCGATGGTCACAATACTACAGCCTCTACTATCCACAACTTCGATTTTAGCCTAGTTATATCATTCAATAATTAATACCCATGTCTAGTTATCAATTAAGATCATGGTCACAGCTCTATCTATCGGAATTGCCTATCTGCTATTATTAGATTGCATTAGATATAGGTAACAGTATATATATAGGTAACAGTCCCTTCTGATTAGACTACAGTTAATAAAACAAACACTTGCCGTTGTTGACAAGCATATATTCAGTTCATATCCATATTATTAATATTTGATTCAGTGATTTAAATGCAACTCCATTCTCAGTAGGTTATTCCAGCAGACCATTTAGGCAACAGAAAAGCGTATCACCTCAATCGCCCCGCCATTCATGTTGAATAAATTAACCTTTTAATTCGAACTAAATAAGCTACTAAAACATTCAGTTTATATCTTAAACAAACACTGGCTGCAATATCAGTCTAAGCAAAACATACCAATAGTTGAATTTACAATCAGAAACCCAGATTTTAGTCAATACCATAGATCCAATGCTATTGAAATTACAAAGAAATCCCACAAATAACCCAATTACAATGGTTTGTAGTCTTAACATCTGGCACATAGTAACAACAGAATTCCCAGAAAATAGCCTTAAAGCTCCTCCAAGTGTTTCTCTACAGAGATTTTCACATGCGCAAAAGGGATTTATTCACAACCATAGCAGTCAAACAAATTAAATCGACATCCATTGACGTAAAACCAGATCTTGCGCCTTGCAATAATAACGGATTATCTTTTCTCATGCGACATATATCAATGACTTTATTACATCACATTCGCTCCTAAATTATAATTAGTTGGAGGGAGAACCCTAAGTTAGGCGTTGTACTACGTTATAAATTACGTCGATATTCCACATTAATTTGCTGTAACTCTATGGGAAAAGGGTTTATTTAAAGAAAATATAGCAACTCCTATCATACTGCCTTATGGGCAGTTTCATGTTAAATGTAGTACCCAGACTATTTTTACAAATTTTTATTTTACCCTTATTTTACCAGGAAAGTTGACTGAGAACACATTCTCATTGACAGCAACGACCTGGGGAATAGTTACAGGGGAGAGGAGGGGGGATGAATGAGCCAATTGAAAACTGGGGATGATTAGGTGGCCATGGTATTAAGGCCAGATTGGGAATTTAGCCAGGACACCGGGGTTAACACCCCTACTCTTACGATAAGTGCCATTTGATCTTTAGTGACCACAGAGAGTCAGGACACCCTTTTAATGTCCCATCCGAAAGACGGCACCCTACACAGGGCAATGTCCCCAATCACTGCCCTGGGGCATTGGGATATATGTTTTTAGACCAGAGGAAAGGGTGCCTCCTGCTGGCCCTCCAACATCACTTCAAAATCCCATAAGCGTTTTATAGTTACATTGTTAGGGTAAGTTAACCAAAAGTGGACACACTCCAATCAGTTTCTGAGACAATTGCCAAGACTTTGTAGACAGTTATAGACAGTTTAATAATGTTTAACCTCATCTTTATCAAATGATCCATAAAAGGGACCAACTCCGAAAACGTTTATTTATTATTTTCCCCAACCCTGACGTATGTCTACGTCTGGGTGCACAAGTTAGTTTATGGATATTAGTCAAATTATTATTTTATCAAATCTGTTGTAATCGATTACACACACATAAAATTCATCATATTTAAATATTTTCACAGAATCCATATAGAACGTTAGAAATTCTTAGGTACTCACATCAACCAATCCATTGGCTCAGCAAACATTCTCCCAGTGGAAAAAAAATTGAAGTTTCCCGGACACTGCCCTGCCCAGTCATGGTGGGATCCTCAATGGTTCTCTAGCCTCCAGGAAACCACGGCAAAGTCAAGCCTTCCAGAAACTATAGACTTGCTGCTACTATCTAAAATAACATCCCGTTCTTAATACCACCCCAAGATATTCTATGATGGGCAGAGATGGACGGAACCCCAAGATAACTTTATATCAAAACATATTATCCAAACTTAAATAATCTTATTATGCACATTTCTATATCTTATTATCCAAATTTAAGATTAACACTTATTTCTACCCTCACACACTCTCGTATCACATTCACAAAAAACACAAACAAAAGGAATGAGCCAGATGAGGAAAACCGGTCAGCGCTATTTTAGATTTCAAACACTGTCTATATGAACAGGGAAACCCATACCATTATCAAAATATTGCCTAAATAGTGTTCCCAAAACAAAACACTCACAATAGCATCTAACAATAGTAACCCAGGGCATACCTGTTTACCACATTTATCAAAATATTTTATCAAAACATTACACGTTATAATTTGATCTTCACCAAGCCAGATGCCTTCGCAAGGCGTCACCTGCATTCTAGTTCCTCATTCAATACATTAACCTCACCAGTCCTACTGTGATCAACCCAGTACCACGGATCTGGAATTTTGGTATCCCGCACCTGGCTAATTAACAATCATGTCCAAGGATACTTCACTTAAGAACACTATTATCAACTCAACTGCTAGTTACCCCAGCTGTAGCCCTCTTAAGGAAGACCTCACTCTGAGCGTACCCTCAACAGGGACTTTAATAATTTTTTTAATCGTATCTTTTCAGCATTTATTGATAGATTGTCCAAGCTCACCTCTCTCAGTACTATGTCCGAGATCTGATATCCACCCGTGCACGCTTCCTCTCAGATCATCGGCGGGTCCAGCTGCTCAATAATGAGTGTGGTTTTCCCTGAGATTCCAATTTATGATCCCCTGTGCACAGTTTATACAGATCTTCAGGAGAGGTCAACAGGTGAAGTTGCAGAGATACCATCCTCGTCACCAAAATTGTAGTGGAAATTCTAATCAATAATGAGGAAAGACAAGGTCAATCACCAATCAGGATATTACTTCATTCAAAAGTTCTTAATAACATTGATTAATTATTGCAATAATGAAGCTGGTCGAAGGAACACCTTTAGATATTTTTGGAAAGCCCAGCGAGCGGATTTGAGCCACAGCATTTTATAACAAAGTACAGTGCCTTGCAAAATTATTCATCCCCGTTGGGAGTCACATAATTAGTTAGATTGCACACAGAGGGACTTTATTTAAGTGTCACATGATCTCAGTATATATACACCTGTTCTGAAAAGCCCCAGAGTCTGCAACACCACGAAGCAAGAGGCACCACCAAGCAAGCAACACCATGAAGACCAATGAGCTCTCCAAACAAAGTTGTGGAGAGGTACAGATCAGGGTTGGGTTATAGGGCCTGTTGTCCGGGCCTCTGGAAGTCTCTAGGGGGGTGCCACAGGGTTCAATTTTTGGGCCGACTCTCTTCTCTGTATACATCAATGATGTCGCTACCGATCCTCGACTTCGGTGATGTCATTTACAAAATAGCCTCCAATACTCTAGTCAACAAATTGGATGCAGTCTATCACAGTGTCATCCGTTTTGTCACCAAAGCCCCATATACTACCCACCACTGTGACCTGTACGCTCTCATTGGCTGGCCCTCGCTTCACACTCATCGCCAAACCCACTGGCTCCAGGTCATCTACAAGTCCCTACTAGGTAAAGCCCCGCCTTATCTCAGCTCGCTAGTCACCATAGCAGCACCCACCCGTAGCACCGGCTCCAGCAGGTATATCTCACTGGTCACCCCCAAAGCCAATTCCTCCTTTGGCTGACTTTCCTTCCAGTTCTCTGCTGCCAATGATTGGAACGAACTACAAAAATCTCTGAAAATGGAGACATCTCCCTCACAGGCTTTAAGCACCAGCTGTCAGAGCAGCTCACAGACCCCCTGATGGTGTTGATGTGAGCCATTACCAGCCTTTCAAAGCACTTCATGGCTACCGACATGAGTGCTGTGGGTGGTAGTCATTTAGGAAGGTTACCTTCGCATAGGGACTATAGTGGTCTGCTTGAAGCATTTAGGTATTATATACTCGGTCAGGGAGAGGTTGAAAATGTCAGTGAAGACACATGCCAGTTTGTCCGCGCATGCTCGGAGTACACAGCCTGATAATCCATCTGGCCCCGCAGCCTTGTGAATTTTAACCTGTTTAAAGGTCTCGCTCACATCGACTACGGAGAGCGTGATCACACAGTCATCCGGATAGCTGGTGCTCTCGTGCATGCTTCAGTGTTGCTTTCCTCAAAGTGAACATACAAGGCATTTAGCCCATCTGGTAGGGTCGCGTCACTGGGCAGCTCGCGGCTGGGTTTCCCTTTGTAGTCCGTAAAAGTTTGCAAGCCCTGCCACATCTGACGAGCGTCAGAGCCGGTGTAGTAGGATTCAATCTTAGTCCTGTATTGACACTTTGCCTGTTTGATGGTTCGTCTGAGGTCATAGCGGGATTTCTTAAGTAGTTGAACATGTTACTACTACAACCTTGTGGTTTGTGACAAACTGACACATTTTCAGTTTTGTCACATTTATTTTTATCGAAGGAGTGTCTTTGATTTGACATCCAGAACTGTAGACCTATAGCCCTACTTTCTTTTCTTTCCAAAACACTTGAGCATGCTGTCTCTGATCAACTTTCTCGCTATCTCTCAGAACTATCTTCTTGACCCTAACCAGTCAGGCTTCAAGATGGGTCACTCAACCGAGACTGCTCTTCTCTGTGTCACGGAGGCGCTCCACATTGCCAAAACTGACTCTCTCTCCTCTGTTCTCATCCTCCTAGATCTATCCACTGCCTTCGACACCGTGAACCATCAGATCATCCTCTCCACCCTTTCGGAGCTGGGTGTCTCAGGCTCTGCACACTTGTTAATTTTTATTATATAAAAATAAAATCTACTTGCAGTGAAGCCACTCCACATCTCCGTAACATTCAGTCATCTAACAGACTCCGATATAGAGCGACCCACAGCAGCAACCAGGGTCAATGCCCTGCTCAAAGGCACGTCGACAGATCTCCCACAAGTAAAAAAAAAATGGGGAGCCAAACCAGAGACCTATCGCCCACCAGCCCAAGCTTCCAACCGCTAGGCCACCAGCCCTCCAAGATTCCCCCACAGTTCTCCGAAAGCTGCCCCTCAACAATCCGAGAAACCCCCCCCCCCCAAAAAAAGTACAATTAAAATAATTCCATTCCCCAGACCCAAGAGAAAGACAAAGGAAAACAGAAAACAACAATGCAAAAAACAAAAGACATCAAGGACAACAAAAAACATAACAGTATGGCCAACTGAATATGTTTGAGTACATGTATGTGTGTGTGTGTGTGTGTGTGTCTGTGTATGTGCATGTTTGAATGAGAGTATATGTATATGCATATGTACAAACCCCTGCGCGGCATCAGCCTCAGGAAACCAGGCATTAGCTTTAACAACATTGCCCCGTCATTAAAAATTACTTTTAGTTTTGTTTTATTTTAACTTAATATTTTTTACTTTTATCTTTGACCGTCATTCCGTCTCACTCTCACTTGTCTCCAACTCCACATCCCAATTGACTGACCAGGTCTCTCCAGATCTCCCAACAATGCTATTTCTAGGGTCCATTTTTGATTAACCTGTGATTTTGACAACATCCGGTGAAATGCAGAACGCCAAATTCAAATTACAAAAATAGTAATTTTAAACATTCATGAAAATACAAGTGTTGCACACCATTCAAAAGTTTAGAATCTTGCTAATCTCACAGTGTTGTCAGATTTCAAAAAGGCTTTACGACAAAAGCAGAACATTTGATTGTCTGAGTACAGCGCCCCGCACACATATTCAATTAGCATAATAACATAACCAGCAGAGGTGTCACAGAACTCAAAAATAGCGATAAAATAAATTGCTTACCTTTGAAGATCTTCATCTGATGGCAATCCCAAGGGTCGCAGCTCGACAATAAATTGTCCTTTTGTTCGATAAAGTCCCTCTTTATATCCATAAAGCTCCGTTTGGTTGGCGCGTTTTGTTCAGTAATCCACCTGCTCAAAGGCGTTCAATATCCCAAAAGTACCGGTAAAGTTCGTCGAAACAAGTCAAACAGCGTTTCTAATCAATACTCAGAAACCCTAATATGAATATAAACGCTAATATTTCAGACGGAATATAGCCTGTTGAATAGAAAAGAAAAATAGCTAAGAGCGCGCTCACTGTTACGCGCGTAAACCATAACAGTACACTTCACGAGACCCCAGGAAGAACAGCTCTTACTCCTTGGTTATTCAAGATAAAAGCCTGAAACCTTTTCTAAAGACTGTTGACATCTAGTGGAAGCCATAGGAACTGCAATCTGGGAGCTAGAATACCCTGTTTTGAATAACATGCCAATTGAAAAAGTTATGTTATACTCACAGACATTATTTTAACAGCCAATGTGAGAAAAACATTTAAATGTGTTAACCCTCGCAAGGCTGCCGGCCCAGATGGCATCCCTGGCCGTGTCCTCAGAGCATGCGCAGACCAGCTGGCTGGTGTGTTTACGGACATATTCAATCAGTCCCTATCCCAGTCTGCTGTTCCCACATGCTTCAAGAGGGCCACCATTGTTCCTGTTCCCAAGAAAGCTAAGGTGACTGAGCTAAATGACTATCGCCCCGTAGCACTCACTTCCGTCATCATGAAGTGCTTTGAGAGATTAGTCAAGGATCATATCACCTCCATCCTACCAGACACCCTGGACCCACTCCAATTTGCTTACCGTCCCAATAGGTCCACAGACGACGCAATCGCAATCACACTGCATACTGCCCTAACCCATCTGGACAAGAGGAATACTTATGTAAGAATGCTGTTCATCGACTACAGCTCAGCATTTAACACCATAGTTCCCTCCAAGCTCGTCATTAAGCTCGAGACCCTGGGTCTCGACCCAGCCCTGTGCAACTGGGTCCTGGACTTCCTGACGGGCCGGTCCCAGGTGGTGAGGGTAGGAAACAACATCTCCACCCCGCTGATCCTCAACACTGGGGCCCCACAAGGGTGCGTTCTCAGCCCTCTCCTGTACTCCCTGTTTACCCATGACTGCGTGGCCAAGCACGCATCCAACTCAATCATCAAGTTTGCTGACGACACTACNTGCCTGTTCACCCCGCTATCATCCAGAAGGCGAGGTCAGTACAGGTGCATCAAAGCTGGGACCGAGAGACTGAAAAACAGCTTCTACCTCAAGGCCATCAGACTGTTAAACAGCCATCACTAACATTGAGTGGCTGCTGCCAACATACTGACTTAAATCTCTAGCCACTTTAAACATAGGAATTGGATGTAACAAATGTATCACTAGCCACTTTAAACAATTTTGTATATAATGTTTACGTATCCGACATACTCATATCAAATGTATACACTGTACTCTAAACCATCTACTGTATCTTGCCTATGCCGTTCGGCCATCGACCCAAATCTCTAGCCACTTTAATAATTATAATTGGATGAAATAATGTATCACTAGCCACTTTAAACAATGCCATTTATATAATGTTTACATATCCTACATTACTCATCTCATATATATATATGTGTATATACTGTACTCCATACCATCTACTGCATCTTGCCTATGCCGGTCAGCCATCGCTCATCCATATATTTATACTGTATGTACATACTCGTATTAATTCCTTTACTCTTGTGTGTATAAGGTAGTTGTTGTGAATTTGTTAGATTACTTGTTAGATACTACTGCATGGTCGGAACTAGAAGCACAAGCATTTCGCTACACTCGCATTAACATCTGCTAACCATGTGTATGTGACAAATAAAATTTGATTTGATTTGATTTGAACAGGTTTAGAAACTTCAGAGTGTTTTCTATCCAATACTACTAATTATGTGCATCCTAGTTTCTGGGCCTGAGTAACAGGCATTTTACTTTGGGCACGCCAGACTCTCTGAACCCTGCCCCCTAGCCCGAAGAGGTTAATGTTATGCTTTTTCAGCCGTTCCTGAATCTGAGACCAGAAGCAGGCTACCTGAGGGCAATACCAAAATAAATGGTCTATTGATTCCATATCCTCATAACAAAATCTGCAGATCTGCGATGATTGTATGGCCCAAATATTCAACATTTTGTTAGTGGCAAGAATTCTGTATAATAACTTTAGTTGAAAAGTACAAAGTTTTGAATCTTGTGTCATTTTATATATCAACTCACACACCCTGTACCATGGAATCAGTACATCAAAAATCTCTACCCAACTATTTTGCAATCTGTATGGCACAGCTGTCAACATCCTGGTCCTCAAATGAAACTGGTATATTTTCCTATTTATGCTATTTTATTCCTCTGCCAGTTTAGATCCTTTATATTGGGCAGACAGACCAGTTACCTACCCTCTCCCGCTGTCACCGGTCTCCTCCATTTTTGGGGGAATGCTGTAATCAATTGGTTGTGTCACACCCTGATCTGTTTCACCTGTCTTTGTGATTGTCTCCACCCCCCTCCAGGTGTCGCCAATCTTCCCCATTATCCCCTGTGTATTTATACCTGTGGTCTCTGTCTGTTGCCAGTTCATCTTGTTTGTCAAGCCAACCAGTGTTTTTGTGTCAGCTCCTGCTTTTCTGTACCTTTGCTCCACCTCTGGTTTACCGACCTCTGCCTGAGCTGACCCTGAGCCTGGCTAACCACCCTCTTCCTTTGCCCATGTTGCTGTAATTAACATTGTTACTTCGAAACGGTCTGCATCTGGGTCTTCCCTTGATTCCTGATGGGTTGGATTCAGCAGACCTTCCTATACAATTCTGATAACTCCATCAAAAACATAATTCTACCACTCCAATTTACAATATCATTTAAAAATAGTTTTTAAACATATTTTCCATGAATATCGTTTTTATTTATCAACCAGTGTGTGCTATCTTTTCAGGGGGGTGAAATTTTTATTGTAACTGGCTCTGCAATGCTTGTTTGAAATAGAGAGGTACTTAGAATAATGTTTCTTTTTCAATTAATCGAAAATGAGACATGGCAATCTGCACAAAGGCAAAAAGGCCATTTTTAAACAATGGATGAGCTTTTCTTAGTAATCTACTTGAAAACCATTTAGGTTTCAAGTAAAACTTTTAGAGAGAGGTTTAGTGCTTTTATATTTAAGAATCTCAACCCACTTAGTTCATATTCATTATATAGATAGACATGCTTTATCTTGTCTGGTTTAGCATCCCAGATAAAGTGAAATATTTTTTGCTCATAAGATTTGAAAAACAAATCATCAGGAGTAGGCAGCGCCATAAGTAAGTTAGTAAACTGACATATGACTAAGGAGTTAATCAGGGCAGTTTTCCATAAATAGACAGGTATTTACTTCTCTATGGTTGCAGGATCTTGTCTGTTTCCACAAGTTTTCTATTGAAATTCATTGTGGAGAGCTCATTTATATCTTTTGTGATATGAATACCAAGTATGTCTACTTCACTGTCAGCCCATTTTATAGGTAAACTGCAGGCTAATGTAAAAGTTGTATTTTTTACAATCCAATACGTAATATTGTACACTTATCATAATTAGGTTTTAGTCTAGAGAGTCGAGAAAAGTTATCTAGCTCTTCAATGAGACATTGCAGGGATCTAGCTTGCAGAGTTAAAACTTGAGTCATCGGCATACATGGACACCTTTATATTTATGACTTGGATTTCTAATCCTCTAATGTTGTTATTTGATCAGATTTTAACAGCTATCATTTCGATGGCCATAACGAATAGATATGGTGACAGTGGACACCCTTGTTTAACTCCTCTTGACAATTCAAAAATCTCTGAGAAGTAGCCACTATTTACTATCTATTTTACACCTGGGGTTGCTATACATTACTTTTACCCATTTCCTGACTAGTCTCCCAGTCCCTGCCGCTGAAAAACAACCCTACAGCATGATGCTGCCACCATGCTTCACCGTAGGGATGGTATTGGCCAGGTGATTAGCGATGCCTGGTTTCCTCCTAATGTGATGGTTGGCATTCAGGCCAAAGAGTTCAATCTTGGTTTCATCAGATCAGAGAATCTTGTTTCTCATGGTCTGAGAGTCCTTTAGGTGCCTTATGGCAAACTCCAAGAGGGCTGTCATGTGCCTTTTACTGAGGAGTGGCTTCCGTCTGTCCACTCTATCATAAAGGCCTGATTTGTGGAGTGCTGCAGAGATGGTTATCCTTCTGGAAGTTTCTCCAATCTCCACAGAGGAACTCTGGAGCTCTGTCAGAGTGACCATTGAGTTCTTGGTCACCTCCCTGACCAAGGCCCTTCTTCCCTGATTGCTCAGAGCTCTACAGACAATTTCTTAGACCTCATGGCTTGGTTTTTGTCAACTTTGGGAAATTATATAGACAGGTGTGTGTCTTTCCAATTCATGGCCAATCATTTGAATTTACCACAGGTGGACTCCAATCAAATTTTAGAAACATGTCAAGGATGATCAATGGAAACAGGACGCAGCTGAGCTCAATTTCGAAGCTCATAGCAAAGGGTCTGAATACTTATGTAAATAAGGTATTTCAGTTTTTTTTTTCATAAATTTGTATTTATAAAAAATTTATTAGAATGTAAAAGTAAAAAAATGTAAGGACAATTATCACAAAAGACAATGAATCACCAGAGGACAACAGAATAATACTGGACCTAATACAACCCTGATATGAATTTTAAACATGTGTAATATTAAAGGACTCTCAACACATATAAAAAAAAAATTACCAACAATAAACGTTGGTGTCTCAACACTCTGTTGTTCCCCAAGATTACCTCAGTCCAATTCCTGTGTACCCGCCCAATCTACTTCGCGCCACACCGTACGTGGACATGGACAGTTCTGTACGGGACATGGGCAGTTCCAGAACGCGGACATGAGCGTTGCCACACATAAGAAACAGGGGGTTGCATAGGGATATTATCTAATGAAATTAATGGATGGTCATGTATGCTGTAATCAATGGATGGTCATGTATGGATGGTCATGTATGTCATGTATGCCATTTATTCATGTTTAACCTTAAACCTGATGTGTCTGAGAAGAGATTAACTAAATGGATTTAATGATGGATTGTCCTATAACATAACATTTTTTTATATTCTCATCATTCTTTATCAAAAGGGACAGCATTTCAGCAGCTAAAATGAATAAAAAAAATGTGAAATTGACAGCCTTGCTGAATTTCATGATTGATATTGAATCGTGGAGAGGTACCATGAGGAAGGGAGACTGAACTGTTAATTTCACAATATAAAATGTTCATGGTAACAATACATTTGGTTCCAAATCCCAAAAGTTTTAGAGATTGGAAAACAAAATCACACTCCACCATATCAAAAGTATTTTCGAAAGTATAAAAATAAATAAGCCTGTCATTCTCTAACATTTTACCATAGTCTATCAGGTCCAGGGTAAATTGGATATTATTATGTATCAATCTCTCTTTCAAAAAGCCAGATTGAGTCTCACTTACAATCTGAGTTATGCCTTATTTCAATCTGTGTCAAAACAGCATATAATTGTTATTAAGTAACGTTATAGGCCTAAGGTTATCAATATATCTAGTTTTTACAGGATTGAGTAATTATACCTTGTTTCAAAGTGGGTATGAGAGTATTATTCTCAATACATTCAATGAAGGTATCAAAAAGTAGATATCTTAGATCATCCCAAAAAAACTTGTATGAATCGGATGGTAGGTCGTCACAGCCAGGCGAATTATTTAAGGCTAGTTTCTTTCCAGCTATATCCAATTCCAAAATTTGAAGCTCTACCTCACAAAACTCTTTAAAATCTAAGTCTATTGTAGGAATAAAGCTTTCAATTTTCAAACAAAATGTGCATTTATTGGGGGATGAGGAATATAAATCATTGTAGAAACAAAAAGATTCTGTATCAATTAACTTTGGTTCTGTTCTTTCAAATCCATTAACATACAAAGAATTAATAGCATTCACTTTCTTTATGTAAACATCACTCAGTTTGGATTGTAAGATGACTATATAATTTTTGTCATCAACGGACAAATCTGACTTGTGAAAAAGTATATTAATTTTATTAACCAAATCAAACTCTGACTGTCTAACACTGACAAACCTTTTTACTAAAATACATTTAAAATGTATGGAACTTAAATTAGAGATATTCCCATTTACTTCTGTAAGAGCATAATTCAGTATTGTTTGACATTTTATCAATCATATTTCTTATCTCTTTAGAGTAGGAATCATCCTTAAGAAGGCAAGCGTTACATTTCCAATAACCCTTATTAAGAGATTTATGAATTGTAGGTTTTAAATATAGAGATATGACACAATGATCAGTAAGAGGGGAAGCTGAAATGGAAGTGCTACAGACATAGGTGGGTAAATTATTTGAAAAAAGCCAATAATCAACTCTTGATTTACTGGGACCATTGGGTTTGAACTATGAAAATTGCTTAATCTCTGGGTTCTGAACTCTCCAAAAATCTATTAATGCATAAGAGTCAAAAAAGTTGGAGATGACTATTATATTTATGCTGCAATAGTTAAGTATGCTCTCAAACTCTCTCTCTCCTTTTTGCTCTCTTTCTTTCTTTCATTATTTTTTTCTCTCCTTTCTTTCTTTCATTATTTCTCTCTCTCTGAGGACCTGAGCCCTAGGACCATGCCTCAGGACTACCTGGTCTGATGACTCCTTTGCTGTCCCCAGTCCACCTGGTCGTGCTGCTGCTCCAATTTCAACTGTTCTGCCTGCGGCTATGGAACCCTGACCTGTTTACCAGACGTGCTACCTGTCCCAGACCTCTCTAGAGACAGCAGGAGCGGTAGAGATACTCTGAATGATCGGCTATGAAAAGCCAACTGACATTTACTCCTGAGGTGCTGACCTGTTGCACCCTCTACAACCACTGTGATTATTATTATTTGACCCTGCTGGTCATCTATGAACATTTGAGCATCTTGGCCATGTTCTGTTGTAATCTCCACCCGGCATATCTGGGGGGATATGTATCAGTTGTTAGATACTACATTACTTCGGAACTAGAAGCACAAGCATTTCGCTACACTCGCTTTAACATCTGCTAACCATGTGTATGTGACAAATAAAATTTGATTTGATTTGACTGATCAGGACCATGTTAAAATCACCCCCAACAATTAAATTATCTTTCGGATATAACCCTTTTAATTATGAGATAAGATCTTTCAGCTTGTTACCTACAACCTAATTTTGACCAAAATTAAACGAGAGATTACTGCTTCCAAGGTTCTTTTTCCAAGCTATACGGAGGGTGCTCTAGCAAACAAACAGCAGAGACCTGAGGACACCGTCCAACCTGGAACTGAGTGAGTAGTGTTTGGTCTGATGCTATTTTGAAAGCCAAGAAGATTTTTTTTTTTTTAAATAAAGACCAGATACAAATTAAATTAGCACTGAGGTGTGAAGTAAAAGGTGTCGAGGCCTTTGGTCCCAACAAGTGGCAGGAGTCTTTTAAGAATTCTCTGAAGCTCCCTCCTGCTGTTCAAAGATCATTCACTGGCATTTTCTACAATAAGTCTGCCTCCAGAAATAAAAGCTTCTCCCAAGTTGGTGTGACACCTACTCCCGTTGCCTGCTGCACTGCTGCTTGGATTCCACCTGGCGATCTGTTCACCATCTGCCCTGGCCTGTCTCCCCCTGTCTGGTACAGGTAACCCCACCACACTCACCCCTCTTTCCCGAGCTTTCGCTCGCCTCCAGCACTCACACACTGTTGGGGCGAGTGACTCTGAACTATATCTTTATATATATTTTTTTTTTCTTGTGCATTTTGCTATTTGCCTCATGACTCCTGAATCCTTTGTTGACTACAAACTTTCTTTACCCAACCGTGGGACAGACTATGTTCGTTCCCACACTCGGGACTCTGACTCTCTATTGGTTACATGGTTTTTTGGCCTCCCATCCTATTCTAACCTCCTCTCACCGGCTTTGTATTCATGTTACCTGATGAAATTGCTGTACAATATGATATTGTTGCCATCTGATGCACATTCAGATGTCATAAATCAGCACAGCAGAGCTCTCCCTGTCCTTTGCCGTGCCTTAATTGTATTAATGTTGATGATATCTGGAAATGTGCATGTACACCCTGGCCCATCTACTGTTGCTAGCCCCAATTCTGACGTGTGCTCTGATATCTGCTTCACGGATTTCTGCTCTCGTAAAAGTCTGGGTTTTCTGCACGTTAACACTAGAAACTTATTACCTAAATTGGATCAATTGAAAATGTGGGTTCACAGCTCCAGATGTGTTGGTCATTACTGAGACGTGGTTAAGGAAGAGTGCTTTGAATACTGATGTTAACCTGGTTATAACCTTTTTCGGCAAGACAGATCTTCCAAAGGTGGGGAGTGGCAATCTTTACCAAGGATTGCCTTCAGTGCTCGGTTGTCTCCAAATTGTTTGGAGACAAACTTGGTGATTTGCTGGTTTTAAGCATTTGACTTTCAAAGAGCTCTTTGTTGACTGTTGCTGGGTGCTATTGTCCTCCATCAGGACCGGCCTGAACCCTACCTGCCCTAAGCTCTCTCCTGGCCCCTTACATTAAGTCTGAATTTGTCCTGCTTGGTGACCTAAACTGGGACATGCTTAAACCACCTGACCAAGTCCTAAAGCAATGGGACTCCCTAAATCTTTCTCAGATTATTACCAATCCCACAAGGTATGACTCCAAACACCCATAAAAGGCTAGGTATCAGTCTGGTGTTTTCTGTAATGACCTTAGTGATCACTGTTTTCGTAATGGCTGCTCAGTGAAACGATCTGTCCTGATTTGTCATAGACGCTTGCTAAAAAACTTTAATGAGCAAGCCATCCTTCATGAACTGGCCTCTGTAAAATGGTATACAATCAGCTTGATCCCCTCTGTCGAAGACGCTTGGACCTTATTTTTTGTTATTTTCAGTGGTATTGTTAACTACTTATAGGGAGTGGTAGGGCGCTTGGAATGGTCTCCTAAACGTTATATAAGTAAAATAATGTGGGGCGCGCAGCCAGCCTTGCGCACGAGAAAACTTGTTGACATCTGAGCTACCTTGGCCATATCCTTTCTTCCTGCTTCCTCCAATCTCTCTGAGGCTTTATATATAGACTGTTGACATCTAGTGGAAGCCATAGGTACTGAAATCTCGGAGCTGCTTGCCATAGAACTCAATAGAGAGACTGTCAAACAGAGCCAATGTGACAAAAAACAGTAATTCCGGATAGATTTTTCTCGGGTTTTTGCCTGCTATTTCTGTTCTGTTACACTCACAGACATAATGTTAACACTTTTAGAAACGTCAGAGTGTTTCCTATCCAATAGTACTAATTATGTGCATATCCTATTTTCTGGGCCTGAGTAGGAGACATTTTACTTTGGGCACGCCAGACTCTCCAAAACCGTCACCTCGGGAACCGCTCACTAAGAAGTTAAGGTTTCTTCCCCTATCATCGCCAAGCCTGTCTCTCCTTTCTGGGGAGGTTCCCATTGCTTGGAAGGCAGCCACGGTTCGTCCTTTATTTAAAGGGGGAGATCAAGCTGATTCTAACTGTTATAGTGCTTTCCTCACCATCTTAAATAAGCATACCCCATTCAAAAAATGTAGAACCAGGAATAGATATAGCCCTAGGTTCACTCCAGACCTGACTGCCCTTGACCAGTACAAAAAGATCCTGTGGCGTACTGCATTAGCATCGAAGAGCCCCCGCGATATGCACATTTTCAGGGAAGTTAGGAACCAATATACACAGGCAGTTAGGAAAGCCAAGGCTAGCTTTTTCAAACAGAAATTTGCATCCTGTAGCACAAAGTCCAAAACGTTCTGGGACACTGTAAAGTCCATGGAGAACAAGAGCACCTCCTCCCAGCTGCCCACTGCACTGGGGCTAGGAAACACTGTCACCACCAATAAATCCACGATAATTGAGAATTTCAATAAGCATTTTTTCTCTGCTGGCCATGCTTTCCACCTGGCTACCCCTACCCCGGTCAACAGCCCTGCACCCCCCACAGAATCTTGCCCAAACCTCCCCCATTTTTCCTTCACCCAAATCCAGATAGCTGATGTTCTGAAAGTGCTCAGGTCTGTTCAACGCTGGTCCGACCAATCTGATTCCACGCTTCAAGATTGCTTCGATCACGTGGACTGGGATATGTTGACATTTTCCACATTTTGATACGTTACAACCTTATTCTAAAATGGATTAAAAAAAAATTATCCACTAGAGCTGAAGAGACAACACATGAGGGACAGCCAGCCAGTGAAATGAAAACCAGAAAGGGTTGGGCGGAAAGTGATGATGAATACTCACGCCTACTATGGGAGGGATGATCACAGGGCCGCCCCTCTGCCATTGTGGACTCTGGGATGGAAAGCACCGGACACTGCTGAAGCTGGTACCCCTCCTGACAACAATAGGAACGGAGCCCCAGCTGTCTCCGGCGACGCCACTCTGCCGCTGGGAGGTTTGTGGCCCCTACCTCCGTGGGTTCCCAACACGCAAACTCCGTTTGGACCTCTTCGCGTAGTCCTCTTCAAGAAAAAGCTGTAGAGCACCGGCTCATTCCATCTGCTGGAGGCTGCCACAGTCCGGAAGGTGAGGGTGTACTCCGCAGCGTTCTGGGCACGCAGCTCTCTGCCCTCAGGTGGATGATTGAAGTCCACACTGAACAGAGCCATGAACCTCATAGGAACCCAGCTCCTTCTCTCCTCTGCTGCTTCTATATCTTTGGAGGCAGTATTCAGTAACATATAAACAGGGAGTCAGGAAGCAGGTGCAGAAGGTGAGTTTAATAATAAGAAACATGACGATAATCAAAACGGGCATATCATATTGCACCTAAACAAAACCCATACTGCCTGGAGACTGAGGCTACTGAGGGCTAAATAAAGGGAGGGCAATCAGGTTGATGATGAAATCCAGGTGGGTGCATAACGATGGGGAGTAGGTGTGCGCAATGATGGTTGCCAGGTGTGCGTAATGTGGGTTGCCAGGACCGGTGTTTAGTAGACCGGGCGTGACAGACACAGAGAAGGGTGTGTGTTCAGTGTTGTGTTTCTCTCCCTCAGTATGAGCACATGAAATTGTGTCATTCTGAACTGCGGATAAAGTTTGATCACAATTTCATGTGTACAACATCTAAAGACCTGCATCACTATATTGAGCGCTATCCTGTTTCTAAAAGGATGTATTTGGGTGTTTATGGAGCCATTGTTTGTTTTTTTATTTATTTCTCAAAAACATGTGAAATCACAAAAATAGGAGTCTAGACCCTTCTATAACATACAATTTAGAGATTTGGTTGTAAAAAAAATAAAACTTCTCCTTTAAGCTTATCAACGTTCTCTTTATTTTACTGACTTGTTGAATGATTGACACATTCATCCTTCCACCCCTCCACAGCCTTCCTCTCCTCTGAGGACCCAGAGAGGGTGGAGGTCAGTCAGAGAGACTGGTTAGGAAAAACATTTCTAAAGCCAGAGAGGTGAGAGATCACACATGGTTTAGATGGTAAATATTTATATCCCCGTAGCGGTTCATCAAGTATGCAAAAGGGAATATGTTCCATCATACATGTTCATTTACATTAGTGCAAATTGTCAACCGATATTCATGTAATTTCTCACCCCTTTTGGCTGTATGAAAGTTTATTTCCACTCAGGCACACACATTTGTCCATTGTTCTTATAAAAGTAATTTGTGTAGAATGTACTTTTCCCCACTCATTCACCCCATCTCTTTAGATTGCTTATACATTTTCGGTGGCCTGAATGCGTTTAGACTATGTCAAATTCCAAACATAATGCCCATCCTGGCAGATCTCAACCAAATGCGAGCACAATGTGACTTTCGTGTATCCAGACCTAATGCAGCTTGGGGTGATCGGGTGACAGAAGTCACATTTAAGTTCCGGGTGTTACCCGAGGCCATAGATGCTCCATATCCATTACTTTGTGTTTTATATAACTAAATGTGTTTATTTTTGTGTTGCAGGGGCAGTCAAGAAATGGAACAGCAAGGCCACAGAACATGACATTCGCAGAGCTGTGGGAGACCACCTCAAGCATGCCACTGGTAGAGCCTGGCTTGAAAAGTGGGATTTATCCGTTTGTCTTTGTTTGTTTTCAGTAGTTGAATCCTTTGACGTATTGTTGATTTCAACATTTTTAAATTTTCAACAAAAATGCACTGGATTGGTTGAAACGTGACACTAAACTTATATACCATGCACAATTTTGACATAATGGAAGATGCATACTGAATTTATACTGTTTTTCATACTAAGAAGGACCAAGATGTTGTTTTTGTCACATTGCTTTGCTTAATCTTGGCCAGGTCGCAGTTGTAAATGAGAACTTGTTCTCAACTGGCCTACCTGGTTAAATAAAGGTGAAATAAATAAAATAAAAAAAGATATGTTGCTTTTGCACAAAATTGCACAAAGAAATTCTCAGTTGGTTGCATAAATAATGATGATTACTAAACGTTACATGCAATGTAAATATAAAACCGAATAGAAAACCCCTATGGTAATATGTATTGACAATAATGTGGTGGAATTATTCTAATCAAAGGAGAGACTTTTAGAATTCTTCAAAACAATTCAACTTTATTACTTAATTACTGCAGTAACGGAACATTACCAATCACTCAATGGTGTAGAGTTAAAGCCCAAATAAGCAGGATTCGGTTACAACTCCTTATAGTCTTCCTGAGTCCTTGTGACAAAGGTACATTGTGCTCTCATGCAACAGACATCATGATTTACATGGCGCCAAATATCTGTCTCTAGTTCATTTACTGCTTGCTATATACGAAAATACTAACGCAACCTAGAATACTAAATCCTTAAATAAACTGATTGGTTCTCCCTGTGACCAACAGACAGGCACACAGACACTAAATCATGGAAAGGAATGTTGTCTTATCACCAAGCCATAGTAAATCTACTGTCAACGGTAAATCTCAGAGGCTTCTCTCTCTTCACACAGACACGAGAGTTCTAAGAACGCTATTCTGTTGCCTCTAAGAAAAACAGACCGTGTGAGTACTAATATAAGATTAAATTCTAATATAAAAGTAATGTGATTAACATAATGTTGTAATTCATACAACATTTCACCATCTTGAAACTTAGTCTCAAGTTAAAATAGGATTACAACTTTAAAGAAACATTAGTTCAAATAAAACAAACAACTTCCAACTCAAACATATAGGAAAAAAAACTTCCTTGCACTAGTATATTACCATTGTACATAACCATTCGTTGATTCATTTAGGTTTTACTTCCACATAGTGCATACATTCTTCATAAAAAAAGAAACATAAAAACAATAATTAATTGCATTGGTTCCTGCATGTGACTTACAGCTATATCACAGACTCAACGCCCTCCCAAAAAACTTAGCACTGTCTGTCTCCCATTTCAACCTCCAACACATATCCGAAGCATTCTACCAATTTGTCTATGATACAGTCACCTACACGAACCATGAAGAAAAACAAAGTATACATAGTTTATACGATTTAAGGCTATATCTTCATAGACAGTGAAAAGCAAATATTCAATGCATGATGCAGTGTACGCAACAACGGAGTTTAATAAAAAATTACTTCAGTTATAAAAATACAGGTTTACTATTACTCTAAACAGGTGAGCACTCTTCGTCATCACCTTCATCATAACAGAAATAGTTTGGCACCTCATTCAAATGAGGGTCCTCATCCTCCGTTCCATTATCCTGTTAGCAGAGGCATCATTAGGGATTTGTCAGGGCCTAGAGCAAACCCAACCCATTTCAGCAATACAGCCCTCATACATGTTTTCAAAATAGTACAGGCACAAAACGTAAGGCATAGCACAATCGCTACTGGGAGTACCCCATGAGCCTAACATATCATAGAACCACGACAATTCTGAACTATCTGAATGGGCAAATTAATGAGTTCATTCCTCCAAACCATCCATTAATGCTGTTAAATGATGTGGATCTGGCAGCAGAGTACAACATGCACCTACCGTCAAGTTTAAAGCACTACATACACCACCTTGTCTTGCCAAAATCTAATCTGGTGCTATCTGATGCTGTAATAGCATCATTCTGTGATTTTGCTGGGCGTTACCCAAGGTTTAAAACATTTATACAGTAAGATTAGAAAACTGACACAGTAGGTTGTTGTCAATATGCGCAGCTAAAAATACCATCCCATACCAGGGAAGAATACCTATACCCTACTTCTCTCCTAGCGATGTGCGCCAATGAAAAGATTCAAGATTATTAAACTAGTAGGGGCAGAAAGGCATGCTGCTTCCATAGAGTACCAAAATCATGCACAACCCCAAATGCGTATCCGCTGTCTGTGTAAATAGTCACAGTTTTATCCTTTGTCAATATGCATGCTCTAGTCAAAGCAAACAGTTCTGCTGACTGTGCCGATAAATGAGATGGTAGCTTTGCACTTTCTAGGGTGGTTGCAGCAGTAATTATTGCATATGCCACCAATGGCTCACCTTTATTTGACCACTGGGCAGAGCCATCAACAAACAGTTCCAAATCAGCATTCATTAATGGCACATCAGATAAGTCAGGGCGTGGCTTACAGACCTGTTCTACCAGGGCAGCATAATCACGTGGGTCACCATCCTCCTCTAACGGGAAAAGCGTAGCCGGATTAAGAACGGTACAGCGCTTAAGGGTGACATGAGATATTGTTAGTAGCACATGCTGATAATGCAACAGTCTGGTAGGAGTAAGGTGTACAGTCTTAGAGAAATAAGGGCGTGAACCGTGTGAGGAACATGAACGGTCAATGGGCACATAGCCACAATATCAGCACAGCCTCAGTGGCAGAAGTCACAGCTCTCAAACAACATACCAACCCCCTTACTATTCTAAGAGACTTGACAGTGTTGTAAGCAACAGGTCTTTGTTTACCACCAAGATCCTGAGTAAACCCATCCTTTTCACAAACAAATAGCTTAGGTAAGGTAAGAATCTGTTTCAACCTAGTCAAAGACAACATAGCCACTTAATGAGGTCATTCGCCACCATCTTGTGGCCGTAGATGAGATCAGCAAGTGGTTGTACTACCTGAGCATAATCGGCCAACCATGCCCTGCAGTACCCTGCTATCCCAGTAAGGGTCATCTTATGCTGCTTAGTAACATGCAACGGTATAGCCAGAATAGATTGAACCCTTTCAGCATTCAACTGTCTCCCATTAAGAGTGCCATCATGTCCAAGGTCCCTAACAGATTGTGAAGACAATTGCAATTTGGATATTGAGACTTTGTGGCCATTCTCAGCTAAGAACATTAACAGAGTTCTGGTGTCAACTTTGCATGCTTGTAGGGTTTCAGAACACAGTAAGAGGTCGTCTACATACTGAATTAACTTACTTCCTTTGGGGGGTATGGAACCCTCTAAATGTTGCGCCAAAGCGTCTGGAAATATCACCAGAGAATCGGAATAGCCTTGGGGCATCACAGACCAAGACCATTTCCGATTTAAAAACGTAAAAGCAAACCAGAACTGTGACCCGCCATACACGTGGTCTGCGGCTGTGAGGCCGGTTGGACGTACTGCCAAATTCTCTAAAACAACATTGTAGGCAGCTTATGGTAGAGAAATTTAAATTAAATTATCTGGCAACAGCTCTGGTGAACATTCCTGCTGTCAGCATGCCAATTGCACGCTCCCTCAAAACTTGAGATATCTGAACATTTTAGAGTGGCCTTTAATTGTCCGCAGCACAATTTTTTTTTTATTTTTTTTTATTGATTTTATTTCACCTTTATTTAACCAGGTAGGCAAGTTGAGAACAAGTTCTCATTTACAACTGCGACCTGGCCAAGATAAAGCAAAGCAGTTCGACACATACAACAACACAGAGTTACACATGGAGTAAAACAAACATACAGTCAATAATACAGTAGGAAAAAAACAAATCTATATACAATGTGTGCAAATGAGGTAGGATAAGGAACATAAGGCAATAAATAGGCCATGGTGGCAAAGTAACTACAGTATAGCAATTTAACACTGGAATGGTAAATGTGCAGTAGATGAATGTGCAAAGTAAAAATACTGGGGTGCAAAGGAGCAAGATAAATAAATGACTACGGTAGGGGATGAGGTAGTTGGTTGGGCTATGTACAGGTNAGTGTCTCCAGTTTCAACGATTTTTGTAGTTCGTTCCAGTCATTGGCAGCAGAGAACTGGAAGGAAAGGCGGCCAAAATAGGAATTGGCTTTGGGGGTGACCAGTGAGATATACCTGCTGGAGCGAGTGCTACGGGTGGGTGCTGCTATGGTTACCAGCGAGCTGAGATAAGGTGCACCAGTGTAATTATCATGCTGTTTAATCAGCTTCTTGATATGCCATACCTGTCAGGTGGATTGATTATCTTGGCAAAGGAGAAATGCTCAGTAAGATGAATATAAACAAATTTGTGCACAAAATTTGAGAGCAATATGCTTTTTGTGCATATGGAACATTTCAGGGATCTTTTATTTGAGCTCATGAAACATGGGACCAACACTTTACATGTTGCGTTTTTATTTTTGTTCAGTGTATATTTACCACAAAATATATGGGGAATTTGAAAGGATGTACATAATTACATTGATGGAAGCCGCAATTTATCTGCAATATTGAAGCTAATCTACTCCCTAAAAAAATTTTAAAATAAACAATGGCAACACTGATCTGAGCCCTGCTGTTGGAAAACCACATTCGTGTCTGACTTCCGGCTGTCACAGTTGCACCTCCCCTGACTTCACTCCTAGACTTTCGTCTATGCGGTTGCTTTAGCCTTACCACTCAAACGCGCCCTCGCTCTCTCTGCTGTGTCCACTGAGCCGTTGGGCCCGCCCTGCAACCTCATTGGATAACGCTGGGCATTATAGAATGCTGCTGAGGGAAGGACAGCTCATAATAATGGCTGGAATGGAGAGAATGGAATGGTATCACACACACATTGAAAACATGTTTGTGTCCAATACAATTCCATTGACTCCATTCCAGCCATTACTATGAGCCCGTCCTCCCCAATTAAGGTGACACCAGCCACCTATGCTGGGCAGGACACTTGCTAGCTCTCACTCAAATCAGAGGGGCTGAAGGTCCTTGGTTAGAACTCAAATTACTAGGGAGCTCGCCCACAATGGTGGAAATGTAGGGAAAATGGCATGGATCAGCTTCAAGAAAAAAGTCACTTTCAAACTAGGGATTTTGTGGCTAATTGAGGTAAAACACAAATTCTGCTCACAGATTATGCATGTATGAACTACACATTGACACATTCAGCACAAAGCTGGAGGTTTAAAAAAAATACTTTAAGTTTTCATATACCGAATAAAAATCTAAAGTTTAATGTGTTTCCATTGCATTTAACTCTACCAATAGTTGTCACAAACACCGTTGCGTTAAATAGCAAATGTGCCTACTCTGGTCTTGGCACGTGCGCTCTAGCCAACAGCTCGCAGATACTGCGCAGGTAGGCTAGTCTACATGATGAGATTATTATTATGGATAAGAGCAAGAATATTTGTATTTGTCAAACGGCAGTCAAGCATGATCATCATGTCACCAGAATAAGACCCTCGGTATTTATTGGAAAGGAGCATCAAGATCACTGTGCACTTTCACCATTTTTTTTATCTGTAGCCTAATAAACTGTATGGTTTCCCGAGTCGCAGTGGGAGGACCACACACACACCATATCATCGCGTGACTCGGTTTACTTTGATATGATGGTTATTATATACATTTTTGCGCATAAAAAGGAGTTTTCACTGCCATTTCTCACAGAATTAATTTTAGACAAAAAAAGATCCCATGTTGAACAAACCAATTATCTGTCTGCATTTTATAAATCCTACAGAAATGGGTCTAATAACATATTGGTAAAAAAAAGTATAAAATATATTTTAACATCGGACCATGCATATATATGCTATGCATAGTCTATATTATCAGATGTGCTATCGGCAATAAGTATTATCACCTGTAGACCAACTGATGAAGCATAGTGGCTATTAAAATGTACATATGCTGAAGCATGGGGTTTGTCCATCTGTATTTACCCCATTGAACTCTACTATGAACGTGGTAGAAATGTAAAACTGGGATCCCCTCTTCCTTTTAACAAAGGCCAAAACGGGTTTCAAAAGTTTTCCTGCGATTACATTAAACATTGTTGTGCATTGACTGCTTGTCAGAATACATCTGTCCCTCCTATGGCTCTAGCAACTTCAATGAGCCTCAAGAGTGAACACACAACAAGCTGACTAGGTAAAAAACAAGAAAAAAAAAAAAAAATCGGTCAACTATTCTACTATGGGGTTGTCGGATTGTGTTTTATTAATGACATTACAAAAATAGTAGCACTGAAAAGCTACATCCTGAGTGATAAAATAGGCTTTGAATACATTTTTCCAGCAGCTACAGTAGGCTACACACCGCTGTCGGATTGGAGCACTGATGTGGTGCGCATTATAGACGACTTCATTCACTTAATCTGAACATCGGAGTGTCATCAATAATCATGCATGTCAGTTCAGTGCACAGAGTAACAGAGAAAATTAAACATTTGAGAACATATTTATTTGAGAATATATTTCGTAGAACAGACATGCTTCTGTCCGTATTAGGCATCTCCAAGCCAAAAAAGATTACTGGTGTTCCAAAGTTTGTCAGTCATGAAAGGTAATAGATACTACGTACAGAACACAAAAATTATTGTAAATACATTTGACATCTAGCCTTAAATACAACATGATATTATTCCAAAACAGTAACCCAAAACAAAAACATGTCCATGTTCAACCAAGTCACTTCCACACTCATACGCTGCTGGTCAACATCACCTTGTCAATACAATGCTGTAGTTCTATCTTGTAAATACATAACAAACAAGCTTACATAATTCACCACACACACGAAGTACCTACAGAGCCTTCGGAAAGTATTCAGACCCATTGACCTTTTACACATTTTGTTACGTTACAGCCTTATCCTAGAATGGATTAAATAAAACAAGTTCCTCAGCAATCTACACACAATACCCCATAATGACAAAGCGAAAACAGGGTTTTAGAAATGTTTCAAATTTATACACACACACACACATATATATATATATATATATAAATAAATGAAACAGAAATACCTTATTTACATAAGTATTCAGACCCTGCTACGAGACTCAAAATTGAGCTCAGGTGCATCCTGTTTCCATTGATCATTCTTGAGATTGTTAGGTACTAAATAATGACTGGTAACAGGTGTAGGAACAGTGCCTACCTTATTTCTGGTGCAGGCTCCTGTTTCACTGATTCGGACTCTGTAGTTCGCAGCGCCAACCGTTAGGTTCTAAATAAAGAGTAAAAACTCACAAAAAGCTCAAACCAAGTTTATTCACCCACAGGGTCACACAGCTGCATAAGACCAAGACATATACACACAAGCACTGGTATTTAACCCTTCCTCCTATGTTGAGCCAATACACCTCTGTTGCTTTATCCCCCCCCCTGGGCCAATTGTGCACCGCCTCATGGGTCTCCCAGTCTTCCTCACTTCATCTGACCTCTGCCCAAATTCCTCACTCCTCCCCAACTCACAGCTGTCCTGTTGACATGTACCAGACTGTGGCCCTTTTCCTTCCATAGGATCCCATGTCTAACAATAACATATTCTGACAGAATGTAAACGTTCTACATTCCCCTCTCCTTCAGTGACATGATTAAGGATATTTCATATTTTCATGTTTAGAAGTCAGAACCCATCAAGATGTTTTGACAACTTGATTAGAGTCCACTTGGGGTAAATTCAATTGAATCGACTTGATTTGGAAAGGCACACAGCTGTAAATTTAAGGTTACACAGATGACAGTGCATGTCAGAGCAAAAAACAAGCCATGAGGTCGAAGGAATGGTACGTAGAGCTCCGAGACAGGATTGTGTCCAGGCACAGATCTGGGGAAGGGTACCAAAACATTTCTGCAGCATGGAAGGTCCCCAAGAACACAGTAGCCTCCATCATTCTTAAATGAAAGAAGTTTGGAACCACCAAGACTGAGCAATCGGGGGAGAAGGGCCTTGTCAGGGAGGTGACCAAGAACCCAATGGCCAGTGACAGAGCTCTAGAGTCCCTCTGTGAAGATGGGAGAACCTTCCAGAAGGACAACCATCTCTGCAGCATTCCACCAATCAGGCTTTTATGGTAGAGTGGCCAGACAGAAGCCACTCCTTAGTAAAAGGCACATGACAGCCCGCTTGGAGTTTGCCAAAAGGCACCAAAATACTCTGACCATGAGAAACAAGATTCTCCAGTCTGATGAAACAAAGATTGAACTCTTTGTTCTGAATTCCAAGCATCACGTTCTGGAGTAAACTTGGCACCATCCCTATGGTGAAGCATGGTGGTGGCAGCATCATGCTGTGGGGATGTTTTCCAGTTGCAGGGACTGGGAGACTAGTCACGATCGAGGCAAAAATGAACGGAGCAAATTACAGAGAGATCCTTGATGAAAACCTGCTCCAGAGCACTCAGGACCTCAGACGGGGCGAAGGTTCACCTTCCAACAGGACAACGACCCGAAGCACACAGCCAACTCAGGAGTGGCTTTGGGACAAGTCTCAATGTCCTCGAGTGGCCCAGCCAGAGCCCGGACTTGAACCCTTTTGAACATCTCTGGAGAGACCTGAAAATAGCTGTGCAGCGATGCTCCCCATCCAACCTGACAGAGCTTGAGAGGATCTGCAGAGAACAATGGAAGAAATTCCCCAAATACAGGTGTGCCAAGCTTGTAGTGTAATACCCCAAAAGACTCAAGGCTGTAATCGCTGCCAAATGTGCTTCAACAAAGTACTGAGTAAAGGGTCTGAATACTTATGTAAATATGATGTTATTATTTTTAATAAATTAGCAAACATTTCTAAAAACTTGTTTATGTTCGTCATTATGGAGCATGGTCTGTAGATTGATGAGGGAAAAACAATTTAATAAAAACCTAATTAAAAAAAAAAGTCAAGAGGTCTGAATACTTTCCGAAGGCACTGTATGTATGCATTAGGTCCTATTAGTTGTTCAACCCGATGATACAGGCAGGGTAATAAAGGGATTTGTTTGTACAGTACAGTTTTGGAGTTAAAGGCACTACTTCTGATTACACAAGTCTGTCTATTTAGAGATTATTACTTCTATTTTTAAGTAGCCGGTTGCCAGTTTGTTTCTGCTTTAGCCAAATCAATGACAAAGGGGTTGGTTAAAGCATAAAAACAGAATAGCAACCAGGCAAGGCATTTCTTTCAATGCTGGTCAAAATGTTTTTATTAACATAAAAAGGACACTACATTTCATACTTTTTTCCCCAGTGTGCTTTGAATGATCGTATTGTGCAGTCAGTCGACTAGAGGACTGCCTTTTCCCCAGACTGCCATTGAGTAAAATAATCTCTAAAGCCCCTCAGGTGGCCTGTCCTCCATTTTTCTTCCATCCTTATTTTCTCACCATTTTATAAATTGTACATGCATGACTCCCCAGTTCCACAAAAGCTCTAATCTAACAACTACACTTTCCCCTCCTTTCTATTAGGCAGCTGGTCAGCCACTCAATTTGATGGGCCATGATTGGTCCTTTCCAAACTTGGTTGCTTGTGATTACAGGAAGATGGGGTTTGCTGCTGGAAGACCTCTCTGATTCGCTCTACGCAGATGTCTGAGGCCACCTTTGTCTCCTTAGCGAGTGCCGATAGGCTGAGGAAGCCATGTGGGAGGTCCTCCACCACCCTCAGGGTCACTGGTTGGCCCATATCCCGCAGTTTCTTGGCAAACATCACAGAGTCATCCAACAAGGCATCCAGTGCAGAGGCCTGTGGGGACAGACAGGGGAGTAAGAATTACAGGGCCAATCTGGAGATGCTTCCTCCATTTCTGGACTGTTTAATGAATGATATGTAGGCACCTTTCCAGTACACGACACACTGACGTCAGGCACGGAATGCACATGATTTTTGGAGGCAGAATGACCCCCATCGCCATCTGTGCCCAATCAGCTTAGTTGCATTTCTTTTTTTATTACTTCTAAACAAAAAACACTTTTTGGGGTTTTCATACGCTTACAATGTTGTTTTGATCATTGCTCGAACAATCGCTAAGATTCTATTTGGTTGTGATCTTTGCAAAATACTTATTTTGGATGCAGCAGTTGCTAACTAGAACGCCAATGCTCATTGACATAAGAGCTCTAGCCAAAAGTGTTTAAGTATAATGCAGTGAGTTGATTTGCGATGATGACACAACTAGTATATTAAGCGGGACATTCATAAATCTTTAAAATCCAAATGATAATCCGAAAGTAGTGTGAAATGCACTCATAAGCAACATGTAAACAAAAGCCTTGTTTTGCTGGCGGTTTATGAAAACTCCCCCGTGTTCTGCAACCAATATGGTGTGCATTGTCCTCCTGCAGCAATGTTTGCAAACACAGAAAGGGTGTACAGAGTCCTGCCATGGAGGTGTCATAATACTCATAAAACCTAGCGGTCAAAACAGGGAAATGGTTCCAATCATTTTTCCACCATTAATTTTTCCCCATAGGGGATTTTAGAATCACTTAAAATAACATCTGTGTTTCGTGTCGACTTACCCTGGCGTGACTTTTTGATAACCATGTAAATCTCTCTCGGACAAGGTGACTTTTATATAATTGCCTCTATTTACTCTTAGATTACAAAATGCTAATTTGCATCAAAGTGGACATCATGCAAAACTACAAATCCCTGTAAGCTCCTGCACGTCATCTCTAGCTGACACCTTTGCTAACAGGTATTGTGTCAATTTAAAACTTGCAGAAGACAGTTCACAGAATTGTCAATTTAAAGAAATGTAGCCAACTTATTCTACTAGATTTAGCTAACAGATCCAGAGATTCTTACCTCTGCCTCGATTTGGCAGTGTCGTCCAGATCATCATCTGGGGCTCCTGAGTGGCACAGCGGTCTAAGGCACTGCATCTCAGTGCTAGAGGTGTCACTACAGACCCTGGTTCGATTCCAGGCTGTACCACAACCGGCCGTGATTGGGAGTCGCATAGGGCGGCGCACAATTGGCCCAGCGTTGTCCGGGTTAGGGTTTGGCCGGGGAAGGCTGTCATTGTAAATAAGAATTTGTTCTTAAACGACTTGCCTAGTTAAATAAAGGTTACATTTAAAAAAGTCAAACTACATATATACAAATTTTTAAATAGTAGTTCTTTATGAAAGCCACATTAGCAGCTAATTAGCATTTCATTTTGGTGAGATAAATACAAGTAAATATATTGATAAGTCACCTTGTCTTAGAGAGACTTACATGGCTATCAAAACGTCACGCCAGAGTAAGCCTACATGAAACACAGCCTTTATTTTAAGTGTTTCTAAAATGGGAAAAATTATTGGAACCATTTCACTATTTATCACTAGGTTTTATGGGTATTATGAATCATACTGTGGTACTTTATAGCCATTGATTCTTAAAGAATATAACTGCTTAGTTCAACTGTCATACCACATCAGAGGGGTATGCTACAAATCAGGACCAATGAGTTAGCCAGTTAACATGGATAAACAACCAGAAATAACTATAGATGTTTTGGTTAATTAAGAAAAATAAACTTAGATATGTGTTTGATTGTTGAGGCAATTAGACTACTCCCATTTCAAGCTTATCTTTCTAAAAAGTTATTGAACTTGCTTTTTAGTATACCCCTCTGAACCAAAAATAAGCTTGTTTTATGCCGATGTTTGTAAACAAACTCTGTATAGCTTAAAAACATCATTTTGATCTCAAGATAGTCAGTCTTTGCATCTATAGCTCGTTGGTTATACGTATATTTCTCAAGACCCATCCTTCACCTGTTTACCAAAACAAGTGGCGGGGTATTCGCTTTGATATTGTTTGAACTCCCGATTAGCCCTTAATGTGGAAAGACCATCAATTGTGGAGTGTTAGAGACCAGTGAACAAGAACAAAATAGACCCACTGCAGATTTTTATGAGTACTACTTCAGTGCAGCGGCAGAACCGCCCCCCACGACAGCAACCCACGACAACACCCACACTGCTCAAATCATAGACAAATGAACATTTTTGGGCCTAATAATGCTGTTGGCAGAAGACTGCCTCAGTAGTAATGGTAGGCTATAGACTGTTGTGGGTACTTGGTAATTGGCTGCTCTTCAGTAGCTAACTAAAAATACATTTAAATGTACAATCAGGGATGTAATCATTAGTCCAAACAATTAAAATGAGAGTTTCTATTGGACAAATTCAGGTAAATCCCTCCCCATTTTGTTCCGTTTAAGAAATGTTTTGCAACAGATCGGCAAAATAATACACCCCAGGGCCAATGTTCCCTCATTGTTTTCATCACTGAGCAAATTTCAGGTCTGCTGAGTGCAAACTTGAACGTTGTGGCAACTTCCAGCACACGTTAAGTGTGCACACTGTTTACTGTGAACACCTGCTTTAAGTTAAAACTAACAGTGGCCTACCATTAAAAATGAAAATACATCCCATAACATTTTAACATGGAAATAGCTAATAAAATAGCTGTTATAGCTATGATACTGCCTACAGTAGCAGCCAATGTGTGGTGTTCAATGTAGACTTCTAAAAACATTATGCAGGGCTTGATATAACCCCATTAGCCACTTGTCCTTCAGACAAAGAGGTGACTGAAAATGTGGTTGCATTGTGTTGATTGATGCAATACAACACAAAAGTATTATTATCCCCATACCTTTATTAGTACAGAGAATCAGTCAGAAATGTATGCTACCCTCTGCCTATTGACTTCTTAGCTTATTCAAGCCTGTCTCAAAAAACAACACTGCCCCTTTAAAAAGCCCTAATGTAGGCCTACACGTTTTGTTCTCTTGTAGGAATCACTCCCCAATTGTTGACCAGACATTTGCTATAATTGGGCTAATAACTCACTAACTAGCAAAGAATATGAACCAATGTGGTTTCATGCATGTTAACATTAGAAGCCTCCTCCATAAGTTTGTTTTATTCACTGCTTTAGCACACTCTGCCAACCCGGATGTCCTAGCCGTGTCTGAATCCTGGCTTAGGAAGACCACCAAAAACCCTGAAATCTCCATCCCTAACTACAACATTTTCAGACGAGATAGAACAGCCAAAGGGGGTGGTGTTGCAATCTACTGCAGAGATAGCCTGTAGAGTTCTGTCTTACTATCCAGGTCTGTACCACACAATTTGAACTTCTACTTTTAAAAATCCACCTTTCTAGAAACAAGTCTCTCACCGTTGCCGCTTGCTATAGAACTCCCTCTGCCCCCAGCTGTGCTCTGGACACCATATGTGAACTGATTGCCCCCCATCTATCTTCAGAGCTCATGCTGATAGGTGACCTGAACTGGGACATGCTTAACACCCCGGCCATCCTACAATCTAAGCTTGATGCCCTCAACCTCACACAAATTATCAATGAACCTACCAGATACAACCCCAAAGCCTTAAACACGGGCACCCTCATAGATATCATCCTAACCAATTTGCCCTCCAAATACACCTCTGCTGTTTTCAACCAAGATCTCAGTGATCACTGCCTCATTGCCTGCATCCGTAATGGGTCTGCGGTCAAACGACCTCCCCTCATCACTGTCAAACGCTCCCTAAAACACAGTGAGCAGACCTTTCTAATCGACCTGGCCCGGGTATCCTGGAAGGATATTGACCTCATCTCGCCAGTAGAGGATGCCTGGTTATTCTTTAAAAGTGCCTTCCTCACCATCTTAAATAAGAATGCCCCATTCAAGAAATGTAGAACCAGGAACAGATATAGCCCTTGGTTCTCTCCAGACCTGACTGCCTTTGACCAGCACAAAAACATCCTGTGGCGTTCTGCATTAGCATCGAACAGCCCCCGTGATATGCAACTTTTCACGGAAGTTAGGAACCAATATACACAGGCAGTTAGGAAAGCCAAGGCTAGCTTTTTCAAGCAGAAATTAGCTTCCTGTAACACAAACTCAAAAAAGTTCTGGGACACTGTAAAGTCCATGGAGAATAAGAGCTCCTCCTCCCAGCTGCCCACTGCACTGAGGATAGGAAACTCTGTCACCACCATAATTGAGAATTTCAATAAGCATTTTTCTACGGCTGGCCATGCTTTCCAAGTGGCTACCCCTACCCCGGTCAACAGCCCTGCACCCCCCACAGCAACTCGCCCAAGCCTCCCCCATTTCTCCCAGTTAGCTGATGTTCTGAAAGAGCTGCAAAATCTGGACCCCTACAAATCAGCCGGGCTAGACAATCTGGACCCTTTCTTTCTAAAATTATCTGCCGAAATTGTTGCAACCCCTATTACTAGCCTGTTCAACCTCTTTCGTGTCGTCTGAGATTCCCAAAGATTCGAAAGCAGCTGCGGTCATCCCCCTCTTCAAAAGGGGGAGACACTCTTGACCCAAACTGCTACAGACCTATATCTATCCTACCCTGCCATTCTAAAGTCTTCGAAAGCCAAGTTAACAAACAGATTACCAACCATTTCGAATCCCACCGTACCTTCTCTGCTATGCAATCTGGTTTCAGAGCTGGTCATGGGTGCACCTCAGCCACGCTCAAGGTCCTAAACGATATCATAACCCCCATCGATAAGAGACAATACTGTGCAGCTGTATTCATTGACCTGGCCAAGGCTTTCGACTCTGTCAAACACCACATCCTTATCGGTAGACTCAACAGCCTTGGTTTCTCAAATGATTGCCTCGCCTGGTTCACCAACTACTTCTCCGAGTTCAGTGTGTCAAATCAGAGGGCCTGTTGTCCGGGCCTCTGGCAGTTTCTATGGGGGTGCCACAGGGTTCAATTCTTGGGCCGACTCTCTTCTCTGTATACATCAATGATGTCGCTCTTGCTGCTGGTGAGTCTCTGATCCACCTCTACGCAGACGACACCATTCTGTATACTTCTGGCCCTTCTTTGGACACTGTTAACTACCCTCCAGACGACCTTCAATGCCATACAACTCTCCTTCCGTGGCCTCCAACTGCTCTTAAATGCAAGTACAACTAAATGCATGCTCTTCAACCGATCGCTGCCCGCACCTGCCCGCCCGTCCAGCATCACTACTCTGGACGGTTCTGACTTAGAATATGTGGACAACTACAAATACCTAGGTGTCTGGTTAGACTGTAAACTCTCCTTCCAGACTCACATCAAACATCTCCAATCCAAAATTAAATCTAGAATTGGCTTCCTATTTCACAACAAAGCATCCTTCACTCATGCTGCCAAACATACCCTCGTAAAACCGACCATCCTACCGATCCTCGACTTTGGCGATGTAATTTACAAAATAGCCTCCAACACTCTACTTAACAAATTGGATGCAGTCTATCACAGTGCCATCCGTTTTGTCACCAAAGCCCCATATACTACCCACCACTGCGACCTGTACGCTCTCGTTGGCTGGCCCTCGCTTCATACTCGTCGCCAAACCCACTGGCTTCAGGTCATCTACAAGTCCCTGCTAGGTAAAGCCCTGCCTTATCTCAGCTCGCTGGTCATCGTAGCAGCACCCACCCATAGCACGCGCTCCAGCAGGTATATCTCACTGGTCACCCCCAAAGCCAATTCCTCTTTTGGCCGCCTTTCCTTCCAGTTCTCTGCTGCCAATGACTGGAACGAACTACAAAAATCACTGAAACTGGAGACACTTATCTCCATAACTAGCCTTAAGCACCAGCTGTCAAAACAGCAGCTCACAGATCACTGCACCTGTACATAGCCCATCTGTAAATAGCCCAACCAACTACCTCATCCTCTACTGTATTTATCTTGCTCCTTTGCACCCCAGTAGTTCTATTTTGCACATTCATCTACTGCACATCTACCATTCCAGTGGTACTGCTATATTGTAATTACTTAGCCACCATGGCCTATTTATTGCCTTACCTTCCTTATCTTGCCTCATTTGCACACATTGTATATAGACTTGTTTTTCTACTGTATTATTGACTGTGTTTGTTTACTCCATGACCACTCGTGCCTGTCATTGCAATGGAGTCCTCCTTTGATGCACTCTGCCTAAAACAAAATCAGACTACTGGTAAATCTTGCATAGTTAGATTTGTTTCGATATGTTGCATTGAAAGGGACTAAAATCATGCGGATTTTATCATAATTCCCACAGTAGAGGGAAATGTTGATAGTGTAAACTAACGGGGAAAAGTTTATTGTGCGCAGCTTAGAGGGAACATTGCCCAGGGCTCTCCCTAGGATTTTCTGATAAGGTGGTGTTGATTGTAGGGGGCATTTTTCATTTTCTTTCCAACCTGTAACTGCCATTTCCTGAAACCTAGAGTCTTAAATGATATCAAACAATGTAGCCAAGTAACCCGAAACAGAAGTCTTGTGTTTGATCCTAAATAAAATGTAGATTGTCTCAACGACACTAATCATTTAGGGGTAATGATTATTCTAATAAATAGGTGTCTTTATGTGAATAGCCTCGTGAAAATGTAAACTGGCATTTTAATTTTGTTTGGGGAGAAAATTCGGAATAATTCAATTACTTGATCCAATGTAGTAGTCTAGCTTACTGTAGGCTATTTGGAATATGAAACAACTGAACAAGGCCTATTGGAACTTGTTTCAGATCTCCATCTCTGACCTAATCTATCAAGTTAGGTCTGACTACTAGGCAAGCATTCATTCAACGTGCCTTGTTGTCATTGGTGAACTGACTATTATTATCTTTAGCAGCCTACTGTTTGTTGACATATAGCTATATCAAGAGGCCAGATCAAGAACTGATTAATTACCATAGGCCTACTAATCGATAACAGTCTTTCTGTGAAGGAGGGTATTAGCGGAACAGCTCTCTCTGCCATATCTGTTTACATTCACGCAGCGATGCGCACTGAACTACTGCACGTTTCCAACCACCCCTTTTCTCACACACACACACACACACACACACACACACACACCTTTTACCCATCCATTCCCTCCCTCATTCCCCCCTCTCACCACTAAGTGTACAGGCGGTAGTCCTCTCAGTAGGTCGTCAGGGGATAGAAGCGGTGACACAAACGGGTTCTTGACAATGGGACAGCTAGGCGTCTGGATCACAGCGAGGCGCTCAGAGCGCAGGGGCTCAAAACCTTCTGGGTAATCCCTAGGACCTGAGGAGGAGTTGCATGAGGAGGAACAGGGTAACGTTGATATGTAGTGGGCCTCGTTGTCGAGGGACTTCCGGTGTGACGATGACAGTGACCCTAGGACCTCTGCAGGAAGGAAGGACTGGATCCAATTGGATGTCCCGTGGGTGAGGTCACTGATCAGTAAGGCTGTGTCTCTACCTAGAGCACTCAACGTGCTGGTCCCCTCTGTGGGCTGTACCGCCTGAGAGTCTACACCTGGAGAGAGTGGAAAATAGGAAGACGAGGTAATTGGGGGAAAAAAAGGCAAAACAATGCAGTTATTTAAGACCCACACACAAAAGCATCACTCTTAATGCTGAGACACTCTTTTCCCCTCTAACTCTCATTTCCATAAGCTTTGACTAATACTCTCATCCATTTCACATCCTTCCTTCCTTACCTGCGTAGGCATTGAGGCACTTGGAGAGCACTCCTAAGGGCAGCAGTGGGTCAATGAGGGTGAGCAGACGGGAGGGCGAGGCGTCAGTGGTGAGCAGAGTAGCTGGGTAGGCAGCCATAATACCATCTGGGACACGCACACCGCAGGCTATGGCCCTCATAGACACTGTGATGCAGAGGTTGCCCCCAGCACTGTCCCCAGCCAGACACACGCGCTCAGCCGTGGAGCCTGGGGCAGAGGGACAGAGCAATCAGTACCAGCTGGTCTGATACAGGAGGTTGTTAGAATTCTGCAATAATTTCTTTGGTTCTAAACTCTAACACATTAGTAACAACACAGACCCAGAAGATGGCAGTTCTTGAGGGCCCAACAGTAGGCATAGAAGCATTCCTCCAGGGCTCTGGGAAATGGGGCCTCAGGGGCAAGAGAGTAGTCCACAGAAAGGACAGGGACATTTAGATCCTTGGACCAGCTCTTCAGATAGTTCTGGGAGATAAGAGGATGGAGGACAAATGGAGTGATAAGAAAATGGAGATGTGACAGGAAAATTAAACAAAAGTGTTAAATGAGAGGAAGTAGACTTCATGGTAAGTGCTGAGCCCCACTTAACTTGATTACTGAGAGACTAGTTGAGTGATTAGCTTAAGTAATTGCAGCCATCACATCACTATCCCTGGCCTACCATACCTCATGGGATTTTGAGGTCTGGGCCACGAAGCCTCCTCCATGGAAGTGGATCAGCAGCCAGGGGGAGGGAGGGTGCTTCTGGGCACCAAACGGTACCAAAGACAGGGAGATGGGGGGCGCTTCTGTACGAGAGAAAGCCAGCAGTTCTTCACTGTCCTGAAGGAAGAGAGCGAGAGAGAAAGAAAGATGTTTGCGTCATAACTTAACCCTTTTTACACTAACATGATTAAACTGTGAAGAACTTTGATAAAAACATCACATAGTAAGCACTGAGGCTACAGCTGAGAGCTCACCTGTCCTTCTCGAAGTTCATAGGAGATGAGCCGCATGTTAACAGGTCCAGGGCCCCAGTGGGCCACCGGAGGGGACACGGAGGCAAAGAGACGGGGGTCTGAGGCCAGGGGGAGGCGCAGAGGTTCAGGAGGTATGGTCAGTGTGAGGTTCAGCTGCACTAGGTTAGAGGCTATACTGGCCAAGCCCTGTGGGAGAAAGGGATAAAATGATGTTGTAAACGGTCTTAAAAGCAATCAAACCAACAGAAAGTTGGGAAGAGCAAGAAAAGAGTGAGTAAGTAGGGGAAACAGAGACAGAGACCCAGAGAGACTGCAAGATTCAAGACATCCTTATTTGCATACAATATATTACTAGTTGACTCCCTTCTGCCCTCACCGATAGAAGCTCTGATTCTGTGAGGTTCCAGAAAGACTTCCAGAACTTCATGTCCAGATTCTGGGTGATCCGCTCAAACTCTGCTCCCCTCAGCTCTGGATCAATGACATACTTCCCAGAGGTAAGGAAGGAGAAAGCTGCCATGCCTGAAGGAAATGGAGAGTGAATGCAAAGTCTGTAGGGCAGTGCGTACTACGCAATTAACTTTAAAAAATGTCAAAAGATAACCACAAATCTTACAAGAGGCCCTAAGAGGCAGATAATCCCTCCCCTCAGGTTTATTGCGCCAAGTACTATTACGAAAGTTCAATCAGGAAGGCTGGTCTGAATGTTTAACTTCATCCATAACATAATTCACTTTTGTTTCCTATTCTGTGGGCATAGTGGGAATGAATACAAACGCATCATCATCAGATTAGCATCTTGTTTCTTCTCCTCTTTCCTATTAGACATGTGTGGAATGCCAGGTCGCAGTTGTAAATGAGAACTTGTTCTCAACTTCCCTAACTGGTTAAATAAAGGTGAAATAAAAAAATTTATAATAATAATAATAATAATTCACCCACTTACCTTGTAGCTTATAAGCACGGCACAATAATGCATATTCCTCACGCTAGCTGTTTAACCTACGGGCTGGGCTCACTTTTGCAATTATCACCTTCCCTCGCTCTCAGCCAATAGGTGTAAATCTTGGGTTGCATTTATATGACAAACTTAGCCATGTTCTCTTACTTGCTGTATTATAGAAAAAAGGGTTTGATGCCAGCAGTCCCGCATAGGACTACCTTACCATCACATCATCTGGCTCCGAGGTCTTTCCCTCAGACGAGACCATTCCTCAAAGTACTTAATAAAATGTCATATTGCATTCAGTCTGTTGTTTATTCAGTTAAGCCTGTACTCCATTAAATTAATATATATCGTTTTTACAAGTTCTTACAGCCCAAAGAATTCACAGACATTTACAGAGACTGACCTAACCCAGACTGTTGTTTTCCGTAGCTCTCTCCGAATGAGACCATGCTTATGACAACTGTCTGCAGAAACGGACGAAGGGTAGGCGAGAACTGGGGAGACGGAGGGAAAATTTAGATTTCAGTATCATTAGTCTCAAGTAGCAATACCTTCAAAAACGTTGTCAGGGAAGCCTGGTTCTCGCCGAGGCTACAGTATATCCACCCTCAGTATATTCCCAAGTCATGAAAAGCTTAGTCCAGCATTCACAATGACCAATTGCTAAATTATATCTTATCAACATTATATTGAATTCAACATTATATTGAATTCAATGTGCCACTCCTCCCACAAAGTCAACAAGTGGTGATGACCCACCTGAAAGCCCAGGCATCGGCCGTAGAAGCAGGCCTTGTGCATGGAGGTGTACTCCCTCACAAACCTCTTGCTCAGCTCTCCATCCTGTAGGGAGTAGAGTTGCCCATGACCGTTGTCGTGGAGCAGACGCTGGGCAAGGTAGAGGAGGGCCCGCAGCTGACACAGGGCACTGGAGTAGGCTTCCATCTCTGAGGCATTGTGGTTGGCCCTGAAGAAGGCCCTGTGGCAGTTAGAGGTAATGTAGCGGCCCTTGTGGATGATGTGCAAAAGGCAAGACTGCAGCACCTGAGAGATGAGATGGGATGCATTATTGTCAGCTGGTATTGTGAATGAAATGAATATATTTCTAGTTTTGCATTATATTAATAATCCAAGACTGTCCCTCTGTTGCTAGCTTGCTCAGTCTTTTGACTGTGTGATTGTCTCAGTCTCTTGATAATCACACTAGGCTACTGACATCATTCTGGGCAGTGAGGTTAGTAGAAAAGTTGTTATTATAGCTTACCTTTACCAGTGTGCGATACCCATTCCCAGGGGTATCTGCATCAAAGTCATAGTGGTGGTAGACTGCAGTAAAACCAGCAACCACAGGTTCGAGGGCACGGCCATGGTCCTGAATCTTTCTCATGCAGGTCACCAAGCGTCCGGAAGCGTTACCGCACAGCAAGTCGGTATGCCCAGACAGAGCTGTGATGTTTTCCTCACACACTGCCTCCAAGGCTGTGAACACAGCTCTCCAGGCCATACCTGAAACACTAGAGAGAGAACATACATATAACCCAAATATTTTATTTTCTGGATAACCACATCATATTAGCTTTGACAGATTAAATGCAGTAGATTGAAAAGGAGAATTTTGCTTTTTTACAACCCCCCAAAAATATATACAGTACCAGTCAAAAGTTTGGACACACCTACTCATTCCAGGGTTTTTCTTTAACTATTTTCTACATTGCATAATAATAGTGTAGACATCAAAACTATGAAATAACAAAAAAAAAGTGTTAAACAAACAGAAAATGACTCAAGTAAAAGTGAGTCACCTAGTAAAATACAACTTGAGTAAAATATACTTAAGTATTAAAAGTATAAATCATTGAAAAGTCTTTATAGTAAGCAAACCAGACGGCATCATTTTCTTTTCCCCCCACTTTTATTTAGGGATAGCCAGGGGCACACTGACATAATTTACAAATGAAACACGTGTTAGTGAGTCCACCAGGCTGCAGTTATGACCATTTTCTTTAGACCATTTTCTTGTACTGCTAAGCATTCAAAATGCAATGAGTACTTTTGGGTGTCTGAGAAAATGTATGGAGTAAAAATTACATTAATTTCTTTAGGAAAACAGTAAAGTAAAAGTTGTCAAAAATATAAAAAGTACAGATACTACTTAAAATAGTTTTGGGGGGTATTTTTACTTAAGTACTTTACACCACTGCCAAAGAGGGAAACGTTTCATCGCAATCGCATTATGATTGAAAATGTTTCACTGGAAAGAATTTCTTTGCATTTATTTACAATCCATTTGTTCTTGCCATAAAAAATTATTTCCTTGCAATATTATTTATTTTGTGCTCAAAACTTTTGGGTTAATGTTTTGCTTTCAATATCATAATTTTTATTTGCCATAATAAAAATGTTTATCTCGAATTCAAAAAGGGTTGCTTGATATAAAAAGGCACAAAAGTAATTCCATAAGAACTGTGCTGAAATAAAAGTAGGGTAAAGAATTTGCACTGCTGTCAATCAAGCTAAGGACATCATAGATAATTTGTCAGTCATATCTATGCGACAAAGGTTTGATCTGTTGATTCATGATTCTTAGTACTCTTGTCTTGACTAGGCCTATACCTTTAGGATTTATGACAAGATTGTGTTCATTTTGATAAATGCTGTCAACAGGCTATGTAATCTCATTAATTTGCACAGTTAGATAAAGTCAATTTGTAGAAAGAGTCTTGGGATAGTTGCATGCTTTAATCTTTAACCTTTGGCACACACAACCAAACCCGTCATTAAAGGAGAAGTTATTTTTTACAACCAAATACATATTTTTTTTTGTATGTATTGTTATAGGGTCGAGACACTTGTTTTGCAATTTGAGAAACTTACCCCAACCATCCTCATTGTGCAGAATGAGGATGGTTGGGGATCCTCATTGTGCACAATGAGGATAGTTGGGGATCCTCATTGTGCACAATGAGGATAGTTGGGGATCCTCATTGTGCACAATGAGGATAGTTGGGGTAAGTTTTTCAAAAACAAGTGAAATTGCAAAACAAGTGTCTGGACCATATAACATTACATTTACATAAAAAAAATTGAGATTTGGTTGTAAAAAAGCAAACTTCTCTTTTAATTATGGGTTTGGTTGTGTGTGCCAAAGGTCAAAGATTAAAACATGCAACTATCCCGACTCTTCCTTCAAACAGACTATCTAACTTTGCAAATTAATGAGATTACATAGCCTGTTGACAGCATTTATCAAAATGAACACAATCTTGTCATAAATCCTAAAGGTATAGGGCTAGTCAAGACAAGAGTACTAAGAATCATGAATCAACAGATCAAACCAACCTTGGTCGCATAGATATGACTGATACATTCTCTATTATGTCCTTTGCTTGATTGACAGTAGTGCAAATTCTTTAATAGCCTAGTTTTATTTCAGCACAGTTCTTATGGAATTACTTTTGACCCTTTATACAGTGGGGAGAACAAGTATTTGATACACTGCCGATTTTGCAGGTCTTCCTACTTACAAAGCATGTAGAGGTCTGTAATTTTTATCATAGGTACACTTCAACTGTGAGAGACGGAATCTAAAACAAAAATCCAGAAAATCACATTGTATGATTTTTAAATAATTAATTTGCATTTTATTGCATGACATAAGTATTTGATCACCTAACAACCAGTAAGAATTCCGGCTCTCACAGACCTGTTAGTTTTTCTTTAAGAAGCCCTCCTGTTCTCCACTCATTACCTGTATTAACTGCACCAGTTTGAACTCGTTACCTGTATAAAAGACACCTGTCCACACACTCAAACAGACTCCAACCTCTCCACAATGGCCAAGACCAGAGAGCTGTGTAAGTACATCAGGGATAACATTGTTGACCTGCAATAGGCTGGAATGGGCTACAGGACAATAGGCAAGCAGCTTGGTGAGAAGGCAACGACTGTTGGCGCAATTATTCGAAAATGGAAGAAGTTCAAGATGACGGTCAATCTCCCTCGGTCTGGGGCACCGTGCAAGATCTCACCTCGTGGGGCATCAATGATCATGAGGAAGGTGAGGGATCAGCCCAGAACTACACAGCAGGACCTGGTCAATGACCTGAAGAGAGCTGGGACCACAGTCTCAAAGAAAACCATTAGTAACACACTACGCCGTCATGGATTAAAATCCTGCAGCGCACGCAAGGTCCCCCTGCTCAAGCCAGCGCATGTCCAGGCCCGTCTGAAGTTTGCCAATGACCATCTGGATGATCCAGAGGAGGAATGGGAGAAGGTCATGTGGTCTGATGAGACAAAAATAGAGCTTTTTGGTCTAAACTCCACTCGCCGTGTTTGGAGNGCCAGTCTCCAGACCTGAACCCAATAGAAAATCTTTGGAGGGAGCTGAAAGTCTGTATTGCCCAGCGACAGCCCTGAAACCTGAAGGATCTGGAGAAGGTCTGTATGGAGGAGTGGGCCAAAATCCCTGCTGCAGTGTGTGCAAACCTGGTCAAGAACTACAGGAAATGTATGATCTCTGTAATTGCAAACAAAGGTTTCTGTACCAAATATTAAGTTCTGCTTTTCTGATGTATCAAATACTTATGTCATGCAATAAAATGCAAATTAATTACTTAAAAATCATACAATGTGATTTTCTGGATTTTTGTTTTAGATTCCGTCACTCACAGTTGAATAGTACCTATGACAAAAATTAGACTTCTACATGCTTTGTAAGTGGGAAAACCTGCAAAATCGGCAGTGTATCAAATACTTGTTCTCCCCACTGTATATCAAGCAACCCCTTTGAATTAAATAACAACATTTTTATTATGGCAAATAAAAATTATGAATTATTGAAGGCAAAACATTAACCAAAAAGTTTGGAGCGCAAAATAAATAATATTGCAAGGAAATAATGTTTAATGGCAAGAACAAATGGATTGTAAATAAATGCAAAGAAATTCTTTCCAGTGAAACATTTTCTATCATAACGCAATTGCGATTAAAAGGTTCCCTCTTTGGCAGTGGTGTAATGTACTTAAGTAAAAAATATATACTTTGAAGTACTACTTAAAATAGTTTTGGGGGTATCAGAACTTTACTATTTAGTGTTTGAGCGTGCCCCTCGCTATCCCTAAAGAAAAAAGAAAATGATGCCGTCTGGTTCTCTTATTTAATTTTTTTTATTGTTTATACTTTGACTTTTAATATTTAAGTATATTTAAAACCAAAACACTGACTTTCACTCAATTAAGTATTTTACTGGGTGACTCAATTTTACTTGTCATTTTCTATTAAGGCATCTTTACTTTTACTCAAGTATGACAATTGGGTACTTTTTCCACCACTGATCTTTGGTTATGTTACTCTGCCCTTCGCTTTCGCTGCCCATTTTTATGTTTGCAAAGTTTTGGCACATTAACTCCATGTAGGTGGGGTTTAGTGGGAGGCATAAATATTGCTTCTCTATTGGTCAAACGGTTTGAGTGACAGTACATCCTCATTTTTTATATCCCAGTTAGCAGCTTACATTATTAACCCCCCTCATCAATCTACACACAATACCCCATGACAAAGCAAAAACAGGTTTTTAGACATGTTGGCAAATGTATATATATTTAAAAAAAATTATATGACATTTACATATAGTTGAAGTCGGAAGTTTACATACACCTTAGCCAAATACATTTAAATTTCTGACATTTAATCCTAGTAAAGATTCCCTGTCCTAGGTCAGCTAGGATCACCACTTTATTTTAAGAATGTGAAATGTCAGAATAATAGTAGAGAGTGATTTATTTATTTCATCACATTCCCTGTGGGTCAGAAGTTTACATACATTCAATTAGTATTTGGAAGCATTGCCTTTAATTGTTTAACTTGGGTCAAACGTTTTGGGTAGCCTTCCACAAGCTTCCCACAATAAGTTGGGTGAATTTTGGCCCAAGAGCTGGTGTAACTGAGTCAGATACAGGACTCCTTGCTCGCACACGCCTTTTCAGTTCTGCCCACAAATTTTCTATAGGATTGAGGTCAGGGCTTTGTGATGGCCACTCCAAAACCTTGACTTTGTTGTCCTTAAGCCATTTTGCCACAATTTTGGAAGTATGCTTGGGGTCATTGTCCATTTGGAAGACCTATTTGCGACCAAGCTTTAACTTCCTGACTGATGTCTTGAGATGTTGCTTCAATATATCCACAATTTTCCTACCTCATGATGCCATCTATTTTGTGAAGTGCACCAGTCCCTCCTGCAGCAAAGCACCCCCACAACATGATGCTGCCACCCCCGTGCTTCACGGTTGGGATGGTGTTCTCCGGCTTGCAAGCCTCCCCCTTTTTCCTCCAAACATAACGATGGCCATTATGGTCATACAGTTCTATTTTTTATTCATCAGACCAGAGGACATTTCTCCAAAAAGTATGATCTTTGCAAACCATAGTCTGGCATTTTACTGGCGGTTTTGGAGCAGTGGCTTCTTCCTTGCTGAGCAGCCTTTCAGATTATGTCGATATCGGACTTGTTTTACTGTGGATATAGATACTTTGTACCTGTTCCTCCAGCATCTTCACAGGGTCTTTTGCTGTTGTTCTGGGATTGATTTGCACTTTTCGCACCAAAGTACGTTCATCTCTAGGAGACAGAATGAGTCTCCTTCCTGAGCAGTATGACGGCTGCGTGGTCCCATGTTGTTTATACTTGCCTCCTATAGTTTGTACAGATGAACATGGTACCTTTAGGCATTTGGAAATTGCTCCAAAGGATGAACCTGAACTTGGCTGATTTCTTTTGATTTTCCCATGATGTCAAGCAAAGAGGCACTGAGTTTGAAGGTAGGCCTTGAAAGACATCCACAGACACACCTCCAATTGACTCAAATGATGTCAATTAGCCTATCAGAAGCTTCTAAAGCTATTACATAATTTTCAATCACAATCAACTTAGTGTATGTAAACTTCTGACCCACTGGAATTGTGATACAGTGAATTATAAGTGAAATAATCTGTCTGTAAACAATTGTTGGAAAAATTACTTGTGTCATGCAAAGTAGATGTCCTAACAGACTTGCCAAAACTATAGTTTGTTAACAAGAATTTTGGGGAGTGGTTGAAAATCGCGTTTAATGACTCCAACTGAGGACGCACCCTTGACTGAGGACGCACCCTTGTGGGGCCGCTGTGTTGAGAGTAAGTGTCGAGGAGGTAATGTTGCCTACCTTCACCGCCTGGGGTGGGTCCTGGACCCAGTTGCATAGGGAGTAGTTCAGTCCCAGGGTCGTAAGCTTTGTGGTGAGCTTAGAAGACACTATGGTGTTGAAGGCTGATCTGTAGTTGATGCCTACCTTCACCCCAGGCGGTGAAGGTAGGCAACATTACCTTAGAAGACACTATGGTGTTGAAGGCTGAGCTGTAGTTGATGAACAGCATCTTCACATATGCATTCATTTTGTCCAGGTGGGTGAGGGCAGTGTGCAGTGCAAAGGACAATTGTGTCGTCTGTGGATCTGCCAGGGTGGTAGGCGAAATGGAGAGGGTTGAGTGTGTCGGGTAGGGAGGAGGTTGTGTGGTCTTTGACTAGCATCTCAAAGCACTTCATGATGATGGAAGTCATTCAGTTCAGTTATTTTCCCTTTCATGGGCACGGGATGATAGTGGACATCTTGAAGCAGGTGGGGATAGTGGCCTGAACTAGAGAGAGATTGAAAATATCAGAAAACATTACAGCCAGCTGGTCTGCACATGCTCTGCGTAAGTCATATTTGTACAGTTTAACCATACTATTGTCCCCGGTCACCTTGCCGTGTTAATAAGCAGCATCTTTCCTTCAGTTTCCCTACAAGGCTGCCATCAATTTACAGTTTTTGATTTGGGTAAGTTCTGAAAGACACTATTGGTGTCCCATCTATGCATTATTTTACTGAATCGTGGTAAGACTTGCCGAAAGGAGGACAGGAGAAGGCCTTATACCCGTGTCAAGCATCGAATTTCCACGAGAGAGACAGTCAACGTGTTGATCATTTGAGAGCACGGTCCTCAATTAATTTAGTTAACGTCCTTGAGAGCATCCTGTCGGGCTGTATCACCGCCTGGTATGGCGACTGCACCGCCCTCTGGAGAGCCCTGCGGTTGCGGGCGGTGCAGTTGCCATACCAGGCAGTGATACAGCCCGACAGGGCGGGGTTCAGACCCAGGGTCCCGAGCTTAATGATGAGCTTGAAGGGTACTATGGTGTTGAAGGCTGAGCTATAGTCAATGAACAGCGTTCTTGCGTAGACACTCTAATGTACTTGTCCTCTTGCTCAGTTGTACACCGGGGCCTCCCACTCCTCTTTCTACTCTGGTTAGAGCCAGTTTGCGCTGTTCTGTGAGTAGTACTCAGCATTGTACGAGATCTTCAGTTTCTTGGCAATTTATTGCATGGAATAGCCTTCATTTCTCAGAACAAGAATAGCCTGACGAGTTTCAGAAGAAAGTGCTTTGTTTCTGTCCATTTTGAGCCTGTAATCGAACACAAATACTGATGCTCCAGATACTCAACTAGTCTAAAGAAAGCCAGTTGTATTGCTTCTAATCAGGACAACAGTTTTCAGCTGTGCTAACATAATTGCAAAAGGGTTTTCTAATGACCAATTAGACTTTTAAAATTATAAACTTGGATTAGCTAACACAACGTAAGCATAGCGGGCTCAAACCAATGACTGATGGCCGCCGCAATGACTACAATAGCCTCTTGAAGGCTGCCTTAACCGGTTACGGATTCAATCCCGTGAACGGGATCGATTTTGACAACATCCAGTGAAATGCAGAGCGCCAAATTCAAATTACAAAAATACTCATTTCAAACATTCATGAAAGTACAAATGCTGCACACCCTTCAAAAGCTTAGACTCTTGTTAATCTAACAGCATTGTCAGATTTCAAAGAGGCTTTACGGCGAAAGCAGAACATCTGATTGTCTGAGAACAGCACCCCACTCAAACTCAATTAGCATAATGACATAACCAGCAGAGGTGTCACAAAACTCAAAAATAGCATAAAATAAATTGCTTACCTACATAAGGGACACGGATGGCATTTGCTGTATGTTTGATGAGAAACTGCATATTGCAAATGTACAGTCCCTTACTAGACGTCCGAAAACGTTTCTAAAATAGGCCGACGGCGTCGGGCTGTGCCCCAGGGCCAGATCTTCCAGGAAGTCATAAAACGAAGTTTCTCGGACATTCGGTGTCCGTTTAATAAAAAAATATAATTTTTGTCATTTTTCCGCCCTTCAGGTTAATCCCACCAGATGGCGAATGGCTTCTTATTGCAAATGTACAAAACATACACCTAATTGACCTGGCCTTTTCTCCTAAATGGAAAAGACTTTGAAGACGAAACTTGGTGAGCATGGGTTTGGCCAAATGGGCTGTTGGCCCCGAAACAGGATGGCGTCAGGGACTCACGGTTTTTGAGTTAAGGCCCATTTTCTGGGATTAAAGGTGAAAAACTGAAATAGAGCGCTAATTTGACAGCTTCATGTCAAAGTACATGAACCTACGGTGTAAGGAAAAAAAGAACCAGACATTTATCTGTTGTAATTTTCGAGAAATCGTCAAATGTACAATTCGTTATGTTGGAAAAAAAATGTTTTTTTCCCAAAAAAGTTATAGATCCAGTTGCGGCGTATTCAGACGAATCCGTTAACGTGGGTTTCGGAGCTCTACGTGATTTCTGTGATTTTCTGAAATCACACACACGCACAGTCAATGGGGAATGACACAGTGAGGGGCTTACAGACACACACTGCCTGCAATAGTTACTTTCGTTCAAACTATCAAAGAACCGTCAGACCTAGAGCTCTAAAACTTTAGAACCCTTTTCTAGAGCTTATGTCGATAGTGCACAGTGAGTTATGGGGCTCTAGAAGGTTCACAGGCCGAGAAACAGCCTTGTACATTTGCAATATTTTCAATTCATTTTTACATCGCGAAAATGACAACATTTCTAAAAGTCCCAGAGTCACAAGGTTAGGTGCATTAGAACCGCCTCAGCCCATAGAGACGGACCCTAACGTTTCTGTCCGATAGCTCATTCAAGGACCCCATAGCAATGCCCGGAAAACGTGGATTTTCAGCACCAATTAAGGTCGCTGCTCGGGCTCCGAATGACCTATCGAGCCGAAACTCGGGATTTGGGGTCGCCTCAGCTAGGCCGACACATAACGTCGGAACTGGACCCGCAAATAGAACATAACTAGGTGTTTTACGTTTTTATTATAGTGACTTGATGGCAGACTTTTGTCCATTTGCAATAAGTTAAAACCGTTGAGCCAGGCCATCCCGAGTTCAACGGGCCAGTCAATTTGGGCATTTCTGCAGTATTTTAGAGCTTGTCAAATTCGTGATGTTAAAAGCCCATTGAAACATATTGCAAATGTACTGTACATTTGCAATATGTTTCAATGGGCTGTTAACATCACGAATATGACACGCTGAAATCAACACCAATGAGCGATGGAGAGGTACCACAATCAATCCTGGCCATCCTGAGATCAACGGGCAGTCAATTGGGCATTCCTGCAGTATTTTAGAGCTTGTCATATTCGTGATGTTAACAGCCCATTGAAACATATTGAAAATGTACTGTACAGACAAGACAAAGAATTAAAAAAGGAGTGAAGTTACAAGCTGCACAGCTAGCTTTTTAATCAAGGACAGGGGCAGCAGCGACCGGCTCAGAGAAGATCTCAAAATGATGGACAGAGGAGAAGAGGAAAGGGTAGAGGAAGAGGAGGGGGAGCCAGTGCTGACGGGTAGGCCAGACAACCGCAACAATAGGACAGGAACTTTGTTTGTTACAACTGTGGAAAAGGACATTCCGCTAGAAAAATTCCAAACCCAGGTGAGCAGGGAGCTGCAGGGGGTGGTTGTAAGATGGGACCTCCACCAAAAACAGCCCTTTACAACCCACATATGGACTGATGCGAGGTAGGCATTTGACACTAGTGATGCACCGATGAGACATTTTTGGCCGATACCAATATCAGATATTTACCTTGCCCCCCCCACAAAAAAAATAGGATAACCGATATTTAAAATGTTTGTGGCCTTTTAAGCATTCTAGTACAGTTAAAATAGTTCACACACACACATGGACGCAGCGGTCTAAGGCATCTCAGGCCAAGAGGCCTCACTACAGTCCGGCCATGATTGGGAGTCGCATAGGGCGGCGCACAATTGGCCCAGCGTCGTCCGGGTAATTTTTTTCCCAACAAAAAATAACTTTTTGGTCAGTGCGGTGTGTGTGTAACCTTTATTTAACTAGGCAAGTCAGTTAAAAACACATTCTTATTTACAATGACAGCCTACCCCGGCCAAACCCGGATGACGCTAGGCCAATTGGGACACCCAATCATGGCCGGATGTGATACAGCCTGGATTCGAACCATGGACTGTAATGATGCCTCTTGCACTGAGATGCAGTGCCTTAGACCGCTGTGTCCATGTGTGAACTATTTAACTGTACTAGAAATGCTTAAAAGGCCCCCATGATGAAAACAAGCCCAGATTTCCCCAGGGTGAAATTCCCATTTAAATATCAAGCGTTTTCAGGAGCAACTTTAGTAATGGGAAACGGCTCGGAGATCTACTGATGCTCCTAAGTTTCTAACGATGAATGTAGCCTTAATATGCTTTTGGGAAACCGGGCTCTGTTCAAGGCCTTTTTAAATTCCTTTCAGTTTTGATTAAAGTCACTGTCATCTAGTTACTCAAGACCCAGCTCTCAAAACCTCAACAGACCTTTGAACCTAACCAGGTGATTGAGGACGTCACCCGACATTTACGGAATAGCAACAAGTCACTAGCCCAAACCATTAACTTTACTCCCAAAATATCACGTTTCACTGGAACACGACATGTAGAGCGGTAAACACTCTACATTACAGTCCACCGACACTTGTTTTTACTGTATCAATGTTGACAATGGCAGTAAGTCCATAGTTAAAAATCGTACTTTCAACACCATGGAACTTGGCCGTCAAAATGCTAGCTACTGCTGCAGCTGAAGTTATCTAGGGCAGAAATGGTGACTGACAGACAACAAGCAAGCGACTTCAAACGGACACCCGAAATAAACGAGCGATGTATGTTTACGAGATGCGTGTGAATGTACAGTTATCATCACATATGCAAAGCGTAGTGTATTTTACCGCCTAGTACAAACTTACCAACACGCATCCTCTCTTCTACTGACAGTTTCTGTTTCGCCCGCAGACCCTGACTAGTAACTATTACTAGTATTCTGCCAGCAGCACCAATGATGACGGCACGGTTGAATTATAATGTTAAACCTTCAAAAGAAAAGCCCGTATTTCACAACATTGCAATGTGGATAACTCATTCGAAATATATAGAATTTGCCCACTTTTATCGTGCCAACAAGAAAATGCAATAAGTAATTTATGACCAATAATGAAAAAATGCAATATTGTTGAGAATAGTGGGCTGTAGAGAGATTCCTTTTCTACCTGTCTCAGTTAAAGTGGGGTGATCAGTGCTGCCACCATAATATCCTGCTGCTAGGAGAACGGTAATTAAATATGGGTAGTCATGATGTGCAGTTCGCGAACTAATCATATACTATTTTACTATTTTTACTGCCTCGAGAGTCATTATTTGTTTTTCTGAGTGACATTGTAGTCGTTCGTTTACCTGCTGCTGGCGGCAATGAATTCTACAGCAGTATTAATATGCGCTCCTCCAATGACTCCACTCAGACCAACAAACACAACACAGTGCCGGGATCGCCTTTTCACACGAAGGTCCGTGGTGGGTCTGTATAAATTATGCGATTATATTGGAGACAGGTTTATAGCAGTGAATGTCATCTATTTTATTCTCATAGTATTTCTAAATAGAAGCCATATCAGCCAGGGCAACGAATTGTTCTCACTTTATGATAGAACATTCAGATGTATCTGCCTGACTGTGGGGATCTTTACCTGAATTATTAGGATTTTCTTGTGATCACAACAGAACTACTTATTTTGCTCAAATAGAGAAAAAATAAAGTAGTGTTTTCTTTGAAAAGATGGGCCTGGCTGAGAATAGAACATTCAGTGTTACCGCATTTTTCTGGATTGTGTGTGTGTGTGTGTGTCTCTTCACAGTCCCTGCTGTTCCATAAGGTGTATTTTTATCTTTTTTTATCAGATGTTACTGCTTGCATGAGTTACTTGATGTGGAGTAGAATTCCATGTAGTCAAATCAAACTTTATTTGTCACATGCACCGAATACAACAAGTGTAGACCTTACCGTGAAATGCTTACTTACAAGCCCTTAACCAACAGTGCAGTTTAAGAAGAGTTAAGAAAATATTTACCAAATAAACTAAAGTAAAAATAATAAAAACTAACATAACAATAACGAGGCTGTATACAGGTGTACCAGTACAGAGTCAGTGTGCGGGTGTACAGGTAATTTGTACATGTAGGTAGGGGTGAAGTGACTATGCATAGATAATAACAGCAAGTAGCAGCAGTGTACAAAACAAATGGAGGGGGGGGGGGGGGGGGGGGGTCAATGTAATAGTCCGTTGGCCATTTGATTAATTGTTCTGCAGTCTTATGGCTTGGGGGTAGAAGCTGTTAAGGATCCTTTTGGTCCTAGACTTGGCGCACCGTGCGGAAGCAGAGAAAACAGTCTATGACTTGGGTGGCTGGAGTCTCTGACAATTTTATGGGCTTTCCTCTGACACCACCTATTATATTCCTGGATTGCAGGACGCTTGGCCCCAGTGATGTACTGGCCCGTACGCACTACGGTCAGACTACGTAGCGACTTGCGGTCAGATGCCGAGCAGTTGCCATACCAGGCGGTGATGCAACCGGTCAGGATGCTCTCGATTTTGCAGCTGAATAAGTTTTTGAGGACTTGGGGACCCATGCCAAATCTTTTCAGTCTCCTGAGGGGGAAAAGGTTTTGTCGTGCTGTCTTCACGACTGTCTTGGTGTGTTTGGACCATGATAGATCGTTGGTGATGTGGACACCAAGGAACTTGAAATTCTCGACACGCTCCACTACAGCCCCGTTGATGTTAATGGGGGCCTGTTCGGCCAACATTTTCCAGTAGTCCACGATCAGCTCCTTTTATCTTGGTCACATTGAGGGAGAGGTTGTCGTCCTGGCACCACACTGCCAGTTCTCTGACCTCCCTATAGGCTGTCTCGTTGTTGTTGGTGATCAGGCCTACCACTGTTGTGTCGTCAGAAAACGTTTTTATTTATTTTATTTATTTCACCTTTATTTAACCAGGTAGGCAAGTTGAGAACAAGTTCTCATTTACAACTGCGACCTGGCCAAGATAAAGCAAAGCAGTTCGACACATACAACAACACAGAGTTACACATGGAGTAAAACAAACATACAGTCAATAATACAGTAGAAAAAAACAAATCTATATACAAAGAGTGCAAATGAGGTAGGATAAGAAAGGTAAGGCAATAAATAGGCCATGGTGGCAAAGTAATTACAATATAGCATTTAAACACTGGAATGGTAGATGTGCAGTAGATGAATGTGCAATGTAGAAAAACTGGGGTGCAAAGGAACAAGATGAATAAATAAATACGGTAGGGGATGAGGTAGTTGGTTGGGCTATTTACAGATGGGCTATAAACAGGTGCAGGGGTCTGTGAACTGCTCTGACAGCTGGTGCTTAAAGCTGGTGAGGGAGATAAGTGTCTCCAGTTTCAGAGATTTTTGTAGTTCGTTCCGGTCATTGGCAGCAGAGAACTGGAAGGAGAGTCGGCCAAAGGAGGAATTGGCTTTGGGGGTGACCAGTGAGATATACCTGCAGGAGCGCGTGCTACGGGTTGGTGCTGCTATGGTGACCAGCGAGCTGAGATAAGGCGGGACTTTACCTAGCAGGGACTTGTAGATGACCTGGAGCCAGTGGGTATGGCGACGAGTGTAAAGCGAGGGCCAGCCAACGAGAGCGTACAGGTCGCAGTGGTGGGTGGTATATGGGGCTTTGGTAACAAAACGGATGGCACTTAATAATGGTGTGGGAGTCGTGTTTGGCCACACAGTCGTGGATGAACAGGGAGTACAGGACGGGACTAAGTACACACCCCTGAGGTGCCACAGTGTTGAGGATCAGCGTGGCAGATGTGTTGTTGTCTACCCTTACCACCTGAGGGCGGTCTGTCAGGAAGTCCAGGATCCAGTTGCAGAGGGAGGTGTTTAGTCCCAAGGTCCTTAGCTTAGTTATGAGCTTCGTGGGCACTATGGTGTTGAACGCTGAGCTGTAGTCAATGAACAGCATTCTCACATAGGTGTTCCTTTTGTGCAGGTGGGAAAGGGCAGTGTGGAGTGCGATTGAGATTTCGTCATCTGTAGATCTGTTGGGTGGGTCTAGGGTATCCGGGAGGATGCTGTTGATGTGAGCCATGACCAGCCTTTCAAAGCACTTCATGGCTACCGACGTGAGTGCTACGGGACGGTAATCATTTAGGCAGGTTACCTTCGCTTCTTTGGGCACAGGGACTATGGTGGTCTGCTTGAAACATGTAGGTATTACAACTCAATCAGAGAGAGGTTGAAAATGTCAGTGAAGACACTTGACAGTTGATCCGCGCATGCTTTGAGTACACGTCCTGGTAATCCATCTGGCCCCGCGGCTTTGTGAATTTTAACCTGTTTAAAGGTCTTGCTCAAATCGGCTACCGAGAGCGTTATCACACAGTCATCCAGAACAGCTGATGCTCTTGTGCAAGCTTCAGTGTTGCTTCCCTCGAAGCGAGCATAAAAGGCATTTAGCTCGTCTGGTAGGCTCGCGTCACTTGGCAGCTCGCATTTGGGTTTCCCTTTGTAGTCCGTAATAGTTTTCAAGTCTTGCCACATCCGACGAGCATCAGAGCCGGTGTAGTAGGATTCAATCTTAATCCTGTATTGACTCTTTGCTTGTTTGATGGTTCGTCTGACAGCATAGCGGGATTTCTTATAGGCGTCCGGATTAGTGCTCCTTGAAAGTTGCAGCTCGATGTCCCGCTCCTTGAAAGTTGCAGCTCGATGTGGATGTTGCCTGTAATCCATGGCTTCTGGTTGGGATATGTACGTACGGTCACAGTGGAGAGGACATCGTCGATGCACTTATTGATGAAGCCGATGACTGAGGTGGTGTACTTCTCAATGCCATTGGATGAATCCCAGAACATATTCCCGTCTGTGCTAGCGAAACAGTCCTGTAGCCTAGCATCCGCGTCATCTGAACACTTCCATATTGAGCGAGTCACTGGTACTTCCTGCTTTAGTTTTTGCTTGTAAGTAGGAATCAGGAGGATAGAATAATTGTCAGATTTGCCAAATGGAGGGCGGGGGAGAGCTTTCTATGCATCTCTGTGTGGAGTAAAGTTGGTCTAGAGTTTTTTTTCTCCTTCTGGTTGCACATTTAACGTGCTGGTAGAAATGAGGTAAAACGGATTTAAGTTTCCCTGCATTAACTTCTTAGGGAGCAGCGCACGAGGTGACGGTTTTGGAGAGCCTGGCGTGCCCAAAGTAAAATGCCTCCCATTCAGGCCCAGAAAATAGGATATGCACATATTTAGTACCATTGGATAGGAAACACTCTGAATTTTCTAAAAGTGTTAACCATTTGTCTGTGAGTAAAACAGAATGGATATGGCAGGCGAAACCCCGAGGAATTTCTGTCCTGGAAAAAGTGGTGACACATCGCCTCATTTGGAACCCCTCCCTTATGAAAATGCCCATATAAGGGCATATGAATGCAGTACCTATTGCTTCCTCTGGATGTCAACAGTCTTGAGAAAGTGTTCTGATTCTTTTTAGATGCTTTTAGAGCAGAGAAGAAGACGAATAAGGAAGTGTCCACGCAGATGTCAATAGAAGTAAATGCGCACTCCCGGCTGGCGCGTTCTTTGTTTTTTTTCCTTTCTTATCGCCCAGTTTATATTCCGGTTGAAATATTATACTATTTATACATAAAAGTGTTCCTAAGGATACATTTAAAATTATGTTTGATTGTTCTTGGACAAGTTTATAGGTATAAGTTGAATGAGTTCTCTTCACGTTTCAATGGACGATTGGAGGCTCTATTTTCTCATTATAACGTGCCAACCAAACTGAGATTTATGGATATAATACATTACTTTTTCTAACAAAAGAACCATGGATTGTTTTCATTGGACACTTGGGTAGCCCTCAGCAGAAGTTCTTCAAAAGGTAATTGATTTGTTTTCGCTGTGAAATTTGTTTTCTGTGAACCGTGAATGCTTATGAATTCATGCTAATGGAAAAATATGTGGGGTGCTATCCTCAAACAATCAAATGTGGTGCTTTCGCCGTGAAGCCTTTTTGAAATCTGACAACGCTGTGATATTGCCAAGAAGCAGAGCTTTTGATGACGATGAAACACTTGTATATTGATGCATGTTTAATAATTCAACTTTTGGATTTTGAATTTGGCGCCTTGCATTTCACCTGGTAGTGTCGGGAGTGAGGCGCTAGCGCCCCAGCGCACCTTGCTGCTCCTTAAGAAGTTAAAGTCCTCGGCACTAGGAGCCCTGCCTCTGGATTAGCATTTTCCTGTTTGCTTATTGCCGTATACAGCTCATTGAGTGCGATCTTAGTGCCACCATTGATTTGTGGTGGTAAATAGACAGCTACGAAGAATATAGATAAACTCTCTTGGTAAATAGGGTGGTCTACAGCTTATCATGAGATACTCTACCTCAGGCGAGCAAAACCTAGATACTTCCTTACTATAAAATTTAGTGCACCAGCTGTTGTTTAGAAATATACACAGACCGCCACCCCTATTCTTACCGGAGGCGGCTGTTATGTCTTGCCGATGCAGCATAAAACCCGCCAGCTGTATGTTATTCATGTTGTCGTTGGTAGGATATACATGATTGTATGCCAGCAGCATACCACCCTGCATCCCACTGCTGGCTTGCTTCTGAAGCTAAGCAGGGTTGGTCCTGGTCAGTCCCTGGATGGGAGACCAGATGCTGCTGGAAGTGGTGTTGGAGGGCCAGTAGGAGGCACTCTTTCCTCAGGTCTAAAAAAAATATATATCCCAATGCCCCAGGGCAGTGATTGGGGACATTGCTCTGTGTAGGGTGCTATCTTTTGAATGGTATGTTAAATTGGTGTCCTGACTCTCTGAGGTCATTAAAGATCCCATGGCACTTATCGTAAGAGTAGGGGTGTTAACCCTGGTGTCCTGGCTAAATTCCCAAGTTGTCCCTCATACCATCATGGTCACCTAATCATCCCCAGCTTACAATTGGCTCATTCATCTCTCTCCTCTCCCCTGTAACTATTCCCCAGGTTGTTGCTGTAAATGAGAACATGTTCTCAGTCAACTTACCTGGTAAAATAAAGTAGTTTGTCTGTTTTGTTATCCAATGACAGTACATTGCCTAATAGGACTGATCGTAAAGGCAGATTACACACTCGCTGTCGGATCTTTACAAGGCACCCGACCTACGTCCCCGATATCTCTGTCTCTTTCTCCTGCGAATGACGGGGATGAGGGCCTTGTCAAGTGTCTGAAGTAAATCCTTCGCGTCCGACTCATTAAAGAAAAAATCTTCTTCGTTGTCCTGTGATCTAGAATCTGTTTTCGGTCATAAGAGATGGTGGCAGAAACAGTATGTACAAAATAAGTTACAAATAACGCGAAAAAGCACTTACAATAGCACAATTGGTTAGGAGACCGTAAAACGGCAGCCATCTCCTCCATTGTTTTTAGAGTACTGAAAAGGACGCATAACTTCCAACATCTGATTCAGTATAAGCAGGCTCAGTTCCTGGAGAGGAGAACTATTCGTCAGGCAAAGAGGGTCATGTTGGCGTCGGTTCTCTGACACCATTGAAAGGGCGACACCTGTGGGAGAAGTGTGGGGGATGAGTTGGGTCAGAAGGGAGTGGGATTATCCAGTGTTCACGACTGGGAAGGATGTGGCAGTAACAGATGAGATTATGACCAAAGTGTTTGTCCAAGTGCATAGCTCGACAAATTTGTCAGAGGAAGGGCAGAGGTGGAGAGAGAGAACGAGAGAGGAGCAACCTGGAGTGCTGGACAGAGGATGTAAATGATGCGTTGAATGCACCATTTACCATGGCAGAGGTGAAAAGGGCAATAGGTAAGGCTGGGTTAACGTCACCTGGGAAAGATGAGGTGTGCTATGTTATGTTGTCCCATCTTAGTGATGAGGCACTGGATAAGGTATTGGTGTTGTACAACAGAGTGTTGGAGGAGGGGAAACTACCAGGCAGATGGAAGTAGGGAGTAGTGGTACCAATCTGGAAGCCAGGGAAGGAACCAACAAGGCCAACAAGCTATTGGCCAATAGCTTTAACATTACATGTATGTAAGATTATGGAACGTATGATTACGGAGAGGCAAACTTACTTCCTGGAGAGCAGGGGGCTAGTATCGCCACATCAGAGTGGGTTCAGGAAGAGTAGGGGAACTATGGACCCAGTACTCTCCTTAGAAGCAGAGGTCAGGAAGGCTCAGGTGAACAAAGAGACTGTTGTAGCTGTATTTTTACAGGTGTGGAAGGTGTGGAAGTCTCTATCAGGCAGCTACCTGGTGGATAACGGTACACCGCAGGGGAGAGTGACTAGTCCTCTATTGTTCTCAATCATGATATTGGGAGGTTGTTATTTGGAGGTGATGGGGCCTTATGGCAGAAGGGAAGAAATGTTCCATACATAGTCAGGAAGGTACAGGAAGCAATTGATGAGGTAGAGCGGTGGGGATTCAGGTTCTCTGTGGAGAAAACTCAAACAGTGTTTTTTACCAGGAGGAAGGTGGGAGATGAGGTATACTTGAGGTTATATGGAAGAAACTTGGAGAGGGTGGGGTCCTTCAGGTTCCTTGGGGTATACTTTGACACTAGACTGACCTGGGCAGAACACTTTGAGAGAGTGGTGGAAAAGTGTAAGAAGGTGCTAAAGGTGATACGCTGTCTGACAGGGAAGGAGTGGGAGGCTGGGCGTTCCTCATTGAGGACCATGTATGTTGCATTGATCTGATCTGTAATAGACTATGGCAGTATAGCATATGGTTCGGTAGCACGGACCTCATTGGAAAGGCTAGATTCAGGGGCAAGGACTCAGAATATGTAGTGGGGCGTTTCGGATCTCCCCAGTGGTTGCACCACAGGTGGAGATGGGGGATATGCCATTGCATATTAGGAGACAGCAGCTGGCAATGAATTATTGGGTCAACCTACAAGGACATGGGGTGTTTCATCCTGCGAAAGAAATTTTACAGGCATGCTGGGAATATGAGCGAAGACAGAACACAAGCTTTGGGTGGGTGGGTAATACCCAGGTGAAGGAGATGGGACTGTATGGAAGGGAGTTTGTACGGCAGTAGCTATTCCTGGAAATCCACCCTGGCTACTCACTCCCGCCTCCAGTAGTTGATCTAGAAGTGTTGGAGGGACTACAAAAAGATAGGGAGGGTTTTGATCCATCTGATTTGTTTAAGAGACGTCTGGATTAGATACTGTGTATCAGGATTTTGTGGTCATTTACACAGATGGTTCAAAAGATCCAAGGACAGAACGTACTGGGTCAGCATTTGTAGTGCAGGAATGTGGGGTGGCAGTCAGGGAACGTATTACAGATAATCTGGCTGTATATATGGCAGAGCTGATAGCCATATTGTTAGCCTTGCAGTGGGTGGAGGAAGTCAAGCCAGACAGAGTAGTTATTTGCTCTGATTCATGTGCAGTGTTGACGACTCTAGTCCTTTTGCTCACGTAGAAGACAATACCTGCTTTATGAGGTGCTGCAAACCCTGGGCAGGATTAGACAGATGGGTATACAGATAAGATTTGCTTGGGTCCCAGCTCATGTGGGGGTGGAGGGGACCGAGGCAGTTGAAGTACTGTCTAAACAAGCACTTAGTAGTGGGGATTTTGATGTTGTAGTTTCAATGAGCAAGGCAGAGGCAAAAAGTCTGAAATGGACAGTGATGGTGCAGAGATGGCAGGATCAAGATACTAAGGGCAGGCATTTATTTCAAGTACAGGGTAAAATCGGGGAGGGGAGAACGACAGGAAGGGACAAAAGAGAGGAGTCTATTTTTACAAGATTAAGGGTGGGACACAGCCGGTTGAATAAGACATTCAATGTGATAGGAAAGTGTGGTTATTACCAGGAAACAGAGACCGTGGAGCATGTATTGCTACAGTGTGGGCAGTATCAGAGGGAAAGAGGGAGGCTGAGATCTAGTATGAGGAAGAAGGGGATACAAGAAATTAGTTTAAAGAGTATATTGAGTAGAACGTCATTAGATATAGTCTCAAATATTTTATATTTTTTAAGAGCAATGGGGCTGGCAGGTAGAATTTAGTTTCTTCCTGTCTCTGGCCCACACTCCAGTACAGTAAATGGCGGTAATGCACCTGAATGTTGGATGCCAACCACCGATAAACCCCACCTTAGAAGAAGATTTGCTCCTCTCACAACGAAACAGAAGCCACACAGCACAGCGACGACTTTTAAAAAGTTGAGGAAAAGCGAGACTGGGGACTGGAAGTACACATCTTTGTCAGAATAATTTTTTTAACATTTTTTAATCTGTTCAGTTCGCAATTTTTTTGTTGTCTTTTTCTCTAGAAAGCAAATGCTAGCTAGTTAGTTAACGTTACAACACAAACAGAAGTGGATCGCTAAATATCTTTGGCTAGCTTCAAAGTGGGAAAGCATAGCTTACTGATTTACCAGCTATCTAACTTTTAGTATGGGTTAAGTATCTATCTAATTAGCTATCATAGTTCATGAGAGAGGGGCATTAATAAGCCACTAAGAAGGGGAGATGAGGACAATGAGTTGGCCAAATCTAGATAGCTAACGTTAGCTACTGCTGGGGATTAGCTAGTCATTGGTGTGTAGCTAACTAACATGAGTTATGTGGCTAGCTAGCTAATGTTAGCGAAACATTTTTTTCTCTAATGTTAATGTTACTAGCAGTCAGATGCGGCGTTACCTAGCTAGCAACCAAGGCGGGAAAGCATAACTAGCTGGTTCGCTAACTAGCTTGCTGTAGTTATCCAACTATCATAAATCAAATCAAATTTTATTTATCACATGCGCCAAAAACAAAACAGGTGTAGAGCTTACTGTGAAATGCTTACTTACAAGCCCTAATCCAACAATGCAGTTTTAAGAAAATAGAGTTAAAAAAAGATTTACTAAATAAACAAATTATTATTTATTTTTGTAACAAAATTAAGAAAGTAACAATAAAATATCAATAATGAGGCTATATACAGGGGGTACCGAGTTAATGTGCGGGAGTACAGGTTAGTCGAGGTCATTTTATATGTAGGTAGGGGTAAAGTGACTATGCATACATAAACAGCGAGTAACAGCAGTGTAAAAACAAAGGGGGCAGTGTTCCCCAACTGGCGGCCTGCGGGCCGAATTTGGCCCTTGTGTGGTTTTATTTTATTTTAGTTTTCTGAGTAAATTTTCATTGTTGGACATAAAAGATTGTGCAAATATCAGGAAATGAGCTCCAAGTGATTTTAATTTAAGAAATCTGTTCCCACACATAATAGAGAGACAAGTGATCGTATACAAATGTAAGCAAGGTTTGAAATTATTATATTTTAGTCAAATATTATACGTTTGGGCTTCTTGCCGTCAATATGCAGTCTACAATTTATTTGTTATTATAAACTGTGTGGTTCACGCCGTGAATGCTGATTGGCTGACAGCTGTGGTATATCAGTCTGTATACCACAGGTATGACAAAACATGCATTTTACTGCTCTAATTACATTGGTAACCAGTTTATAATAGCAATAAGGCACCTTTCAGGTTTGTGGTATATGGCCAATATACCACGGCTAAGGGCTGTATCCAGGCACTTCGCATTGCGTCGTGCATCAGAACCGCCCTTAGCTGTGGTATTTCGGCCATATACCACACCCCCCCAGGCCTTATTGCTTAATTATGTTCCCATCCAACCGACCATCCGCTCAATAAGAAAATCTTCCCGCGGCTGAATCTAGTTGATAATCCCTGGTCTAGGGTTTCCGGGATGATGGTGTTGTGAGCCATAACCAGCGTTTGAAAGAACTTTATGGCTACCGACGTGAGTGCTACGGGGCGGTAGTCATTTATGCAGGTTACATTCACTTTTTTTGGGCACAGGGACTATGGTGGTCTTTCACGACTCAGGCTAAGACCCAAATGCAGACACAGGAGGCAGATGAACTCTGAGACTCGTACTATTTCATTACAAGGGGCAGGCAATCGGTAGGTCAAGGCAGGCAGAGAGTCGTAATCCAAATCAGAGTCAGGCAGGTACAGGACGGCAGGCAGGCACAGGGCCAGGACAGGCAGAAAGGTCAGAACTGGGAAGACTAGAAAAAGCAAAAACTAGAGAACAGGAAACACGGGAACACGCTGGTAGGACTTGACGGGACATGACGAACTGGCAACAGACAAACAGAAAATACAGATATAAATACACAAGTTAATGGGAGACACCTGTTGGGGGTTGGAGACAATCACAAGACAGATGAAATAGATCAGGGTGTGACAGGTCTGCTTGAAACATGTAGGTATTACAGACTCTTGTCAGTGAGCGGTTGAAATTGTCAGTGAAGACACTTGCCTGTTGGTCCGCACATGCCCTGAGTACACGTCCTGGTAATCCGTCTGGCCCCGCGGCCTTGTGAATGTTTAAAGGTCTTGCTCACATCGGCTACGGAGAGCGTGATCACAGTCGTCTGGAACAGTTGGTTCTCTTATGCATGCTTCAGTGTTGCTTGCCTCGAAGCGAGCATGAAAGACATTTAGCCCGTCTGGTAGGCTTGTGTCACTGGGCAGCTTGCGGCTGGGTTTTCCTTTATAGTTTGTAAAAGTTTGCAAACCCTGTCACATCCGACGAGCATCAGAGCCGGTGTAGTAGGATTCAATCTTAGTCCTGAATTGATTTCTTAGAAGCGTCCGGATTAGTGTCCCTCTCAGCTCTAGTCTTTAGCTCTGTGCGGATGTTGCCTGTAATCCATGGCTTCTGGTTGGGATATGTACGTACGGTCACTGTGGGGACGATGTCCTCGATGCAGTTATTGATGAAGCTGGTGACTGAGGTGGTGTACTCCTCAATGCCATTGGATGAATCCCGGAACATATTCCAGTCTGTGCTAGAAAAACAGTCCTGTAGCGTAGCATCCGAGTCATCTCACCACTTCTGTATTAAGCTGGAATCAGGAGGATAGAATTATCGTCATATTTTCCAAATGGAGGGCCAGGGAGAGCTTTGTACGCGTCTCTGTGTGTGGAGTAAAGGTGCTCTAGAGCTTTTTTCCCTCTGCTTGCACATGTGACATGCTGGTAGAAATTAGGTAAAACGGATTTAAGTTTGCTTGCAATAAAGTCCCTGGCCAATAGGAGCACCGCTTCTGGATGAGCATTTTCTTGTTTGCTTATGGCCTTATACAGCTCGTTGAGTGCGGTCTTAGTGCCAGCATCGGTTTGTGGTAGTAAATAGATGGCTACGAAAAACATAGATGAAACTCTCTTGGTAGATAGTGTGGTCTACAGCATATCATGAGGTACTCTACCTCAGGCGAGCAATACCTCGAGACTACCTTAATATTCCTTAATAACATCGCGCACCAGCTGTTATTGGTGTCCCCTCGCTTCTCCTCCTGCACACGCTCAGACATGGCGTGGCAGAGGGTGTGCTGAAAGCTGTTGGAGAACGTGGGTGGAGAGAGTGCTGACTGGGATGGTGCAAGCTGTCAGCAGTTAAGGGAAGTTGAGATAGCTAGAGGTTATGAAATGGTTTCAAGTTGTCTGCATCTTTGTCCCATCTCTTTCTCTCATGATGTGAATGTTATTTTTCCTCTAGACCTGACAGAGGTCCAAGGATCATGGGGAACCTGGTTTTGAAGAACAAAAAGGCCCGGTTTGTTGTCACCTATAAGCTGCTCCAATACAAGTATGAGGTGAGACGGTGAACTGATGTTGAACTGGGCAGTCAGTCATTCATTCTGTAGGATGCATCTATTCTATCTATCATTTTTGGAATTGAAAAGGCCTCTGTCTTCAACTGAATTGAAAAGGATTTAAGCTACAGTCTTCAACTTAATTCACAGACTCATGTTTTGAGGATTCTTTTGGGTTACCTGGCTCAGGACAGGGAGAGGCCACTACTTATACAGTTGAGTGTACAACGATGTCTTTAGTGTTGTGATGATATATGCGTATTTATGACAATGTTGTTGATTTTGTGTGTGACTGTGTGTGTGTCCAGGTGTTGCGGTCGCTGTGCCAGGCCTGGAGCAGTAGCTCTATGTGAGCCGGGCTCTGCTGCTATGTGTGGGACTACTGAGTGACGCAGAGTTACAGGTACACCCCCAACACTACAGCACAGTATTGTGTCACGCGATCAGAGCTGTTCACACTACTTTCTAACTTCTCCGCCTCCTGGTTGTATTCAATGTACAGTGTACAAATCATGCACAATTTTGACAAGGTGGGAGATGCATACTGAATTTATACTGTTTTCCAAGATATGTGTCGCTTTTTCACATTTGTTAATTGGTTTTGCAAGAGTTTGTTGGTCGGTTCATTAGTTTTCCAATATGTTGATACCATTGGTTAAAAAAGTAAGAATAGGATGCAGTGTCCAACCAAAAATATAAGCTTGTTTTACTCCATTGTTTGTAAACAATATAATTTTACAAAAAATATATTTTGGTTGCATAAATAATGATTACCAAATGTTACAATGAATGTAAATATGAAATATTTAAACTGAATAGAAACCCCTTTGTTAATATGCATTTGCAATAATTAACTTAAATATTACGATGGGCAAAAGAACACAGACACTGGACAGAGGAACTCTGCCTAGAAGGCCAGCATCCCGGAGTCGCCTCTACACTGTTGACGTTGAGACTGGTGTTTTGCGGGTACTATTTAATCGAACCCACAAATGCTGATGCTCCAGATACTCAACTGGTCTAAAGAAGGCACTTTTATTGATTCTTTAATCAGGACAACAGTTTTCAGCTGTGCTAACATAATTGCAAAAGGGTTTTCTAATGATCAATTAGCCTTTTAAAATTATAAACTTGGATTAGCTAACACAACGTGGCATTGGAATACAGGAGTGATGGTTGCTGATAATGGGCCTCTGTAAGCCTATGTAGATATTCCATAAAATATCTGCCATTTCCAGCTACAATGGTCATTTACAACATTAACGATGTCTACACTGTAGTTCTGATTTGATGTTATTTTAATGGACTTTTTTTTAAACAAGGACATTTTTAAGTGACCCCAAACTTTTGAATGGTAGTGTATATATTTTTAGATATAGTTTTTTTTTCTTCACGATTTTTGAAATTCTCCCGTGACTCGATTTTCAGGCGACCCCACATGGGTTAGGCCATCAATGCCTTTAGGCTATCCATTTCTGTGGAGAAGTCTTATGGTTGGTTACAAACTGGGCTTGAATTGGTCCAGATTATGTAAAGCGATCTAGGCTATAACAATGATTAACTCCACGATTATTTCTGCATAGTCTACTAGCCCGCCGAAGGTCTTGCTCAGCCTCAACATGGATTCTTGGTAGGCCTATAGGCTTATGAAAACATTCACTTTTAAATGTAAAGCATGTGTCATTATCCAACGGAAAATATGATTGTTTTAAATGCTCCGCAAGTTAGAATATTAGTGGTTGGTTATGCCTATAGCAAAATACTAATAAGATACCATGGGTATAGAAGGGTATGGGTCTATTCATAGACCAAACAGGTTAACAGGTAAACACTTTTTTTCTCTCAGGAGAATCGCATTGAATCAGGCTATTCATTTCAGCGCAGTTGCGTTCTTACACATCTCAAACTGAACCGAAAACACACCAGTCTAATTTCAATCACAGATCATGACAAGGCCTGAACACTAGCCCACTATAGCCTACAGATTTTATACACAAGAAGGCCTATATTTAATCTGAATTTTACAAAGAAAAGCTTGACTAGGAATCTTTGACTTCTCCCCGCACCATATGTGTTCCCAATTAGGCTACATGTAGCCATATTAATAAGGTTTGACAGTTTTACCATTCATTTGTGTAGGCTAATCAATGTGATTAATTATATTTAATATCTTCTGCTTTTTATGAGTAAACATACATCAGTAAAAATAATAAATTGTTTCGATGCTCCGCATGGGCCCTTTTGATTTTTCATTTGTTTCCATAAATGACTATTGTAGTGGAAAAATAAGAGAAGGTGATTTACTCACGACTAATGACTGGCTGGCGTGCGTGCGAGGCCCAGCATAATGACTCAATCACGATGTATGACAGTGTTTGGATGGCAGACCATCTGTGGGCTATCACAAGGTTCAAACATACCTTATCTGTGGCAATCTCTAGGAAGAGACGTTCCAATGGAAGTCCTGGAGTCACTGACGAGAGGTGTGAAGGCAGATGAATCAACAAAGTTAATGTTACTGTGTGAATTAAATTGTTGTGTTTGGATTGTTTCAAGAGTTCATAAGGAGCTATGAATTTTGACATAAGTTATTGTACTGTAAGTGCTATGGATTTGTTACAGGGAAACTATTATTTAGTTCATTGGATGGTGGATTGTTCAGAGGGAGCGACACAAGTGTCCGCTCCTATCATTTAAATTTAGTTGATTATATTAGAATCTGGGTATGTTTTCCTGTCTTTTGTTTTAAATAGTAGTTTCTGCTTGAATTTGAGAACTTGCTCCTGTGTTCTGTGTGGCTCAGTTGGTAAAGCATGGTGCTAGAGTTGTGTGTTCGATTCCCACGGGGGACCAGTACGAAAAAGTATGAAAATGTATGCACTCACTACTGTAGGCTAAGTCGCTCTGTATAAGAGCGTCTGCTAAAATGTAAATGTCTCAGACACACATAGTATTTTGTCTTAGAGATCATTCTGAATTGAAGACACGGTGTAACCAGGTTAAGTATTAACCTATTAGTGATAGTCATTTACTCTGTGTTTTTCTGGAATGTAATCATTTATTTCCTGTACACTGTAATTGTTTGAGTGTCAATTATTTTATGACTAATAAATCATATTAGTTGAATTGAGTAACTGCGTTCCTTGTTTTACAGAGTAATTATTTGATTAAATACGCTTATAATTGAGTAGGTCTATTGGTAGTTGTTATTTACCCTACACACAACATTCTTGGGTACCATCTCTGATCTGCTTGCCTCAATAAATGAATGCTAGAACATTGGTTGCCAGGATTAGCTATTTGTGTCTAATCTCTTAATAATTCCATAACGGTGCAAATTAGACACGTTCATTATAGTCATACTGAGTCGGTGATTCAATGATTCGCCATGTTTTTAGATCCTCTAGAGAGCCAAGTTGGAGAGCACAGGGCCTGTTGCATTTATTCACATAATAGTCATATTGATAAATGTAGTTTATTATTATATTCAACATCATTTCTACATAATGATTGGATAATTACCATAAATGACATCCTCAGTTGATGGGGACTTCCACCAATCTACACTACTGCTTTACACCTGAACACGTTTTTAGGGTTACGCCTAGGCCTATTCATTGGCGATTTAAGCATGTAAATCTTGGTGGGGCAAAAAATATAGATATGTTTTAGATGCATGCCAGCAAAACTAAACATTAATTGGACTATAACGGTGACAAATGGTGCCCACAAACTGTTAGAGCCTACATAAAGCTGTCCCAACAACAGAGTCCCAGCAGCAGTCACAACACCTTATCGCTGTTACACCTTGTTGTGCTGTGCTCACTTGAACAGGAAGGTGGTGCTGCTGTCCTTCCTGGGAAAATGTTGTCATTAAAGTCTGTCAATCTCTGGATTTCTGGTGCTTTCAAGACACCTGGGAACTCTGAAAAAAACAAGGTCGAATCATGATGTTAGTGATCTTCAGGTCGGAGCTCTAAAAAGAGGCCAGAGTTCCCGACTTGGAATTCCGAGTTGGATGACCGTTCAAAACGTATTTTCCCAGTCGGAGCTCGTTTCTTCCCCGAGTTTCCAGTTGTCTTGAACTCACTGAATTCGGAGATTTCCCAGTTCCGAGTTTCCAGTTATTTTGAATGCGGCCGAAGTCCTGCTGGATTGACAGAATGGCCAATGTTGAATGTTTATCCTTTTAAGCTTGTAAAAGAGACCGTTGAACCTATACTTGGACTACACATCCACTCCACTGGATAGCAGGCTATTGATTTCTTTGCAATGCTTGCAGTTAGCCATTGATTCCTTCCAAACCACTCATTGTTGAATTTGCGATTTCCAACTTGTTGTGTAATGTTCATGTCCAATGGCCGATGAGCACCGATATGTTTTATCTATAATTTCTCTTCATAATTTCACTTCATATGACAAGGATTGAAAAGGATTTGCCAGTAGATTGTCGACTTGATTCATGATGATGACTGCTAGCTTGCTAGCTAATATTTTGAAAGTTTGATGTTGACATGATCAATCAAAGCAAAGCTACTGTAGATATAACGTGATTTTACATTTTATCTGTGGACAATGACCTGGAGCCTTCTTGGATGGGCACTTCCAATGTAACTCTATGGCAGCACCCAAGGATCTTGAAATTTTTAGCTCTCCCTGTAGATTATGCGGTGACCTAGTGTCCCCTTGAGTGACAGAACACTGAGCCAATCACGGCGCAACTATAGAACATTACTAACAACTACGCTCCATATATTCCGCTGGCTGCTCCACCACCACAGAAAGCACTGAGCTAGGCTGACACACCTGCATTTTGGAGCTGCCTTACTCAAGAAATCAAGAGACCATGTTTGCATGCGGCTTTATTAACTCAAAGACTATTGTTTTTTTTTTACATTGTTTGCAAACTGATCGTATTAATGCCAAAATAAAATGTAAAACAGGAACAAAAAATATATATAAAAAATATATTTTAAATTATATATTTTTTTAAGCTAAACTGGTGGGGCTCAAAACCGGTTGCCACTGGATCTATTCCATGTAAAGATTAGGCTATGTGTATTGAGTGTAATAAAAAAAGATGTCTAGACAAGGAGGGAATGGGTGTGTGGCGAAGCTGCAGTAAAGGCCTGTTTCTGTCTCCCGACAAATCGTGTGCATTTATTGTGTCGTTGTGTGAATTGTTTGTCATTGTGTGACTTGTTTAGGCTACCCTTTGTTTGTTAATGTTGATAAATTCCCATTTATGTACACTAGATGGCCAGAAGTATGTGGATACCCCTTCAAATTAGTGGATTCGGCTATTTCAGCCACACCCGTTGCTGATAGGTGTCGAGCACGCAGCCATGCAATCTCAAATGTTGTTATACTATAGCTCTTGACACATTGATGAAAATAGTAATGGCCTCTAAACCTTGAAGCTGCATACTGCACTCTATTCCAACTAAACTACTGAAAGACCTGCTTCCTGTGCTTGGCCCTCCCTATCCACCGGATGTGTATCAAACTCACTAAAAGTGGCAGTAATAAAGCCAAACCTTGACCCAGAAAATATTAAAAACTATCGGCCTATATATAATCTTCCATTCCTCTCAAACATTTTAGAAAAAGCTGACTCACTGCCTTCCTGTAGACAAACAATCTATACGAAACACTTCAGTATAGTTTTAGACCCTATCATAGCACTGAGACTGCACTCGTGAATGTGGCAAATTACCTTTTAATGGCATCAGACCAATGCTCTGCATCTGTTCTCGTGCTCCTAGACCTTAGTGCTGCTTTTGACACCATCGATCACCACATTCTTTTGGAGAGATTGGAAACCCAAATTGGTCAACACGGACAAGTTCTGGCCTGTGTTAGATCTTATCTGTCGGAAAGATATCAGTTTGTCTCTGGATGGTTTGTCCTCCGACAAATCAACTGTACATTTTGGTGTTCCTCAATGTTCCATTTTAGGACCACTATTGTTTTCACTCTATGTTTTACCTCTTGGTGATGTCATTCGGAAACATAATGTTAACTTTCACTGCTATGCGGACAGCTGTACATTTTGATGAAACATGGTGAAGCGCCAAAATTGCCCTCCCTGGAAGCCTGTGTTTCAGACATAAGGAAGTGGATGGCGGCAAATGTTTTACTTTTAAACCCGGACAAAACAGAAATGCTTGTTCTAAGTACCAAGAAACAAATAGATCTTCTGTTGGATCTGACAATTAATCTTGATGGTTGTACAGTCGTCTCTAATAAAACTGAAGGACCTCGGCGTTACTCTGGAACCTGAACTCTCTTTTGACGAACATATCAAGACTATTTCAAAGACCGATTTTTTTCCATCTACATAACATTGCAAAAATCTGAAACTTTCTGTCCAAAAATGAAGCAGAAAAGTGAATCCATGCTTTTGTCACTTCTAGATTAGACTACTGTAATGCTCTACTTTCAGGCTACTCGGATAAAGCACTAAATAAACTTCAGTTAGGGCTAAATACGGCTGCTAGAATCTTGACTAGAACCCAAAAATGTGATCATATTACTCCAGTGCTAGCCTCTCTACACTGGCTTCCTGTTAAGGCTAGGGCTGATTTAAAGGTTTTACTGCTAACCTACAAAGCATTACATGGGCTTGCTCCTACCAATCTCTCTGATTTGGTCCTGCTGTACATACCTGCTAAAAGTGGGGATGTTTCACAGTATTTCTGATTATCTTAACTCACCACCACCAATTAACCATATTTTTTTTAAAGAAAACAACGGAACCACCACTGCAATATAGGCCTACACTCTTAAAAAAAAGGTGCTATCTAGAACCTAAAAGGATTCTTCCGCTGTCCCAATAGAACCCTTTGAAGAACCCTTTTTGGTTCCAGGTAGAACCCCTTCGGTGCCTAGGTAGAACCATTTTGGGTTCCATTCCACAGAGGGTTCTACATGGAACCCAAAAGAGTTCTTACTGTAACCAAATAGTTATACCTGTAACCAAAAAGGGATCTCCTTTTGTGACAACCAAATAACCTTGTTGGAACCCCTTTTTCTAGAGTGTACTCAACAAGTTCAACCTGTTCAGTTTACACCATTTTCATTCTGTACTCAAACATCTGCCTGGTGTTCAAGATAACACGCACTATAGCACCACCAACTTTGAAGGTTTTTGTCAACCTCTGCTCAGACTTAAATAGCAGTGTTCCAAGAACCTCCACCAGGGGTGACTGTAGAGCCTTCAAACGGACAAAAATGAGACACAAGAGGGCACCCCACACTCATTTTAGATCCCAATGAGTCTTTATTTTCATACAAACACACTATCACATCACTATCTCCTTTGCCAGCTTTCATTAATGGCATTTCAACATTGACACAGAGGGGCACATCACACTCATGTCTTTTCCTGGAACTCCACACACACACTACTGTAGCATCTTGTTTACATTTCTCACATTTTCGGGGATCCAGCTCAGGCTTTGGATGGATCATTTTGCACTGAGATGGGCACAGGGGTATGTACAGTCATTTTCTGTGCAGCGGCAAATTAGTTGAACAGGAGAAGAGGATGTGGTTGCTTGTGGAGGGAGAGTGGTGGGGGTGGTGGGTTGAAGAGCTGTAGTGAAGCTGATTGGTTGCTCTGCTCATCACATCTTCTTGACTAAAAGAAAGACATTTAGAAATTTGTTTGACATTGCCATAGTTCAACAGCTGAAAACCCTTCGTTAACATGCTCCCAGAGATAGCAAGACATTCAGTTTTCATAGAATGAAATATCCTTCCCATCGGCATTTACAATTTCATTCTTTAATCAAAATAAATTATAATATAGCACATTAAATTATGTTATTTTTGTAGACTATAGGCTACTCTTGTATCTACCTTGTACAATACCGTAACAAAGTAGTGTACCCATCAACATTTACAATTTAATTGATAAATTAGATAAATAATACTACCACATACGGTTACATTATTGTAAAATAGGCTACTCCTATATCCACACTATAGTAGGATACCATTATGATTTTATTGGTCTTGTAAGGCGTGATTTTAGGCCTTCAATCGAAGTTGTATCTTCTGGCCCAAATAGTTTCCTAAACTCGAAAATCGCGTCTGCCACTTGTTGTGTGGTGTACCATTTCTTTGACATAGATTTTCCTGACCTCTCAAGTATCTTCCCCTTTTTAAAAAAATTTGCCTAAAATGACATACCCAAATCTAACTGCCTGAAGCAAGGATATGCATATTCTTGATACCATTTGAAAGGAAACACTTTGAAGTTTGTGGAAATGTGAAATGAATGTAGGAGAATATAACACATTAGATCAGGTAAAAGATAATACAAAGAAAAAAAACATGTTTTTTTTAAATAATTTTTTGTTCTATCATCTTTGAAATGCAAGAGAAAGGCCATAATGTGTTATTCTAGTCCAGGCACAATTTAGATTTTGGCCACTAGATGGCAGCAGTGTATGTGCGAAGTTTTAGACTGATCCAATGAACCATTGCATTTCTGTTAAAAATTTTGTATCAAGACTGCCCAAATGTGCTTAATTGGTTTATTAATAACTTTTCAAGTTCATAACTGTGCACTCCCCTCAAACAATAGCATGGTATTCTTTCACTGTAATAGCTACTGTAAATTGAACAATGCAGTTAGATTAACAATTAATTCAAGCTTTCTGCCAATATCAAATATATCTATGTCCTGGGAAATGTTCTTGTTATTTACAACCTCATGCTAATCGCATTAGCCTACATTAGCTCAACCGTCCCGCGGGAGGGACACCGATCCCTTAGAGGTTAAAAAACAAAACAAATGAATGCCTGTTTCGCTGGCCCATTCACAAATACCGTGTCCCTCTCACTCTATGACCAGTCACTTTTATCCGGGTTCCTTTGGACATCCCTACCCTGAACCAAACGATAAACCCTAACCCTTACCTAACACTAAACGTAGCCCTTAATTTAACAATTTTACAGTTCTACTTGATTGAGGTAGGGACATCCCAAGGATCCAGCATTGCAAGGAGCCTTTGGGAAATCCTTCCCAACTTGCACACGTCTTATTCTGCTGTCCGGGTATATACTGGTCGCGAAGTCATATGACCAAAATATATCCAGATTAAGATGTGTTTTTTGAGACGTCTTTAATATGACCAAAATATGACCAGAAAATACCTATTTTGCCTAACGTCTTCCAAACTGACTCAAACAAGACGTCCTTACAGGTCTCATGGAGGTAATTATTTAAAATAAATCTTAAAATATTGAATCTTCTCAGGTAGGCCTACATGCACAGATAGGGCTCTATCTGTGCAGAGCACATTCCCCTTTGCCCTTCCAGTCTCCAAAGTGCGCTTTTCTGTGGTGGTATAATTTCACCCCCAATTTTGGGGGGAATAGCCTACATAATAGCCTACATTTGTGGTTGTTGTTGTTCTGAACCCACAAGTCGTCATTCAATTCTCATCTATGCTATAGAACCAGAAAGTTCAAGCAGCAAGCGTCTTGATTTTTGGGCAATGTCAATGACCAATCATCAGCATTGGTGCGCAAAGGCTGGCGTGCATATCCAGATTTGTAACCACTGACCAGAAATAACTACTTCCCTCCGGTTTTGCCTGTCAAAAACAGATTAGGTTTACGTTTATCATCCATATAAAATACAGTTTAGCAATCTACTACTGACTCATGATTGCCAGAACAATAGGCTACCTGACGATTTCATTGGTAATTTTCATATTTCAGATAGGCCTAGTTTGGGTGGCTGCTGGCTATATGTCTAAGCAGCTGTAACATCACACTGTTTTCAATATTATGGGATGAAGATGTAACATATTCTGGTGGATTTAGTATGATATTTGTCAGGAAAAAAAGGGTTACCCGGCTGGCAACGAGCACTCGGTGGGCAGGCTGCCCACCAACGTGATGGCGCGGTGCAGACAGAACATGCTTTCTATCCGATCCTGCAACCTCTGGTACAAGTAGACCATATGGTTGTATGATTTAGTTTGCTCTGGACTCCAGAGATGTGACATGATGTATCCCCAGTTGATATTGGCTGCTAACATGAATGACTTTCAGCTCCAAATGCAGGTGTTAAACGCAGATTATTTCTATAGCCTATTTTGCGCTTTGAAAATGCATCACATTTATGGCTGTAATGACAGGCAACATTTGGAATTGGGTTGGATATAGTAGGCTACAATATTTCTTGCAATCTTCCATTTTTATTGGAATTGTGTCCATTATTGTTAATAAGTGCCGAATTTATTCAATTTCAAAATAGTTTAGCAAATCAGATTGTAAGATTGTGCTGCTTTTCCATTTTCTGTGACCAACCACATTTGCAGGAAAAAAACTTTTTTTTGTTTGAGCACATGCCCCCCAAAAGGTTTGTGCATGTCTGTGAACCTTCTCACCAAGCTTCTGAGCTGAAAAATCTGGAACATCATGCATTTTGTGATAAAATCACCAAATGTGGCACTGAGATAGATGTATTTAAAATCTTTACATTTTAGTCATTTAGCAGACACTCTTATCCAGAGCAATTAAGGGTAAGTGCATTGGTCAAGGGCACATTGACAGCATTTTCAACTAGTCTGCTCTGGGATTCAAACCAACAAACTTTCAGTTACTGGCCCAACACTCTTAACCACTAAGCTACCTGCCCACCTGAAAATATTCAGATATAGCGTCATCCTAGATTTGGAGCCTGGGGGGGCATGGCAGCCATTTTTCAAAATGACCGCCAACGGTTGGCCTACCATTATTTTACAGTTCAGGAGAGAGGTACAATTTGAAACATTGGTAGGTTTATGGACCCTGAGAAGATGGGCCCTGGGAAATGTCCACAGACAGTAATACAATTTACAGTTCAGAAGTCTTATTTTGAGATGAACACACCAATTTTGGCACAGGGGTCAATTTAGGTACCCTGAAAAGATTTAGACAGGGAACCCTCACAGGTTTGGCCCATGGGGCCGTGTCAGCCATTTTACTGAAAAGGCTGCAGACTGTACCACTATTTTGCTAACCTTTAACCTACAAAGAGTCATCGCCTATTAAAAGTCATATTTCTTGCCTATACTTCTGGTCCTGGATCTCCTGAAAACCAAAATATTTGACAGTAACACACAGGATATTACAATGAGAACAGAGAAACACAGCGGTCATTTAGACCACATTTTTTAGGATAAGGATAAGTGTAACAGAGGTGAGTTAAAGCGCTCTAGTGAGTAGCACTGCCTGCGACTTAAAACCACCCTTGGCCAAAGATGAAATATTTTCTTTGTCTAATGGTTAAGACGTGTTGTTCCGGAGCAAGAGACTGGGGTTCACATCCTACCAGTAACGTGAGCATGTAAACAAATGGCTCCTAAAACTACTTTTCAATGCCCATATCAGGAGCAAATTCAGCCTAAATACAGTTGTAACTGGGAACATATCGCAGCCATTAGGTTGGAACAGTTCACAATTTCTGTGGACAATTCTCTCAAGATGCGTTTCAGTCAGAACTGTGCCTGGCACACATCTTTTACTTTCATGAACAAAGGTGTGACACTCGTTTTTCTAATTCTAGATGAAGGCCACGTCACAGTCGATAATATACTGTTAGTGTTTCCCTGGCTAAATTGATGAGGTGATTTTGGCCATCAGTTGATTTACAGATTTTAATGTTAGGCTATGTATAATTTGCAGAAAATCTGTACTTGAGTTACTTAGATTGCTAATTTTACTTTAGGAAATTACAATCTTAAGAAACTACTCAAGTAAGAGTAAAAAAAGTATTCGGTCAGAAAACTACTTAAGTACTTGTTACAAATGTAGGTCATTTTTCACACCTTATGGTAAACTGTGACAGCACACCAAAAGGACAACCACTTAGTGCAATTGATTTGACATTCATTTATTATTAAAGCCTGCCAGCACCATTTTGCAGATGTCCCCCAGCACACATACTCTCCAATAAAGACTAACATCAAACAAAGTACGTAGGCAGTACAGTTTCAATTACGGTCATTCAATGTTGACTGAATATCTATCAATGTGCACAATTTCATAAAAAGGTACATGTACCTTATAAAAAAGGTAGTAGCGTGGATCAGAAAACCAGTCAGTATCTGGTGTGACCACCATTTGCCTCATGCAGCGCAACACATCTTTCGCATAGAGTTGATCAGGCTGTTGATTGTGGCTTGTGGAATGTTGTCCCACTCCTCTTCAATGGCTGTTGCGAAGTTGCTGGATATTGTCAGGAACTGGAACACGCTGTCATACACGTAGATCCAGAGAATCCCAAAAATGCTCAATGGGTGACATGTCTGGTGAGTATGCAGGCCATGGAAGAACTGGTACATTTTCAGCTTTGTGTTACAGGTCCTTGCAACATTGGGGCCATGCATTATCATGCTGAAACATGAGGGAATGGCGGCAGATGAATGGAACAACATTGGGCCTCGTCACGGTTTCTCTGTGCATTCAAAATTGCCATCAATAAAATGCAATTGTGTTTGTTGTCCGTAGCTTCTGCCTGCCCATACCATAACCCCATGGGGCAATCTGTTCTCAATGTTGACCGCTCGCTCACACAACGCCATACACATGGCCTGCAGTTGTGAGGCAGGTTGGACGGCAGCATCATGTTCTTTTTGTTTTTATTTACGTATAGCCAGGGACACACTCCAACACTCAGACATAATTGACAAATTAAGCATTTGTGTTTAGTGAGTCCGCCAGATCAGAGGCAGTAGGGATGACTAGGGATGTTCTCTTGGGAAGTGTGTGAATTGGACCATTTTCCTGTCCTGCTAAGCATTCAAAATGTAGCAAGTACTTTTGCGTGTCTGGGAAAATGTATGGAGTAAAAAGTACATTATTTTCTTTAGGAATGTAGTGGAGTAAAAGTAAAAGTTCAGAAAAATACAGATACCCCCAAAAAACGACTTAAGTAGTACTTTAAAGTATTTTTACTTAAGTACTTTAAACCACTGACAGAATTAAAGGGGAATCAATAGTATCAGCCTTCACAACATTTGGTTCTTCCGACAACGACGATATAATAATATAAATCTATGTAACTAAAGTGTACTTATTCTATAAATTCAAAGGGCATTAGTGGACCAGATTCGAACACATGCTTTCTCTAGCAAATGTGTGCCTGGACTACACAGTTAAACAATTAATTTATTTTGCCTATTGCTTGCTTTCAACATATAATAAAACAATTAATAAAAAAATATATATATTTTCCCAAAAAATACATCTACCTTACAAATATTGTCAATTTATTGTAATCCACAAAAGAATTCGCACAAGACACGCTCTAGCCTGCACGTAGCTGGCTGAACAGAAGGAGTGTACTCACTTAAAAGACCACTTGAAAAATGAGAAAAAGGCAGCAATAGTATTGTTTGTCCATTTTGAGACAAATAGTCAGAAAGAATCTAAGATAATTCAAGAAGGCTGTCATTAATTTTGATGTTTGCCGAATTCCAAAACAAACAAAAACGTCACAAAATGTTGTCGTAATATATGCACAAACTGTTCCGAACTGCTTCTGCTGGGAAATGTGGACACCTTAAGTGCATTGCTTCACCAGTAGTTATTTAGGCACATTAGCTAACACTGGTAAGATGCTGGATAAGAGCGTCTGCTAAATACATAAAAACAAGTTCCTGCAACCTACTACACATTGTTCAATGTTAAAACAAACAACACAAACAAGAGGAGCTTATGTTGATACAACTTGATAATGCAGACGGAACATGAGATGACTGCGTCTCCTGCTGTTATACAAGCAATGTCTTTCCTCCCTACTATGTGATACCACAAACAATGGTGGATCAATGGAGGATAAAGGATACATTTTCCGTCACCCTGAACAGTTGCTACCAGCAGGAGGGAGGAATGCTATTTGTGTCGGCTTTTCCAAGTCTACCTTTCTCCTCTGTTTGGTCATAACAGTGAAGACTTTACAATGCAGTCGGAAAAGATTTACAACACCCCAAACAAGCACTCTTGGCATTTAGACTAACTTCGCCAATTTTTGGCAGCCTTGAAAAAGATCAGCCAAAAGGACTCTATTAAATAAAGAATATAAATACCGAACCCCCCCCCCCAACGATTCATATAAAATCAAACAAAATGTAATCTGCATTAACATTCTACTTTAAAAAAAAAGTTAATCTCAGCTGTATTGAGTCTCAACTGTATTGTGGGCTTTCATGTATAAAAAAGTATACAAAAATAAGGTAACGCATGTAAAATCCATTTGTCATCCATCACCATGGGGAACAGCAAAGACTTTCATGAATCAGGCAATGGGTACAATAAACAACAGAAAACCCAAATATACAATTTACCATTATTAGGGCAACAATTAGGGAGTTTAAAGCCACTGGAACAGTGGTAAACTTACCTGGTAGAGGACCCATGTGTATCTTGTCCCCATGTACAGTGAGGAAGATGTTTCAGGAGGCAAAGAAATGTCAAAGGGCCACAGTTGGAGAATTACAGAATTTGGTCACATTTTGGGGTCACCAAGCCTCCTAATCTACAATTAGACAACACCTACATGCGAAAAGGATATTAGCAAGGGTTGCCATAAAAAAGCCTTTATTGAAAGCAACCAACAAATGTAAACGCCTGGAGTTTGCTAAACGGCATTGGATTGGAACAGGGTGTTATGGTCAGATGAGATGAAAATAAAGTTATTTGGCTTCGAAAAAAGGATGCATATGCAGAAAATAACCTCATACCTAGTGTAAAATATGGTGGTGGATCTTTGTTGTTATGGAACTGTTTTGCTTCCGCTGGTCCTGGGGCCCTTGTTCAAGTCAATGGCATAATGAATTCCACCAAGTCGTAAGAGATTTTAGCAAAAAAACCTGGTTGCCTCTGCCAGGAGGCTGAAACTTGGCCGCAAGTGGATCTTCCAGCAAGACAATAACCCCAAGCACACATCACAATCCATAAGGAAATTGTTAATTGCTCACAAAATCAACATTTTGCAATGATCATCTCAGTCTCCGGACTTGAACCCTATTGAAAACCTGTGGTTTGAATTGAAAAGGACAGTCTATTAGTGCAGACTGAAGGATATCAAGGATCTGGAAAGATTATGTATGGAGGAATGGTCAAGATCCCTCCCAATGTGTTCTTCACTCTCATAAAACCCAATACTGTAGATGAAGTGCTGTTATCCTTGCAAGGGGGGTGAACAAAGTAATGAAGTAATCTTTTTTTATATTTTTTTAATTACTTTTCTAACAAAGTATTTTTCTCTTATTAATAGTATTAGTATAAAATAATAAAAAAAAATTAACACAATATATTTCAGTATTTGTATTGTTTATTTTATACAGTCTTTATCAAAGGTGCCAATAATTTTGGACTGTATATGTTACTTATGAAAGCTTAGTTTAGAGTTTCATCCATTTTGTATAGGACATTGTGTAGACAAGCTGAACAGTTTTAATTGGCATATTTTGGGGCTTATATTGACATACCTCTAAAAAGCCCCTTTGCCTCCAGGGACAGAGAAATGAGGAATATACCAATAGATCTCTTTAATCTGAGTTTCTTTTTGTCTTTGAGGACAGAAACCTTGTATTTAGTCCTAGGGGAGAGTCACATTTTCCTCATGGTTTGTTTCTCTTTGTTAGTATGGTAAGAATGATAAGAACAGTCTTTTGTCAGACACTTCAAAGGTTTGTTTACAGTAGAGATTGACTGGGATGCAATCAGAGGCAGATTTGTACTGTTTAAAATTATAATAATAAAACATTTATTTAAAAAAATTTTGTTGCTTCTCTGTAATACTACTAGCCACCTAACAATTTTGTGAAGTTGGCTTTAGCTAGCCCAAATAGGTTCCAAATCTCCTAACCTCACTAGCTACCAAGAAGCTATTTCCGGCTGTCAATTCAGAAAAACATGTGACGAGGCGGCATTTGCCACAGCAATTTTCAATCAGGTGTGGCAGCGCCACATCACTTATAATTTAGTTTATATTGACGCAAAGCTTTAGAAAGAGGGGCAAAGTGCTGCTTTTTAGACTGATTTGCCTCAAGGTTTTTCAATTCGCTGTCACGTATACTCCCTCTAGGTCATCAGGCTGCTGATTATCCCGCACACCTGCGCCTCATGACACTCACCTGGACGCCATCACCTCCTTGATTGTCTTCCCTATATCTGCCACTCCCCTTGGTTCTTTCCTCAGGTGTTATTGACTCTGTTTTCATGTCGGTGCGTTTTGTATGTGTTTCGTGTTCTTTGTTTCTTTTATTTATTAAAACACTCACTCCCTGAACTTGCTTCCCACCTCTCAGCTCACTCGTTACACTCGCTTACAATTTCTCTGTCTGGCTCTTTGCATGTCAGATTCAGGGAAATTGTAGGTTGTGCGATCAGGGCACAAAGCTCAAGGCGTGCATGATAACACATCACTCCTGACGGAGACAAGCAAAAAACTCTTACCTAAATGTAGCAGCCTATGACATTGGTGATCTGACACGTTGTATTGCATGGAAACACAAAAAAATTCAGTCTGATCAAATGTAGACTACTAACAACAGCAGCTGCATAGTCTATCTCCCTCTGGCCAGAGTAAACGAAGCTGTAAGGTTGTGTATTTATATCCCATTTGTTTTATCAGAGAATGTGAATGGGATAACATTTGGTTAATATTTAAACTTGGGCTGACTAGAGCCTCCCGAAAGTCGCAGTGGTCTAAGGCACCGCACCACAGTGATAGCTGTGCCACTAGAGATCCTGGTTTGAGTCCAGGCTCTGTCCCAGCTGGCCGCGACTGGTAGACCCATGGGGCGGCGCACCTTCACCTTTCTCAAGTTCGTACGGGAGTTGCAATGATGGGACAAGACTGTAACTACCAATTGGATACCACAAAAAAAAATTATAAATACATTTTTACTTGGCCTGACTAGGCCTACAGTTGCATAGGGCAGGACTACACGATGCAAACCTGCATAAAGCAAGCACAGCCCTGTTTGAGTTGTCTGAGTTTTATTGTCCAATCATGTTGCTTCTCTGTGTCTGTGTATAGGAAACCCCCCTAGTCCTTGTTTAAAACATACAGTGGGGAAAAAAAGTATTTAGTCAGCCACCAATTGTGCAAGTTCTCTCACTTAAAAAGATGAGAGAGGCCTGTAATTTTCATCATAGGTACACTTCAACTATGACAGACAAAATGAGGAAAAAAAAATCCAGAAAATCATATTGTAGGATTTTTAATGAATTTATTTGCAAATTATGGTGGAAAATAAGTATTTGGTCAATAACAAAAGTTTATCTCAATACTTTGTTATATACCCTTTGTTGGCAATGACAGAGGTCAAACGTTTTCTGTAAGTCTTCACAAGGTTTTCACACACTGTTGCTGGTATTTTGGCCCATTCCTCCATGCAGATCTCCTCTAGAGCAGTGATGTTTTGGGGCTGTCGCTGGGCAACACGGACTTTCAACTCCCTCTAAAGATTTTCTATGGGGTTGAGATCTGGAGACTGGCTAGGCCACTCCAGGACCTTGAAATGCTTCTTACGAAGCCACTCCTTCGTTGCCCGGGCGGTGTGTTTGGGATTATTGTCATGCTGAAAGACCCAGCCACGTTTCATCTTCAATGCACTTGCTGATGGAAGGAGGTTTTCACTCAAAATCTCACGNGAAACGTGGCTGGGTCTTTCAGCATGACAATAATCCCAAACCCACCGCCCGGGCAACGAAGGAGTGGCTTCGTAAGAAGCATTTCAAGGTCCTGGAGTGGCCTAGCCAGTCTCCAGATCTCAACCCCATAGAAAATCTTTAGAGGGAGTTGAAAGTCCGTGTTGCCCAGCGACAGCCCCAAAACATCACTGCTCTAGAGGAGATCTGCATGGAGGAATGGGCCAAAATACCAGCAACAGTGTGTGAAAACCTTGTGAAGACTTACAGAAAACGTTTGACCTCTGTCATTGCCAACAAAGGGTATATAACAAAGTATTGAGATAAACTTTTGTTATTGACCAAATACTTATTTTCCACCATAATTTGCAAATAAATTCATTAAAAATCCTACAATGTGATTTTCTGGATTTTTTTTCTTCATTTTGTCTGTCATAGTTGAAGTGTACCTATGATGAAAATTACAGGCCTCTCTCATCTTTTTAAGTGAGAGAACTTGCACAATTGGTGGCTGACTAAATACTTTTTTTCCCCACTGTAATTAACATGAAGAAGTACAAGGTTGCTGCGGTTTGACAATGGTTTCATCCTCCCAAAGAGTTTTTTTCAACCATATGACCTGATTAGAAAAACTCAACAGATTAATCATGTCATACTGTATAAGGTCCAGAGTTTTACCTGGTTAAGTTACCAGATCAGGAAAAACTACAGGCCCCAGATTTGTTTTCTTCACACCACTCTGGGACATGTGGTGCCACCTCTGTGTCTAACTATCTTAGCTGGTATGCCTGCTGGCAAGGTTGGTAAACTTTAGCAAAGCAAGCAATTACTAAATGTACTGAATAATACTCACATTCCTCTTAATCTTTTACCCAGATTTTAGCAGCTGCATTTTGTTTCTTAAAAAAAATAACCACCAGTCAGGAGGATACAGACAGCTCAAGAGGTATGCTTAGATATGCATGAAAATCACAATTTTTGACATAGACCTAAGCATAATGGTTATGGCTCTATATTGCAGGAAAAATATGTTTCAGGTGTTTGAAAAATTACAATTTCTCCAACTTACGGAGAAGTCCATGATCATCTCCCATCCAGACAACCCCCCAGCCATCCTCACGTACTTTGTGCTGCCTCAGATTTTTGGGGTGCATGACACCCCTGGATGCAATCAGAAAAGGTTTTCACCTCTCTCCAACCTGTTCTCAACCTCTCTATTGTCTCCACGTCATTGCATACAGTACCTTCCGATGGCGAAGCAGGACTGAGAATCAATACATGCTGATCTCTATAAGCATTTTAATATGCTGCCAGTTATCCTCCTTATGTACCCTAACTCTGCTTAGTGCTGGTCTGATCCAGTCCCTGGCACCGGCACCAAAACCTCTGCTACTCACCTTGACATTGGATGTCAGAGCCACAGACTCATCTGACCCCTCTAACTGACTACTATAGCCTTGCATTCAGCAACCACTCGATCCTTAGTCACTTTTGTCAGAAGACCCACAGTCTCTAAAACACAAGCCAGTATAACAATAGGCACCAGCATACACACAAACTGTAAACAGAGTTGTTGTGCAAGCAGCTCCTCAGTCCATGCTGGTGTCCTTGAAAAAGTACTCATGCCGGTGTGAACTTCACCTAACAAGTTCCGACTTGTGAGGTCCATGCCACCTGTAAATTGTAAATGTCTACAAGAAAAGCTTGATGTTATGTAGTTAGATTAATTATTTAAATTAGAATTAGGATGTAGGATGTAAAGTTCCAGAATCCCTTCCAAGTAACCCTTCAAACTCATATTAATTGACAAACATCTGAGTGCTTTTAGTGTGCTTGACGTCGCCGGTCTACTAACCACCGGCCCTGGCAATCATCAAATTGAATCACATTTTATTGGTCACATAAACGTGATTAGCAGATGTTATTGCGGGTGTAATGAAATGCGTGTGCTTCTAGCTCTGACAGTGCAGTAATATCTAACAAGTAATATCTAACAAATTACACAACATATACCCAATACACACAAATCTAAGTAGGAATGAATTATGACTATATACACATATACGGATGAGCGATGTCACAGCGGAACGGACTAAGATACTATCGAATAGTATAGAATACAGTATAAACATATGAGATGAGTAATGCCAGATATGTAAACATTATTAAAGTGACTAGTGTTCCATTCCTTAAAGTGGCCAGTGATTTATAGTATATGCCTATAGGCAGCAGCCTCTAATGTGCTAGTGATGGCTGTTTAACAGTCTGATGGCCTTGAGACAGAAGCTGTTTTTCAGTCTCTCTGTCCCAACTTTGATGCACCTGTACTGACTTCGCCTTCTGGATGATAGTGGGGAGAACAGGCAGTGGCTCGGGTGGTTGATTTTCTTGATGATCTTTTTGGCCTTCCTGTGACATCGGGTGCTGTAGGTGTCCTGGTGGGCGGGTAGTTTGCTCCCGGTAATGCGTTGGACAGACCGCACCACCCTCTGGAGAGCCTTGGGGTTGTGGGCGGGGCAGTTGCTGTACCAGGCGGTGATACAGCCCAACAGGATGCTTTCAATTGTGCATCTGTAAAAGTTTGTGAGTGTTTTAGGCCAAATTCTTTCAGCCTCCTGAGGTTGAAGAGGCTCTGTTGCGCCTTATTCACCACACTGTCTGTGTGGGTGGTCCATTTCAGTTTGTCAGTGATGTGTACGCCAAGGAACTTGAAGCTTTCCATATTCTCTACTGCTGTCCTGTCAATGTAGATAGGGGGGTGCACCCTCTGCTGTTTCCTGAAGTCCACCGTTGATGTTGAGTTAAAAGTTGTTTTCCAGGCATCACACATTCCCAGAGCCACCATCTCCTCCCTGTAGGCTGTCTCGTCATTGTTGGTAATCAAGCCTACTACTGTTGTCGTCTGCAAACTTGATGTTTGAGTTGGAGGCGTGCTTGGCCACACAGTCATGGGTGAACAGGGAGTACAGGAGGGGGCTGAGCACGCACCACAGTGTTGATGATCAGCGGAGTGGAGGTGATGTTTCCTACCTTCACCACCTGGGAGCAGCCCGTCAGGAAGTCCAGGATCCAGTTGCACAGGGCGGGGTTCAGACCCAGGGCCTCGAGATTAATGATGAGCTTGGAGGGCACTATGGTGTTGAAGGCTGAGCTATAGTCAATAAACAGTGTTCTTACATAGTTATTCCTCATGTCCAGATGGGATAGGGCAGTGTGCAGAGTTACACACACCTGCTCCCCATCAGTACACACACCTGGACCTCATCATCACCTTGATTACTTTCCCTTTATTTTGCCCTCTGTAGCCTCAGGCAGTATTGGTTTGTGTTCAAGTTCAGTACGCTTCTCCTATTTTGTTTTGTCTGCCTTTTTCTTATCATTAAATTACTCCCCTTCTGCACCTGCTTTCTGCCTCCCAGCGTCATTGTTACAGAATACTGCCTCGAAAATATGGAAGCAGCAGAAAATGAAAACATCTCTCAGACTGTCGACGAACAGGGACACCTAATCCGCCAACACCACGATCAGCTGGCACAACTGGGAACGGCTATGAATGAGGTCCTCTGCGTTCTCCACCGCCTCGACATCACCCGAGACGATTCACCTCCAACTAGCGGAGGGCCTCCTACCACGAGTCGTCCCAGCGAGCCAGCCCCCCAGCCTACCCAGTAGTCCGCCCAGGTTAGCGATCCCCAACTGTCACTCCCGGACAAGTATGATGGGTCTCCATCCAAATGCGTGGCTTCCTACTTCAGGGCTCCCTCTATTTCGCCCATCAGACAGGAGCTCACTCCACCGAGAGGTCCAAGGTTGCCACGGTCGTTTCCCTGGTGACCGGGCGGGTGTTGGAGTGGGCTACAGACGTCTGGGAGAGAGGAGAGTAAAAGCTGGGTTCCTACGAGAGGTTCATGCTCTGTTCAGGACGGTCTTTGACCATCCACCGGAGGGCAGAGAGGGAGGTGAGCAACTATTCCAACTCCGGCAGGGTGCCCAGACCGCTGCGGAGTACACCCTCATCTTCCGGACCGTGAAGCTGCCTCTTACCCTCCTCCTTTGGCTGTCCTGAGACAAAGCCTGAACCCATGGAGGTAGGGGCCACACACCTCTCCGCGGCAGAGTATGCTTCATCAGAGACATCTAGGGCTCTGTTCCTATTATGGCCAGGAGGGGCACCAGCTTCTGCGGTGTCTGGTGCGGCCCAACCCGAGGTCCACGGGGACAGAGGGGCAGCCCCATGATAATCCGTCTCCCAGGGTAGGCGTGAGTATTCCATCATAATGGCTTTCCGCCAAACCGTTCCTGGTTTCCATTTCACTGGCTGGCTGTCCCTCATGAATTGTTTCTACAGCTCTAGCGCAGCAGGGAATTTTATTGACCAGGCCTTCGCCTCCTCCCTGAACATCACCTCGTACCCGCTCTCCTCTCCTTTTCCGGTCCAAGCCCTGGATAATCGACCATTGGGATCCGGCACTATCACGCGCATCACAGCACCACTCACCCATGCACCAAGATAGCCTTCCCTTCCTATTATATTATTATACAGCCTAATGGCTGTTGGAATAAAAGTCCCCATATCTATCTGTTTTAATGTTCTTTTGAAGAAGTCTCTTTCCCCTTGTCCGGCTGCTGCTGTGACTGAATTTTGAGTGAAGGGGATGAATACTGTCCTGTAAAATGCTTTCAAGTTTTAGTAGGAGGAGTTGTGTACAGGATGGTGGCTGATTCTTGATCTATGCAAATTATCCTTCCCGCCATATTAATCATGCACTGAAGCTTGACTTGGTCTTGGACTTGCATGTTTGCGAACACATATCAGACCAAAGAACGGCACACGACAGATTTATAGAACATTTGTAAGACATTGCAGATAAACAGATAAAATGGTTCAGTGTGCGTAATTTTTTTTTTATCTTTGTTAGTCATTGAATTTCAGTTTGTCTATTTCGATTCCCAGGTACTTATATGTGGTGTATCGATGTGCGCTGTGAGAGTCGTGAAGCAAGTTCAGGGAGTGAGTGTTTTAATAAATAAACGTAACATATTATAAAACAAGAAAACAAAAACAACGCACAGACATGACACAGAAACAGAAACAATGACGCCTGGGGAAGGAAGTGACATATATAGGGAAGGTCATCAGGGAAGTGATAGAGTCCAGGTGAGCGTAACGATGGTGACAGGTGTGCGCCATAATGAGCAGCCTGGTGACCTAGAGGCCGGAAAGGGAGCACACGTGACATGTGGTCACTCTATTGACTGATTCCCCATTGATCTTCGTAGAGGGTAATGGAGTTTTGTTCCTTCTGAAATCAATTTCAATCTCTTGTTTTCTTAATGTTTATTTCAAGAAAGTTACCTGCACACCACTGGATGAATTTAGCCCTTCTCTGTCAAAACCTTGAAAAGAGGCTTGGTCTGGGTGGAGGAAACCCACAACAGTGGTGTCATCTGCATTAAAAAAAAATGTGTGGGCTGCGTCAGAGGCTTGACATTCGTTTGTGTACAGTATCGGTGAAAGTACACAACCTTGAGGGGATCCTGTATTCACCATTCTAGATGTAGAGATGGCGGAGTTAAACTTCACTTGTTGAGTACGGCTCACAAGGAAACTATTAATCCACCTGATCAGTAGAGAGTTGACACCGAAATTCACCAGCTTATCCACCAGTAGGTGGGGTTGGATGGTGTTAAACGCGCTACTGAAGTCAATGATTACAATTTTCACTAGGCTATTTGTCTTTTCTAAATGTTCCTAGATATTGTTCAGCATGACCAGTAACGCATCATCATCATCCCTGGAGGCACAGTAGGTAAGTTCAGTAAGCTTCTCCTATTTTGTTTAGCTGCCTTTTTCTTATCATTAAATTACTCACCTTCTGCACCTGCTTCCTGTCTCCCAGCATCATCATTACATAGTGCCAGTAGATAATGCAATTGTGCAGAAAGCTGTTTTTTTTATTTAGGTCAGAAGACCACTTTTACAAGGGAGACCTGGACCTTTTCTCATTTGAGAAAAAATCCATCCCCCACCCTCGCTCCAGAAACCGATGTGGTTGAGGAGATGGTAATTCGTTAGCAGGCGAACATAAGGGTGTCCTCCCCTCCTTGATAGGGGGCGTCAGAGGCGCTTTGAGAGTTAACTTCTTAGGGAGCTACCTGGTGAAATGCAAGGCGCCAAATTCAAAATCCAAAAGTTGAATTATTAAACATGAATCAATATACAAGTGTTTCATAGTCATTAAAAGCTCTGCTTCTTGGCAATATCACAGCATTGTCAGATTTCACGGTTCACAGAAAACACATTTCACAGCGAAAACAAATCAATTACCTTTTGAAGAACTTCTGCTGAGGGCTTCCCAAGTGTCCAACGAAGACAATCCATGGTTCTTTTGTTAGAAAAAGTAATGTATTATATCCATAAATCTCCGTTTGGTTGGCGCGTTATAATGAGAAAATATAGCGTCGACTCCATTGAAACGTGAAGAGAACTCGTTCAACTTATACCTATAAACTTGTCCAAGAACAATCAAACATGATTTTAAATGTATCCTTAGGAACACTTTTATGTATAAATAGTATAATATTTCAACCGGAATATAAACTGGGCGATAAGAAAGGAAAAAACCAAAGAGCGTGCCAGCCGTGAATGCGCGTTACCTTCTATTGACACCTGCGTGGACACTTCCCGATTCCTCTTCTTCTCTGCTCTAAAAGCATCTAAAAAGAATCAGAACACTTTCTCGAGACTGTTGACATCCAGAGGAAGTGATAGGTACTGCATTCATATGCCCTTATATGGGCATTTTCATAAGGGAGGGGTTCTAAATGAGGCAATCTGTCAAAAACACTTTTTCCAGGACAGAAATTCCTCGGGTTTTCGCCTGCCATATCCGTTGTGTTATACTCACAGACAAAATGTTAACACTTTTAGAAAATTCAGAGTGTTTCCTATCCAATGGTACTAAATATGTGCATATCCTATTTTCTGGGCCTGAATGGGAGGCATTTTACTTTGGGCACGCCAGGGTCTCCAAAACGGTCACCTCGTGCGCTGCTCCCAAAGAAGTTAAGATACTCTTTAAAGAGGTAGGGTTTCAAACATTTTCAAAAGATGGGCAGGGACTCCGCTGTCCTGACTTTGGGGGGAAGCTTGTTCCACCATTGGGGTGCCAGGACAGAGAAGAGCTTTGACTGGGCTGAGCGGGAGCTGCCTTCCCGTAGGGGTGGGAGGGCCAAGAGACCAGAGGTGTTGGAACGAAGTGCTCAGGTTGATGTAGGATTTGACCATAGCCTTTGCACTCTGGGACTGAGACACATTGGAGTTGTCAAACGTGATGGAGAGGTCTGGGAGCAAGCAGTTCTTTCCCGGTAGGAAGACCAGCTCAGTTTTGTTGAGGTTGAGTTTGAAGTGGACCAACATTAAGCTGAGATGGGGGGAAAGAGAAGAGTAGTTGAGTGTCATCAGCATAGCAATGATAGGAGAGACCATGTAAGGATATAACAAAGCCAAGTGACTTTGTGTAAAGAGAATAGAGGAGAGGGCCTAGAACCGAGCCCTGGGGGAAACCAATAGTGAGAGCACATGATGCAGACACATATCCTCTCCACACCACCTGGTAGGAGCGACCTGCCAGATAGGATGCAATCCAGGAGTGTGCAGAGCCTGAGACGCCCAACCCTGAGAGGGTGGAGAGGAGGATCTGATGGTTCACAGTGTCGAAGGCATCTGATATATCTAGGAGGATGAGAACAGAGGAGAGAGGGTCAGCTTTGGCAGAGCCTCTGTGACTCAGAGGAGAGTGTCTCAGTTCAGCAAACCGCCTTGAAGCCTGACTGGTTAGGGTTAAGAAGATGGTTCTGAGAGATATAATGAGAGAGTTGGTCAGACAGCCCACTCAAGTGTTTTGGAAAGAAAAGAAATGGATAACGGTCTGTAATTTTTCACTTCAGAGGGGTTGATTGATGGTTTCTTGAGGAAGAGAGCAACTCTGGCCAACTTGAAGTCATAGGGGACGCAACCAATGGTCATGGATGAGTTGATAAGGGAAGTGAGGAATGGGAGAAGATCTCCAGAGATGGTCTGGAGAATGGGGCAGTGGTACAAGTGGGCAGGTTGTCGGGCGGGCAGGCATGATTAGTCACAGGATTTCATCTGGAGAGAGAGGGAGAAAGAGGTCAAGGCATATGGTAGTTCTGTGTGAGTGGGACCATCGGACTCATTAGGCTGAGTGGAAGAGGAACAGATGACGTAAACCATTTTTCAAAAGTGGTTGACAAAGTCATCAGGCAGAGAGGGAAGAGAGGGGGAGGAGGTGGAGGACTAAGGAGGGAGGAGAAAGTGGAGATGAGTTTCCCAGGAAGCTTGAAATGTAGAGTGATAGACAGTGGCTGTAGCTGCGGACATAGAGGAAGAGAAGGTAGAGAGGGAGTGGAAGGATGATAGGTCCTCCGGAAGGATGATAGGTCCTCCGCTCATTTGCCCGAAGCCCTGTTCTGTTAGAACGCAGTGAGTCAGTCAGCCACGGAGAGGGAGGGGAAGATCGTAAAACACAGTAGTGATCAGAAACATGGAGGGTGGTTGCAGTGAGATTAGTAGGCGGACAGCCTCTAGTGAAGAGGTCAAGCGTATTGCCTGCCTTGTGAGTGGGAGGTGACTGGGATAGGGTGAGGTCAAAAGATAAAAGGAGTGGAAAGAAAGAGGTGGAAAGAAATTATTTGAAGACAGGCATCGGGAGGTTAAAAGAAATAGTAGTCCTGTGCCACCACCACCACGACCAAATGCTCTCAGACTGTGAGAGAACACATAGTCAGATGACGAGAGAGCAGCTGGAGTAGCACAACCCATGTGGAGTTCCTGGTGTCCGGGAGTGTTCTGAACTGCTGATCTGCGGTCAATAAGGCTGAGTTTACACTTCAGTCCCTACACTTTTTGGCCCTGATGGAGACAGGGATTTCCCCATCAGGGCCAAAAAGTGTAGGGACTGAAGTGTAAACTCAGCCTTATTGACCGCAGATCAGCAGTTCAGAACACTCCCGGACACCAGGAACTCCACATGGGTTGTGCTTGCAGGGTACACTAAATTAGAAGGGTTGCTGCCCCTGGAGCTACTGTAAAACCTACAGTCAGAGGAGCAAACTGGGATGGGAAACACGGACATACTTGCAAAAGCTACAAAAGAGCAAAATGAGATCATCAGAAAATAACTAGCGTCAGTCTTCATTTTGGTAACAACACCACCTCTTGACAATGCTGCCAATGAAAGAAAAATTAAAACAGTGGATGCAGTACTAGCACTACCTCCCAGCACTGGTTGCTGTTTGCCTGGCAGAAAAAAACTCCCTACAATACAACACGCCCCCCAATTTAGCAAGACTGTTACACAAATAGGCCTGAAACTAATCTAAGTCCACCACGACAGTCACAAGTACTGAGCAATCAGACAGTTCAAACAGCAATGATTAACTTGGAGACTAGGTAAAAGAAAGCACATGAATTCAATTGCTCTAGCAAGACGATACCAATAGATACTTATTAAATCAAAAAGTATACTTGCTGCACTTGTAAGAGTGTATCCCCTTCCAAATGATAAATGACGAACTAAGAAAATGACGGGCCAAGTAAGGCTCCTTAAATAGTCAGGGAAGACAGGCTTACATGCTTCTCATGTAAGCTAACATAAAATGACTTACTGTTAGTTATCTAACAGGAGGAAAACAGATTAGGAAATACAATTACCTGTTGGAAAATATAAGTATAATTACTTGTCATGAACTGGTAATCTGGGAAATTAAATAATTTGAATTACATTTATCAGATACATGGTGTACATGAAGTGTCCTTCCTATAGCCTAATTATATAATGCTCCTTTTTGATAAGAAAACAAATTAATTGTTTGGAAGGTGATGTGCCACGACCATTGAAAATAAGAGGCGTTAAGACCTTTTGGATTGTAACCAAGGTGGACAGTGGTAAGTCATATGCGGAAGCGGACATTGTCAGGTGGACCGACAATTATAAATGTTTATAATTGTCGGTCCAAACTAAGGTTCACCTTCAAGCCTCTCTTATAAACACAGACCCATAGTGGCAATGGAGGCTCAACACTGCCACTGTTATGGCAGTTGTCGGTTAGGGGTAGAAGAGGGTGGGTAGATCTTTCTTGTGAGGGGGACAACAGAATCAAACTCTGACTGGTTATACCGTAGTGCGTAGTCACTCCCTGTCCAACTACACCCACTTCTCTTGGTCAGGAGGTCACACTAAAATGAATGAATCCCCTGGGTCCATAAAAAAACAACAACATTGGGATCAGAATGATCCGGATTCTGTAATCTTCTTTTTGCAATCTGGATTGTCAATGCATTGAACAGGGCCTAATTTCCCAGAGCCTTCGTAGCGTTAAGATCACCATTAGAACCATTTTATGATGTATCTTTAGTAGCCAAGGTATTTCCCAGAGCCTTCGTTAGTAAGATGGCTCTAAAAAACCTTTGCACATCTACGAGTGATTCAGACCACTTGTAGAGCAGCCAAAATGTATTGTTATATTTTACCCTTCTATTTTACCCTTTTACCCTGCATCACTTTATTCATAGATGATCTCCGCTAAACATAGAATCAAGATATTTAGGCTTTCTAACTTCCGAACGAAGGTGACTACAAATACAAAGTTGCCAAACTATGTGCAATTGTTAAAAACGAGTGAAGTATAAACTGATGCTTCAAATGAAAACCGAGTTGACTTAAAAGATAAATATGCTACATGGGCCTATATGGGCTATTTCAATCATATAGAAATCATTTGAAATCAAATTTTATTTGTCACATGTTTCATAAACAACAGGTCTAGACTAACAGTGAAATGCTTACTTATGGGCCCTTCACAACAATGCAAAGAGAGAAAAATAAAATAGGGAATAAATACACAAATAGTAACGATAACTGGGCTATATACACAGGCTACCAGTACTGAGTGGATGTGCAGGGGTACGAGGTAATTGAGGTAGATATGTACATATTCAGTGCCTTCAGAAAGTATTCATTCCCCTTGAATCCTCATGCCTCCTTGCAGCATGCCTAAAGCACGTTCACGCAGATGAGCAGGGCATCTTTCTTTTGGTGTTTTTCAGAGTCAGTAAAAAGGCCTCTTTAGTGTAACTGTGACCTTAATAACTGTGACCTTAATTGCCTACCGTCTGAAAGCTGTTAGTGTCTTAACGACCGTTCCACAGGTGCATGTTCATTAATTGTTTATGGTCCATTGAACAAGCATGGGAAACAGTGTTTAAACCCTTTACAATGAAGATCTGTGAAGTTATTTAGATGTCTTTTTTGCTTAAAATCACAGATGTCAGCGATTACAGCTGTGAGTCTTTCTGGGTAAGTCTCGAAGAGCTTTGCACACCTGGATTGTACAATATAAAAATTCTTCAAACTCTGAAGTTGTTCACCATTGCTAGACAGCAATTTTCAAGTCTTACCATACATGTTCAACACGATTTAAGTCAAAACTGTAACTAGGCCACTCAGGAACATTCAATGTGGTCTTGGTAAGCAATTCCAGTGTATATTTGGCCTTGTGTTTTAGGTTATTGTCCTGCTGAAACTCCCAGAGTCTGTTGGAAATCAAACCAAACCAGGTGCCTGTGCTTAGCTCGATCCAGTTTATTTTTATTCAAAAACACTCCCTAGTCATTGCCAATTACATTATATAGCCACCACCATGCTTGAAAATATGAAGAGTGGTACTCAGTGATGTGTTGGACTTGCCCTGAACACGACGCTTTATTATTTAGACATATAGTTAATTTCTTTAATACATTTTTTGCAATTATACTTTAGTTCCTTATTGCAAACAGGATGCATGTTTTGGAATATTTTTTATTCTATACAAATTTCCCTCTGTCATTTAGAATAAAATGTCTGTTTTGCATGACGGATGGCTTTCTGAACTTTGTTCCTGTAGAATCTTTCCAAGCCTATATTCCTTTTGACAATGAGTGATCAGGTTCTTGATATCAGCTGTCATCCAAGGTCTGTCAGTAGGGTACATTTCACAGCTAGGACAGAGAAAGTGATAGTTACACACAGAGGTCAATGTGCTATAGAAGGCAGCAGTCCTGGATGTTGCATCAAGGATGTTGTGTACTGCTTGCCAGGAGTGGGTTGTGATCCACTTTCCAAAACTGTTCAGGTTCGATTGTCTGATTGGGCAATACTCTCGCTTCTGTTTTTTTGGGCTCTTGTTTATGAGACCATAGGACTGCCTGGTGATCACTGAGGATAATGGTTGGTAGGATGGATGGTTTATGGTAAACTTGTGTCATGTTTGTAATAATTAGGTCCAGTATTGCCTCACCTCTGGTACCATCTTGCACAACTTGGGTTAGCCCCTTCCTTGATAGACAGTGTTTGTGTAAAATCTATTAGTCTCCTAGTGTGACAAGACCATAGTTAGGATACTCCGTTTTCTGATGATGTTATAAGATGGTCTCTTAACGCATTTTGGTGAGGAGACTGAGGAGGGACGTAAACAGTGGCAATAGAGAGGGGGCAAGGCTGGTGTCAAGGTCTCACCCAAAACCACAGGCACTCCAAATATTCTGGGACAGGGTGTAATGGTCTCCATGATGCCGGTAAGGCAGAGTCAGGCGGAGGACAACAAAAATGAGTGTTCATAAACTTTACTCAAAATATTACCACACTGGCCTCGGGGACGACCCGGAGGACGAGGCGCAGAGCGATCCGGGTGGAGACGGTGAAACTCCCGCAGCAACGAAGGGTCTAGGATGTCTCTCACCGGCACCCAGCATCTCTCCTCCGGACCGTACCCCTCCCACTCCACGAGGTACTGGAAGCCCCCCGCTCAACGCCTTGATGGCTCGCACAGTATACGCCGGGGCCCCCTCGATGTCCAGAGGAGGCGGAGGAACCTCCCGCACCTCAGACTCCTGGAGTGGACCAGCCACCACCGGCCTGAGGAGAGACACATGGAACGAGGGGTTAATACGGTAATCTGGGGGAAACTGTAACTTATAACATACCTCATTCAATCTCCTCAGGACTTTAAAGGGCCCCACATACCGCGGACCCAGCTTCCGGCAGGGCAGGCGGAGGGGCAGGTTTCTTGTCGAGAGCCAGACCCTGTCCCCCGGTGCGAACACCGGGGCCTCACTGCGGTGGCCTAAACCATTCATCCACCGCAGGAGCCTGGCTCTGGCTCTGATGCCACGGTGCCAGAACCGGCTGGTACCCCAGTACGCACTGGAAGGGGGAGAGGCCAGTAGAGGAGTGGCGGAGTGAGTTTTGGGACATCTCTGCCCAGGGGATGAAAAACGCCCACTCCCCCGGCCGGTCCTGGCAATAGGACCGCAGAAACCTACCCACATCCTGGTTGACTCTTTCCACCTGCCCGTTACTCTCAGGGTGAAAACCTGAGGTAAGGCTGACCGAGACCCGCAGACGTTCCATGAACACCCTCCAAACCCTGGACGTGAACTGGGGACCCCGATCAAAAACTATATCCTCAGGCACCCCGTAATGCCGGAAGACATGAGTGAACAGGGCCTACGCAGTCTGTAGGGCCGTTGGGAGACCGGGCAAAGGAAGGAGGCGGCAGGACTTAGAAAACCGATCCACAACGACCAGGATCGTGGTGTTACCCTGTGACGGCGGAAGATCCGTCAAGAAGTCCACCGACAGGTGTGACCAAGGAAGCTGTGTAACGGGTAGGGGTTGTAACTTCCCTCTGGGCAGGTGCCTAGGCGCCTTGCACTGGGCGCACACCGAGCAGGAGGAAACATAAACCCTCACGTCCTTAGCTAAGGTGGACCACCAGTACTTCCCACTAAGGCAACGCACTGTCCGACCGATGCCAGGATGACCAGAGGAGGGTGATGTGTGGGCCCAATAGATCAGACGGTCGTGGACAGCAGACGGAACGTACATACGCCCAGCTGGACACTGAGGTGGAGTGGGCTCTTTACGTAACGCCTGCTCGATGTCCGCGTCCAGCTCCCACACCACCGGTGCCACCAGGCAAGAGGCCGGAAGTATGGTAGTGGGATCTATGGACCGCTCCTCTGTGTCAAACATCCAGGACAGTGCATCTGCCTTAGTGCTTTGGGAACCTGGTCCGTAGGATAGGGTGAAAACAAAACGGGTGAAAAACATGGCCCACCTTGCCTGGCGAGGTTTAAGTCTCCTCGCCGCCCGGATGTACTCCAGATTGCGGTGGTCGGTCAGGCAGCGGGTAGCTGTACCTCAGAGTGATCTGATTGATACCTCGATAGTCAATACACGGGCGCAGAACTCCATCCTTTTTCTTCACAAAAAATAAACTTGAGGAGGCAGGTGAAGTGGAGGGCCGAATTTATCCCTGCCCCAGAGATTCGGAGACATATGTTTCCATAGCCTCCGTCTCCTCCTATGACAGAGGATACACGTGACTCCTGGGAAGTGCTGCGTCTACCAGGAGATCTATCACACAATCCCCCCCGTCGATGGGGTGGTAATTGAGTGCCAAATCGGCATATTCGGAGGGGATGTGCACGGGGGAGACCTTGTATGGACTTTCCACCTTAGTCGCACCGATGGAAACACCTACACACCTCCCCGAGCACTCTCGTGACCATCCCTTGAGAGCCCTCTGTTGAATTGAAACAATGGGGTTATGATAGGCCAACCAGGGTAAGCCGAACACCACGGGAAATGCAGGAGAATCAATGAGGTATAAACTGATTCTCTCCTCATGACCCTCTTGCGTAACCATGCTTAGTGGAGCGGTAGCCTCCCTAATCAGCCCTGAACCTAATGGTCGACAATCTAAGGCGTGCACAGGGAAGGGCATATCAACAGGAACAATGGGGATCCCTAAACTATGAGCAAATGAACGATCAATAAAGGTGAAGGAGGGGTGGACAGCTGTGTGGGTAATGGAGTGGGAGGTTGTGATGATGGTAAAGGCGCTGAAAAACCTCCTCTCTCCCATCGCTCCATATTGTGCAGCACGCCATCCATTGCTGTGCCGAGACTCTGCAACATTGTCGCATGCTGCTGAAGGCGCTCCTCGACTGGTAGAGGAGGGCTGGGTGCTCCTGCTGACTCCATTGGGTGGTGCGTGATTCTGTAATGGTCTCCGTGATGCCGGGAAGGCAGAGTCAGGCGCAGGACAACAAAAAGTAGTGTTCATAAACTTTACTCAAAATATTACCAAACGAGTGGAAAAAACAATCACTCGAACACGGAACATAATACAACAAACAATCACGCACAAAAACATGGAGGAAACAGAGGGTTAAATAAGGAACATGTAATGATGGGAAATTAAAACCAGGTGTGTGAAAAAGGAAGACAAAACCAACGGAAAATGAATAATGGATCGGTGGCGGCTAGAAGACCGGTGACGTCGACCGCCAAAAGCCGCCCGAAAAAGGAGAGGGACCAACTTCGGCTGAAGTCGTGACACAGGGATACATGACAGCTTGCGGGATGGGATGCTATCTCTAATGAACAGAGACATGCCTCCTCCACTGCGATTGGTCTGACACTTAGAATAGTGGGAGTAGCCATCTACTCCGAGTGCTTCCGGGAAGCTAACCCGGATGCTTATAAGAAGGTACCTTGGTGATGCGGGGAAAACCAGGATTCAGAAATTGCAGCGATGTCAGCTTTGATAATGGACAAGGTTGCTTTCTCCCCCCCCCCCAGTTACGACCTGCTCTCTTCCCTCTCCGGTGTCCTCTCTGGTGAAGTATACTGTGAGCTTTGAGGAAATCCTTGAAGTTGAAAGTAATGGGTGTCCACATCTTTTGAAAACTTCTTAAGAATGTCAGTGAGTAGCTCTGGGATGCTGAGCAGTTTGATGAAGAACTCTGTTTAACCATCCAGTTTAGCATTTTCCTTATAGGATTTCAAGATATTTACTATGTAGACTTGAAAAGCTAACTTTAAATTAAAGTTTAAGTAAAACGTGTACATAAAAAATAAGCGTTGTTATAAGTGTCCGGGTTAGCGTTCCGCTCTTTGAAACCTGCAGCTCCAGCCTTTATCTCAGGAGGATAGATTTATGGTTAGAAGGGACGGCGAGGGAGAGCCTTTCTGTTTGTGAAGTAAAGGTGATATAAATGTTGTTGCTTCTAGTTGCACAGGGTGATATGCTGGAAAAAATGGGGTAAAACGGATTTTAGTTTCCCTGCATTAAAATAAAAAAATTTACAATTATTATTATTTTTAAATCAGCATTTTAAATCAGCATAAAAAATTTAATAAAACATCTGCTATCCCCTGCAATGCCATCTTAGATCAATTGAGTTAGATAGTACCACTATACTACTGTCTGTAATTTTTGCCTGTTTAATGATGTGTGACAACATGTGCGCAATGATGTGTCCAATATGTGATTTAGTGCATTATTACTGGGTAAGCATAATAAGCCACTTCAATTGCCTATTTTCAGCTATAGGTGGTTTTCAGATGTAAGAAAGTTTTTTAAACATTGTCATCTTAGCTACATTGATATGTCATCGTTGTAGTGACATTCTAAATCCACCCTTACAGTGGGATCAAGATAATCCAGATTTTCGGCATAAAAAAATTACATTTAATTATTATTAAAGGTCAGATTGGATGACCAAATCCGAATCCCTATCCGGAGGATCAGAATCAGTTCGCCACTAAGTGGGTTGTTGACGAAACCTGTTCTACTAGCCTGAGTTATTATACTAGACACCGCCATAAATGTTTCAAATCAGGAATTCTAATTATTTGTGTGATTGGTGTAACCTTACCTTGGCCTTTTTTTGATAGCCGCATGGTTCTCTCTTGGACAAGTTGGGAGTTACCTGTCAAGAGGAGGCACATGGACAACCGGCTGGCTTAGCTAGCCTAGCTAGCCTGGAGCCTCAAATGGAGGATGCTATCAAACATTTTCAACGCTGCAGGAGCTGTGTCTATTTTGCTTTATTCCGGGACAATATGGATGACTTGGTGAATGTTCCTGTTCTCGATCCTACCAACCAGCCATGGAGATATGTCACTCGACGTGGAAGTCAAAAACAGCGTCCTCTGGCAACTGCACCTCTTTGGAGATGTTAAGCTTTGACCGGACACAGACCAGAAACATTCCATTGATCAGGGACTGGGAGACTATTCAGGATCGAGGCAAAGATGAACGGAGCAGAGAGATCCTTGATGAAAACCTGCTCCAGAGTGCTCAGGACCTCAGACTGGGGCGAAGGTTCACCTTCCAACAGGACAACGACCCTAAGCACACAGCCAAGACAATGCAGGAGTGGCTTCGGGACAAGTCTCTGAATGTCCTTGAGTGTGCAGCAACGCTCCCCATCCAACTTGACAGAGCTTGAGAGGAGAATGGGAGAAACTCCCCAAATACAGGTGTGCCAAGCTTGTAGAGTCATACCCAAGAAGACTTGAGGCTGTAATCGCTGCCAAAGGTGCTTCAACAAATTACTGAGTAAAGGGTCTGAATGTTTATGTAACCGTGATATTTCAGTTTTTATTTGTAATAAATTAAGAAACATTTCTAAAAACCTGTTTTTGCTTCATCAATATGAGGCATTGTGTGTAGATTGATGCATTTTTTTTATTTTTTTTATCCAATTTTGTAACTTAACAAAATGTGGAAAAAGTCAAGGGGTCTGAATACTTTCCATAGGCGCTGTAATTCCACAGGACAGCCGTCTAGGCCTCTTACTTTTTTAAATCTTTACTAATGACATGCCACTAACTTTAAGTAAAGCCAGCATGTCTATGTATGCGGATGACTCAACACTATACACATCATCTTCTACAGCGATGCAACACTTGCAGTTAATTTCAGAGTGGGGGGCAAGGAATATGTTAGTCCTAAATATTTCAAAAACTAAAATAATTATATTTGGGACAAATCATTCACTAAACCCTAAACCTCAACTAAATATTTTAATGAATAATGTGGAAATTGAGCAAGTTGAGGTGACTAAACTGCTTGGAGTAACCCTGGATTGTAAAACTGTCATGGTCAAAACATGTTGATACAACATTAGCTAAGATGGGGAGAAGTCTGTCCATAATAAAGCGCTGCTCTACCTTAACATCACTATCAACAAGGCAGGTCCTACAGGCCCTAGTTTTGTCGCACCTGGACTGCTGTTCAGTCGTGTGGTCAGGTGCCACAAAGAGGGACTCAGGAAAAATACAATTGGCTCAGAACAGGGCAGCACGGCTGGCCCTTAAATGTACACAGTTCACAGTACACAGGCACAGTACTACATAGAGCCATGACTACATGGAACTCTATTCCACATCAGGTAACTGATGCAAGCAGTAGAATCAGATTTAAAAAACAGATAAAAATGCACCTTATGGAACAGCGGGGAGACACACACACAGGTACAGACACATGCATACGCACACACATGCTAGCAAACACACTCTACACACACGTACATTGAAATATTGTTGTATGGTGGTATTATTTTGTATTGTAGATTATGTAGTGGTGTAATAATGTTATTTAATCCACTGTTTTATCTTTTGTTTTATGTGTGATCTAAGTGCCATAATGTGTTTGGACCCCAGGAAGAGTAGCTCCTGCCTTAGCAGCAGCTAATGGGAATCCCTAATAAATACAAATAGTAAATCAAACTTCATAAAAGTGCTAGGTGGATAGTAGTATTACAGAGAAACAACAACAAAACTAACAAAAAAATGTAATGTTTTTATTCTTATTATTATTTATATATATATATATTCTTTAAACAGGACAAATCTGAGGGGGCACGTGCCCCTTTGACCCCTATGGGGATGACGCCTCTGGTGTCCTGAGCCAATGAATAACAACAGGGTGGTAAGGTTGGGCAGAACTGCACCCTGGTATTGAAGAAGTGGCCCAACTAGCCTGTCTAGCTAAAGAGTGGGAGGGGCTTTCACCTGCAGTGAAAAGGTGTACTCTAACCTGAGCAAGGACAGAGAGGAGCAAACATACTTAGGGCCAGCACTGACAATCCAGATAGTCAGTGACAGAGGACAGAGAGGGAGAGAGAGACAGACACTAAGATTGATCAAAGCTCAAGATTTGAAAAGCATCCAGCTCCAAGATGCCAGCTATGTGGCACTCCACTTTCATCCTGGTGATGGTACTGCTTGCCATTAGTAGGCCCAGCCTGGCATCTCAGGCAAGGACAGAAGAATCTCAGGGCACAGGAAATGCAACAGAACATACTATCACCACCCTGCCCATCGTTATCTGGAAGTGGGAGGAAATTCATTTCCCATACCTGGTGGCACTCTGGGTCCTGGTCAGCTGGCTCTGCAAACTCGGTGAGTTCCATATATGTACATCAGTGGAAGCTGTGACTTGAAAAATTAAGGAGGATGGGAGACACTGTATACGCTCGGAACACACGGAGACGACACATTAGGGTATGAGGCATGAGTTGGGGTGTTCAGAGGCTTGACGTCAGTGCTGGACAGGGGTTGAGGTGTTCATAGGCTTCAGTGCAGGACAGGCTCATCATGGATGGATGGTGTTGGAGAAGAGCTCAACTCTTCCACTGAGGTCAGAACAGGATTTGACAGGAAAGACAAAAAACAATAACACAATACATTACACAGTTACACAAAAGATCTGAGAATGAGTTAGTCCAAGCAAGTAAAATCATTGATGTGTAATAATGTGATTGTGTTTGTGTGTGTGATTGACTCTACATACAGTAATGAGAGAAAATTGACAGGGGTGCTCACAGTGCTTGGAGAGGAAACATTCAATGTGCCAGTGGATGAGCGGGCACATGAGACGTGGCATCAGTTCATGTCAGGAGAGAGTTGACAATGGTAGTGGAGTGGAGTGGTCATCACCTCTTAATCAGGGAACAGGAGGGGACTTAGCTGTAACTACAAATAGCAGATACATTCCATTACAGCTGCGCCATCGTAGGTTTGGGCAACGAGTTTCTTCATGAAGTTAAACTCAGACTGCACATCTCACCCACTTGACACATCAAAGTAGCCAAATAAACATTCCTAAATAAAGCCCTGATCATCCACATACCTGACAATAACTGACAACTGCAAGCAGACTGGTTGCACCATAGGTCCCAGGCTATGATGGGACCAGTTTTTTCTAAATCAGGTGACATGGTTTAAGAAAAACTCCTGAAAAAACTCCTGGCCCTGGGGGGGATGAAACTCCTGTCAAACTGCAATAACCTTATACTTGTTCATATGAATTATATTTAGACTAGACTAAAAGGGGGATTTCCTCTACCCAGATGCAGAGATAACAACTGATAGAGAATAAAACTCATAGGACTGAGCTTGCTTCATGCATGTTTGCATCATGCAGGCCTATGCAACTGTAGGCATGTCATCACTATTGTGTTGATTGATTAATTAATTACAGTGAATTATTTTGGATTGAAAACGAATAGGCAGCCTAGCCGAGTTGGAATATAAACCAAATTTGATGACATTCACATTTTCTCCTCACACAAATGGACTATAAATACATAACGTTACCAATTTGTTGACCCTGACCAGATGGAAAGGCTGTATGCAGCTGCTATTATTAGTAGCCTATAAATGATCAGACTGAAAAATCTTCTAGTTTTCATCCCATACATTATGTCAGATCTCTAATGCAGGGGTTCTTAAACATTTTCAGCCTGATACCCAAATTAGAAATTCTGTGTTTTCCTGGGACCCAAGAAAATATGCAACTATACATAAATATCGATACATTTCATTGCCCTTATGCCTAAAAGAAATGCAATATAGACAAAAACAAATAACAATTAAATAGCCATATAAATATGTATTCATGTTTATTTTTCCCCATTAAAAATACTCTTACATATCTGTCGTGGTTGGAACTGTTGCTGGTAGGATACATCATTTTCATTCTGAACTGGAATAAACCGATTGATCACATCACACAGATGAATAACAGAACACACACACAGGAGTTTTGATAGTGCAACCCTAAATAACAGTACAGATTAAAAATGATCAGGCCTACTGTACATCTTACTGTAGAAATTATTGTTGAAATAAAGTCTAGGTTGGAACTGCTGCTGTTAAAATACAATACATATTTTTTATTCTGAACTGGAATAAACTGATTGGTCACATCACACAGATGTAGACAATAAAACACACACACACACACACACAGTCCTAATGAGAGCATGTCTATTCTGGGTTCCATTTTCGACAGTGCAACATGTTTTTTAAGTACGTCAGAGTTGAGAACCCCAACTCGCATAGGTATGTGGTGCCAAACTGGACCAGAGCATCTACTGCTTTCTCTGTCAGGCAGGAGACTGCTTTCTGCTGGAGATGAGCAACCCAGAACTGTGTGGTGTTATTGTAGTTTAACAGCAACAGTTCCAACCTAGACTAGTTTTCAACAATCATTTCTACAGTAAGATGTACAGTAGGCCTGATCATTTTCATCTTCATCTGTACTGTTACTAGGCTGCACTATCAGTAGCTAGCTGGCTTTGGCAAATGTTAGTGTGTTTAAATCAATTATTTGGTGAAATATGGATATATTTAGTATAGTTTTATCTATAAAGGATAACTTTAGTTTCACTATTTTATTTTTATGAAATTTCATTGGAGGACAGTCCACCCATTCCTCCTCTGAGGAGCTTCCACTGATGTACATCCCCTTCCCCAGGCTACTTATCTTTATAGTACTTCATCGTACCATAGATTGCCACATTCTATTCACGCTCTGAGATTTTGTTTGTTTACGCTTTACTTTACCCTGTGTCATAAGAACCAACATTAAAACTGTCATAATCAATACATAACAGATGTTATAAACCAAGCTGGTGTCAGCTTAAGACAATGACTTTACACTGTCATGACACTGCAAATTAACTGTGTTAGTGTAAAATTGTTCTTAGCAGATTTGGATGTCAGGTGACCGTTTAATTGATGCAGGACTTATTTAGGTATTTCGACGGAAAAGATGAGAACTTTGAGTCTGTCAAGTGATAATGTAATTTGTGCTAATGTATATGCGTATGTACAGATATGAGTTGTGGAGTCAAATCAAATCAAATTTTATTTGTTGTGGTGGCATGGAGTGTCATCTTTTGAAGGTTAATTGTTGAAGGTAATGGAGCATCTACCGTGTTGTGTTATGTTTAGGTCTCGTTTGTTGTGGTGGCATGGTGGTCATTAGCAATGTGAGTGTACAGAACAGTTGAGATGTGACATAGATGACACTTTTTGTGTGTTTGTGTAAATGTGCATACACTGTACATAGATAGGTACAGTGCCTTCACAAAGTATTCACACCCCTTGAATTTTTCGACATTTTGTTATTACAAAGTGGGATTAAAATTGATTTAATTGTAATTTTTTTCAATGATCTACACAAAATACAACTAAAAAGTGGAAGAAAAGTCTAACATATGTAAAAATAATGATATACAGTATATATATAAAATACACTAATATACTGTGTAGCCCGCTGCAATGATTTAGAACATGTCGCTCTCTCTCTGCGCTCATTTCCTCAGAGAGACTCGCGGCTCTATTTCACTCACTCATCTCAGGGCTCCCCTTCTCCAAACATTGTGTATGAATCAGAATGCGTAGATAGTCATTGTTGTTCAATCTACTTATTTCTTGTCGACTTTGCTGAGGCCATATGGTTGTTTTTGTCTGTCTACTTGGCATTGTTTAGTAGGCCTACTTTGTCTGTCCTTATAATTATTCCATTGCGGACAACGTCTGTGTTATGTCGTGATCTGTCGCGGTCATTTAACAATGTGTGTGAATGAGTGAAAGAACAACGATGCTCTCTGAGATGCACTCTTGTGTGATAGCGCAATAAGGCACACTTGAGGTATAGGCTTTACCGGCATTTAAAGCGCACAATCCGATTACGAGTATCAAGTGTGATAAAACACATATGATTATGAATACGAGTATTACGAATCAGTACACCCTTAGTCAAAACTGTAACTAGGACATTCAGGAATATTCAATGTTGTCTTGGTAAGTAACTCCAGTGTATATTTGGCCTATATTTGGTGATTTAGGTTATTGTCCTACTGAAAGGTGAATGTGTCTCCAAATGGCTGTTGGAAAGCAGACTGAACCATGGTTCCCTCTAGGAATTTGCCTGTGCTTAGTTCTATTCTGTTTCTTTTCATTATAAAAACTCCCTAGTCATTGCCAATGACAAGCATACCCATAACATGATGCAGCCATCACCATGCTTGAAAATATATATGAAGCGTGGTACTCAGTGATGTGTTGTGTTGGATTTGAACCAAACATAACACTTTGTATACAGGACATAAAGTAAATTTCTTGCAACATTTTTTGCAGGCTTACTTAATACCTTATTGCAAACAGGATGCATGTTTTGGAATATATTTATTCTGTACAGGCTTCCTTCATTACACTCTGTCTATTAGGTTAGTATCATAAAGCGTCTTAGAGTAGGAATGCTGATCTATAATCAGGTCCTCCCAGTCCATGAGAAATGCAGTAGGATCTTTAAGCCACAACTGAGCACACAGTAGATCAGCACTCCTACTCTAAGATTCTTTATGAATACAACTCCAGGGATCAAGAAAGTATAAGGAGGGCTGAATAATTAGCTAACTACGCTCAAATGTTGCCAGCAACTTGGCTGTGAAAAATGTATGTTTACTTCAAAGATTTATCACACAGTGAGCAGCATTTTTGGGATCATGGCCCGGATTCACAAAAACATGCCAAGTTGTCATTCCTCAATAAAGTTCTTGAAATTGTTCTTAAGCTTCTTCCCATGTTTCTTCTTAAGGAAGTAGTTAATAAAAAATGTGATTCTTGAAAATAAAGTTATTGGATTTCTTAATATAGCTAAACCCTTGTCTTATTCTCACGGACATGAGAAAATAAGCTAATGAAAGAAATTGAACATGTTTAATTGACTCACAAACTTCGGCATTGATTGTTTGAAATCCCCCCCCCCCCCAAAAGAAATTCCTTGACCGGTAATATCAGTAAGAAATATGCTAGTTAGTAGGCTAACTTGGTTGCATAGCAACAATCATCTTAAGATAGTTAAGAAGTTCATAAGAAAACATTTGAGAAGTTAAGAAAATCATACATTCTTAAGAATGTTTGAGGAATTGCACCTAAACTTTATTTTTTTCTAAAGAAGCTTCTTACGTTTTTGAGCAAGAGGTGTTTTGTGAATCTGGGCCTAGGGTCTGGTTTCCCAAAAGCATCTTAAGGCTAAGTTGATCGTTAGAACCTTCGTCGGAGCATCATTAAATCTCTGAGCTATTTCCCAAAATCATTGTTTCTAAAGTTTCTCTTGAAAAAGCTTGTTATTTAGTGACTGCCTCAGGCCACTCCTAGAACAGCTAAGGTTGTCATTAGATGCTTTTGTGCCCTTCCGCGTCACTTTATCCTCTAAACATAAAATCAAGTTGTTTATCTGTCTTTCTGTGACCACTGATAACTTCAGAACAAATGTGACTACACATACAAAGTTACCAATTTCTTTACATTGTTACTAACAAACGAAAAATAAGAATATGTTTAAATGAAAACCAAGATGACTGTATTAGAAATATAAATACAGTGTAGGCTACATACTGTAGATCTATTATTTCAATGACATTGACATTTATTTAATGTTCATTCAGTTTTATTTAACTATTTGTATGTTACTGTCTGTATTTTTTGCTTCAATATATTACAGTATGTTTAACATGTGCACAATAATGTGCCAAATCTTGATTTTGTGCATTATTATAGGGTTATAATAAGCCGCCTCAATATTTGTAATCATAGGTGATAATATCTCTCTAGGATCTGATCCCTTGTCAGTATTGTGGATTAATTATAATGTTAGGTAAGATATGAAAGGTAGAATTCTGATCCGAGAGCAGTGCTGCCTTTCTTTCAATCCACAATGCACTTATCAAACGTTTTCTCTGCATGATGTTTTGGGAAATGCGTGTTACATCTTCGGCCATTGTAGGAAAGATGCATCATTAAAACGTTCGTAAGCCTAAGTACAATTGTTATCGGGAAACCGGGCTCAGGTCTGTTTGACTTGGCTCCACCTGAATCTACCAAACTATGAACTTTTGTCTTTCATTCACTTTGCGTATCTCTGATATTGTCTCTTTTGTCCTTGCTCTGTTCACCAACAGTATTCCAGCAGAACCCCTGCCTGACCAGCGTGATCCCGGAGAGCGGCCTCCTCATTTGCATCGGTTGGGTCCTGGGTGGTATCATCTATGGGGCAGACAAGGTGCAGACCTTCAGGCTGCAGCCCTTCACCTTCTTCTTTTACCTGCTGCCCCAGATCGTCCTGGACGCGGGCTACTCCATGCCCAACAAGCTGTTCTTCGGCAACTTGGGCGCCATCCTGGTTTATGCTGTTATTGGCACCTGCTGGAATGCTGCCACTTTGGGACTCGCACTTTGGGGGTGCTGGTTGGGCGGGGCCATGGGTAAGGCAAGCAACGTGTGCGTCCCAAATAGCACCCGATTTCCTATGCTAGTACACTACTTTTGATCAGAGGACCCTGCGTCAAAATCAGTGCACTATATAGGGAATAGGGTGCCACTTGGGACAGGCCTAACCAAAGCCTGAACTGACCACCATAGAGCAGATCAACATAAAAGACAGGTTCTTCTATGACTGAAACTGGCATTTGTGAGGTCCTCAGAGTTAATGTGTAAGGTAGATCAAAGGTCTGAGATCATAACACCTTTTACCTTGGGCCTCTGTAGGTGATATCGACACTGGTCTCCTGCAGTTGTTGTTGTTTGGGAGTCTGATTGCTGCTGTGGACCCCGTGGCTGTGATTGCCGTGTTTGAGGAGGTCCATGTCAACGAGGTCCTGTACATCCTGGTGTTTGGGGAGTCCCTTCTCAACGATGGTGTCACAGTGGTCAGTCTCACAAACTTGATCATCCTCATTCATCATGATTAAGCTGCGTCCCAAATTGCACACTTTTCCCTATATCAGCCATAATCAATAGGCGGTGTCAATACAGACCGTGGGCCTCAAGCTGCAATTGCGTTATTTGTCCGGGCATCAGCAGTTTTACTTTTGTATTGTCAGTCATTGCTTACCTTAGAGAGCTATTTATTACAGTTGATCAACTAGCCCATGTCAGCAAACATTTTTAGATAGGTTTTTCAGACCATTGATTTTGTTGTAATGTTCGAGTTGCTCAGATATCACATGAACACACATAGGAAAACATGGACAAATCTATTTAATTGCAGGAAATTAGCTTTAAAACTGCACAAATGTTTTTTTTTACTACGCCCATTATGACAATACGATAATGACAATATCCATCTGGACCTTTCCCATCCTAGGAAATTTGCAAGGTTTTACCTTCTGAAATAGTATTTGAATACCCTGTCCTATATAGTGCACTACTTTGATCAGGGCCTATATGATTAGCTTCCTTTCAGTTGGTAGCCTACTGTTCGTATCATTCTATTTTCTTCATCTGAAAATGCTGTTTGTTGCTGAGGATCATTAGCCATAGTTGATCATACTTCATGTAAGAAAATGCACCTGTAGGCTAATTAAATATTTATGGAGAGCAGACCAAGCTGTAACCGTTTGGACCTGACGCCTGTCATCCAACTGGGCACACCGCGTCATTTCAATGTGGACATTTAGGTAATATTTGGTTGAGATGTTGATCAATGAGATTTCAACTGTTATTCACCAACTAGAAAAAAGGCAGACGGAGTTTGTTGAATTCCCAATGTGTTATAACTCTTCTTTCAACCCTCTAAAAGCACAAGCACATACCAATGGAAAAATAATGTCTGATTTTTGGTTTAGTTGTCATCTAAATGTGTTTCAACCATTTAAATGCACAGCAAAGTTCAAGTGCCTTTATTTCTACCACAACTTAACACAGCCAAATGACCTGAATTGCAGTTGAGATTACATAAAAAACAGTGAAAATAATCATTGCTGTTTGAGATTCTGCGCAGATTATTATAGCAAAAAAAAAGACCTGCATCCTTTTCATGCTACAGTGTCTTCAGAAAGTATTCATACCCCTTGACTTATTCCACATGTTGTGTTACAGCCTGAATTCAAAATTTATTAAAATATACACTACCGATTCAAAAGTTTGGGGTCACTTAGAAATGTCCTTGTTTTTGAAAGAAAAGCAATTTGTTTGTCCATTTTAAAACAACATCAAATCAGAACTACAGTGTAGACATTGTTAATGTTCTAAATGACTATTATAGCTGGAAACGGCTGATTTTTTATGGAATATGTACATAGGCGTACAAAGGCCCACTATAAGCAACCATCACTCCTGTGTTCCAATGGCACATTGTGTCTAGCTAATCCAAGTTTATCATTTTAAAAGGCAAATTGATCATTAGAAAACCCTTTTGCAATTATGTTAGCACAGCTGAAAACTGTTGTCCTGATTAAAGAAGCAATAAAACTGGCCTTCATTAGACTAGTTGAGGATCTGGAGCATCAGAATTTTTGGGTTTGATTACAGGCTCAAAATGGCCAGAAACAAATAACTTTCTTCTGAAACTTGTCAGTCTATTCTTGTTTTGAGAAATGAAGGCTATTCCATGCACGAAAATTGCCAAGATACTGAAGATCTCATACAACGCTGTGTACTACTCCCTTCACAGAACAGCGCAAACCGGCTCTAACCAGAATTGAAAGAGTGGGACAACTGAGAAAGAGGACAAGTACATTAGTGTCTAGTTTGAGAAACAGACGCCTCACAAGTCCTCAACTGGCAGCTTCATTAAATAGTACCCGCAAAACACCAGTCTCAATGTCAACAGTGAAGAGTTGACTCCGGGATGCTGGCCTTCTAAGCAGAGTTCCTCTGTCCAGTGTCTGTGTTCTTTTGCCCATCTTAATCTTTTATTTTTATTGGCACGTCTGAGATATGGCTTTTTCTTTGCAACTCTGCCTAGAAGGACAACCATCTCTGCAGCACTCCACCAATCAGGCCTTTTTGGTGGAGTGCCCAGATGGAAGCCACTTCTCAGTAAAAAGCACATGACAGCCCACTTGGAGTTTGCCAAAAGGCACCTAGAGGACTCTCAGACCATGAGAAACAAGATTCTCTGGTCTGATGAAACCAAGATTGAACTCTGCCTGAATGCCAAGTGTCACGTATGGAGGAAACCTGGCACCATGATGAAGCGTGGTGGAGGCAGCATCATGCCATGGTGATGTTTTTCGGTGTCAGGGACTGGGAGACTAGTCAGGATCAAGGGAAAGATGAAGGAGAAAAGTACAGAGAGATCCACGATGAAAACCTGCTCCAGAGTGCTCAGGACCTCAGACTGGGGTGAAGGTTCACCTTCCCACTGGACAGCAACCCTAAGCACACAGCCAAGACAACGCAGGTGAGACTTTGGGACAAGTCACTGAATGTTGTTGAGTGGCCTAGCCAGAGCCCGGACTTGAACCAGATCGAACATCTCTGGAGAGACCTGAAAATATTTTTAGGGGGATTGAGATGAAGATATTTATAAAACATATTAAAAACATACACTACATGACCAAAGGTCTGTGGACACCTGCTTGTCGAACATCTCATTCCAAAATCATGGGCATTAATATGGAGTTGTTCCCTCCTTTGCTGCTATAAACAGCCTCCACTGTACTGGGAAGGCTTTCCACTAGATGTTGGAACATTGCTGTGGGGACTTGCTTCTATTCAGCCACAAGAGCATTCGTGAGGTCGGGCACTGATGTTGGGCGATTGATTAATGATTAACTTGTAGACTAAACTTGAAATAAACCAAAGCTTGAAACCCTAGGCATACAGTATATGTATTGTCGATTTATAGTTGGATCCTGGGTTGAAACACACTATATATACAAAAGTATGTGGACAACCCTACAAATTCTGGATTTGGCTGTTTCAGCCACACCCGTTGCTGACAGGTGTATAAAATCGAGCACACAGCCATGCAATCTCCAGTAGACAAACATTGTCAGTAGAAAAGCCTTACTGAAGAGCTCAGTGACTTTCAACGTGGTACCGTCATAGGTCGCCACGTTTCCAACAAGTCAGTTCGTCAAATTACTGCCCTTCCAGAGCTGCCTCTGTCAACTGATGTTATTGTGACGTGGAAACTTAAATTATATTTAAAAAATGTAGATATGAACACACTGGTAATAGATCATTTGTTGTATCGCTGAGAAAAGGGGACACAGTCTTCCAGCCTTGGAAATCATCCACTGCTCTACACACATGAACTGAAATTAGGCTAACTACTACAAGTTTAGCAACCATAAATGTAGATAGATCAACTTTCCAGTAGGAGGTGCTGCCCGGCATATCATTTTTTCTGATAGTGGATATAACGTTGAAGATCTGACTTTGTTGATCTATGTTGAAAATGGGTTACCATGATGACATAATCCTGGGGTAGAAATGTCACCCTCAAAACAACAGTTGCTGACTTTTTACAAATCCAATATATTTTCCACATAACAATTTGTTGACAAATTACATTGAACATTAATTCAACCTTTTTGTGCCCAGTGGGATTGTATTTAAGTAGAAGTTTTACCCTCAATTCAATCTTTGCAACGCTGGTTGAAATTAGATGAAAACAGTACTGGTTGATAACTTTGGCAAATCTAAATTTGTTTTATACTCATATTCCATGTCACAATACGTTGACAAATTACACTGAAACAATGTTGATTCAACCATTATTTTGTGCGTAAGGCGCTCTAACCGTATTTTTCCCATGATGTAGCCTAAGGTTGATAAAATATATATATATATATATATATATATATGTTTCACTCTGTGTTTTTAAATCTACGCATGGGTTCTGAAACAGGGCTAAATATGCAGATCCATCTTTCATTAATCTCCATTCTGAACACCTTCTCCATAGGCTACATTCTAATGTTGTGCCAAACAAATTCAGTATTTAAAGGGATTGCTTTAGATAAATGCACCGAAAAACTCCTTGATCAAATTGGTTGGCCACCCAGTGGGTGTGTTTTCTGGCATTTAATTAAATGTATTTAGTGGGCACAAGGGAGCCACACACACACACACACACACCTCGTTGCACACGTGCATAGGGTAAGTTTGAATACGCCCCTTGGTAAGGAATAGGGTGCCATTTGGGACACACTTAATGTGTAAACTACAGTTTTTTGCAAAACACATTTAGGCAGTACACAAGACAAGGCACGTTGACTGAACTGCACCAGTCAGTCACATGCTTTACTTCAGAGAATGCTGTCTCTTTGTAGGCCTACATAACAACATAAATCATATACAAATGGTCCAAGAATACAATTTTAATCTAATGGATTATATTACACATTTTATTCAATTAATTGTAACACATTAAATAATGTAATGTTCAATTTATTTGGTTGCTTAACCTCCCCAACTTCTCAGTGACCGGTCATCTTTATTTACATGCTCCCTCAGGTGCTGTTCAATGTGTTTAATGCATTTGTGTCGCTTGGAGGGGCACAAATCGACGCTGTAGAGATCATCAAAGGCATAAGTACGTAAGAGCGCCACACCTTGGCTACGTCCAAAATGGCACCCTATTCCTTATATATTGCAACTATTTTACATTTGAGTTATTTAGCAGACACTCTTAACCAGAGCAGCTTACAGTAGCGAGTGCATACATTTTTTTCCAACTTCCTTATATAGTGCACTTATCTGCGCTATGTAGGGAATAAGGTGCCAGTGTTTGATTATCAGGCAAACAAATAGAGCCCTGTCAGATAGTCAATAGGTACAGCTTATTGTGCCAACTTTAAGCAAACTGTAAGGGTAATGCAACAAGCAATAGAGTATGTAATCTCTCTAACCCTGGTCCTGGAGAGCGTTTCTTTATTTAACCGACCTGGAAGACCAGGTATGTTAAATATAGGCAATCACTGAACTGATCAATTAGCTCAGTTGGTCAGGTGGGGTATCTAGTTGGGAAAAAGTCCTGCATTACCTGCGGCTCTCCAGGAACAGGGTTGCATACCCCTGGTCTAACCATCATTTTATGTATTCATGAAGTAGTTACTTTCTTTGTTCTCTGTTTGCCTCTATATTTCCTTCTGACTCTCTTCTTGTTTACTCCTCCTCTCTCTCTCTTTTATCACCTTAATCTCTTCCTCCTCTGCTTTGTGTAGTCTCATTCTTCGTGGTGGCGGTTGGAGGCTCCCTGGTTGGTGTAGTCTTTGCTCTGCTGATCACGCTCCTGACCAGATGCACCAAGAACATCCAGATTATCGAGCCAGGCTTCATCTTCGTCCTGGGCTACCTCTCTTACCTCACAGCCGAGATGCTCTCCCTATCCGCTATCCTGTCGTAAGTCTTTATGACTGTTATTTTGATTTATTAGGCCATTTACTGTATACCCTTTCTGTTAAGGGGTGTTCCACTGAAAACCTAACATGATATTTACACTTACCTTGGCTTAGTTTTTAGATATGTATTTCAGTTACTTAGTACACTCTTAGAAAAAAAGGAGCTATTGTAGGGAAGTCGGCTGACTAAAGACCAGGCCAATTCCAAATGCCTGGTAGTTGGCAGACCATACCCAATACACATCTACAACGATAGAGATGAAAAGACGTGACACAACCCAGCCAATCTTTTCCCCCATTCCCAATGCACTCTGGATTAAGGCGTCTGCATACTTCCCAGATGAAAGAGTTTGGAAGAGTTTGTGCACATATCATGACAACATTTTGTGACGTTGTTTGTTTTGGACTTTTCGGGCTATTCGGGCACACCAATTTTAGGCCAAAGTTGGTAGCCAGAGTCTATGCACCTTCGTTGGTGATTGGTCAACAGTAGGGATTCTTCAATAAGGTCTTTGTTGTCATTCAACAAGAGATTAATGACAGATTTCTTGAGTTATTTTAGATTAATTCAGACTATTTTTACAATGGTTATGGCATCTCAAAATGGACACAGTGCTATTGCCACTTTTTCTTGTTTTTCAAGCGAAGGTCTTTTAAGGGAGTATGCGAGCTCATGGTTCGAGTGAAGCTTACTGAAGTATGCTGATGCCTTTACAAGATAACACTCCAGAGGGCCATTACATGGCAGAACATCCACTTCACACGTTCTATCCAAGACAGGGTGACACAGTAATAGCAGGGGCCCGCCAAATGGTTTGCCCTGCTCTAAAAGGACAGAATCCAGACCATTCAAATGGAATCAGGAAAACATTCTTGTTAACACCAAAATCCTTGCTTTTTAGGAGAAATCATTACATAAGGATCCAGGCTGGGAGGCAAGAAGTGTACTGATGCATGCTATGATCACTGTGTGCTGTATAATTCTAAAGTATATTTTGTATTCTAAACTTTGAATAACTTCACTTTATTTCAAAGAGAGCAGGTCATGTTTTGTATTGTTATGTAGGGAACATTATGCCCTGAACAATGAACCACCTTTCCCGGTTAAAGAAATGATTTATCCATCAATAATGGAACAATATTAAATTCCCTAATGAAAGGAACTCTGCTCCCTGGGGCTGGGTGCACCTCCTGCTAAGCGAAACCGCAGAATGTTTCAGCCAATCAGGCAAGGAGCCTCAGCACCTAGCCCCACCCTCAGTGTCCATTCGACCTGAACTATAAAAGCGTAGCTTGAATAATAGCCACAGCCGACCAAAATCCTTCTGCTGCTCAGACGTCAGCGTAGTTGGTAACTGGAAAGCGCCCCTTGCTTATTGATCCCCTCGATCTCAATGAGTGGATGCCAAACGCCAATATTGGATTTCACAATAAAGATTGCAGATTACGCACCTGTTTTTAGGGTAATGTAATATACTTTTGACTCAAATCAAATTGCCTTTTACTTCCCTTGAGGCGCCTTTGTAATGTAACATATGAGGATGACTCACCAGTATGTGGAATAGTAAGAAATGAAAGTTCCGGCCTTATAAACAAACAATTTCATGCAGAAAGCACACTAATCAACATAAAAAAACACAACTTCAAACACTTCTTAATGCTATTCATTAAACTCTAACATCCAGTTATGTCTCCATTATCAAAAATAAAACAGAAATTACAATTCCCTAAAATGCTTTTTTATGTTCATTGGAGTGTCACCTATGCCCTTATCCTCTCTGCGCTAGGTGGGACGGTCACGTCCCACATCTACAACATCCGGTGAAATTGCAGAGCGCCAAATTCAAATTACAGAAATATTAATTTCAAACATTCATTAAAATACAAGTGTTGCACACCATTCAAAAGCTTAGAATCTTGTTAATCTAAAAGTGTTGTCAGATTTCAAAAAGGCTTCATGGCGAAAGCAGAACATTTGATTGTCTGAGGACAGCGCCCCGCACACATACTCAATTAGCATAATAACATAACCAGCAGAAGTGTCACAAAACTCAAAAATAGCATAAAATAAATCGCTTACCTTTGAAGATCTTCATCTGATGGCAATCCCAAGGGTCCCAGCTCGACAAAAATGGTCCTTTTGTTCGATAAAGTCCCTCTTTATATCCATAAAGCTCCGTTTGGTTGGCGCGTTTTGTTCAGTAAAAGTACCGGTAAAGTTTGTCGAAAAAAGTCAAATAGCGTTTGTAATCAATACTCAGAAACTGAATATAAACTATTATATTTCAGACGGAATATAGCCTGATGAATAGAAGAGAAAAAGACCTGAGAGCGTGCTGACTGTTAAATCCATAATAGGACACTTGACGTGACCTGAGGAAGAACTTCTCTAATTCCTTGGTTTTTCAAGATAAAAGCTTGAAACCTTTTTCTAAAGACTGTTGACATCTAGTGGAAGCCATAGGAACTGCAATCTGGGAGCTATTCCCCTATATAACCAATAGGCCTTCAACTGAAAACTGGTCACCTAAAAAAAAAAACACTTCCTGGATGGATTTTGCCATATCAGTTCTGTTATACTCACAGACATTATTTTAACAGTTATAGAAACTTCAGTGTTTTCTATCCAAATTATATGCATATCCTAGCTTCTGGGCCTGAGTAACAGGCAGTTTACTTTGGGCACGTTTTTCATCTGAACTTCAAAATACTGCCCCCTAGCTCAAACAGGTTATTTTAGTTATATTCAACAATAAAGCCAATCATTCATTTTTATTGTGATTCATATGAATGTACCCTAGTAAAATGTCATTTAGTATCACACTAAGTGTTAATAAAAAAAAATGTAGGCCCATTTTTCACAATCACAAGGTTATACCATGCTTAGACTGGCAGAAATATAACTACCCAGAAAAAATTGAATACCACATATTTGATGTCTCACGGGTACAACTCTTTTTTTTACAAAAACCTCCTGCCTTACACTGAAAAAAAAACTAAAATCTATGAAAATACCTTTCACTTCATCCTTTGAGATTTGTTTTTGTCTCGTAGTCAACAAAACAAAGTTATTGTATTTTATTATAAAATACTGGTGTTATACTGTATGACAATATTGTGTTTACCCTGAATGACACGTATCACTACGGCCCACAAATATTGATTAAATGTAATTCTCTCAGCAATAACAATAATGATCCTATGAACTATTATTAGTAGCAGTAATAGTATTTTTCAAGGAGGTGCAGGTTCATGTCATACTTGTTCAGGGGGCTGCTCAAAATAGTTTCCTTCTGTGGATACTGTAATTAATATAGATTTTTATATAATAGTAACATTAAGTATATTTTCTGTGTTGTACTGAAGGACATGAGTTTTTGTTACAAATGTTACTAGAGGGTGAAAAGGTGAAATCATCATATTTCTGAGAGATTTACTCACCTCATCACATTGATAGAGGGTCTTCAATGGGTCTTTGTGATGTAACACTGTCACATGATTATCATTGTTATACTGAATGACATTGATGAAGCACAAAAGTTATTCAAGTTTTTAAATAGTTTTTAGATACAGTATGTCGCCCGTTATTCTATATATTGTTGCAAACACTAAATAATCATGCCATGGGTGTTCATTTATATTTTTAGGATGAATTAAAAAACACTTTTGTCATTAGAATTTTAACCTAGACAGCTACACTGAAGGACATTTTGACGCTTTAGAGCTCAATAACTCCCTTCATTTAATAGTTTGCAACACAAATATTTCTGGGTCAAAAGAATGGTAAGAGTTGAGTGATTTAATATTATATTTATACATATTTATATTTTTATGTTAAATGAATGGCCTTCGGACACCAAGTTTACACGTCTCGTCTTTGACCCTACTACATGATTCCATGTGTTATTTCATAGTTTTGATGTCTTCACTATTATTCCACAATGTAGAAAATTGCAAAAATATAGGAAAAACCCTTGAATGAGTAGGTGTGTCTAAACTTTTGTCTGGTACTGTATATTCTACAGTAAATGAGGCCACACCTATCCTTTAAGTCAATAGGAAACTTTCTTAGCAAGTAGCGATAAACCGTAGGTGTCACAATTATAATCTGAAGGTTCTGTAGACTTCTTTTAATGACGGATTCGAAATCTCAGAAACAGTGATATTTTTTGTTGATTGTTTTAATGATCAATAAAAAATATCTACCTGCAGTGAAGCCACTCAACATTTACATTATATTCAGTTATCTTGTTAGGGAGCAGTGCATGAGGTGACCGTTTTTGGAGAGCCTGGCGTGCCCAAAGTAAAATGCCTCCCATTCAGGCCCAGAAAATAGGATATGCATATATTTAGTACCATTGGATAGGAAACACTAAAAACTGTTAACCATTTGTCTGTGAGTGAAATAGAACGGATATGGCAGGCAAAACCCAGAGGAATTTCTGTCCTGGAAAAAGTGATTTTGACACATTGCTCATTTGGGAACCCCTCCCTCATGAAAATGACCATATAAGGGCATATGAATGCAGTACACGTCGCTTCCTTATGATGTCAACAGCCTCGAGACAGTGTATTTCTTCCATTTTGGATGCTTTAGACCAGAGAAAAAGACCAAACAAGTGGGTCCCCCCTTGATGACAACAGTACCCAGGGCGAGCGCCCGAGAAGTCGCACAGTGTCTTATTTATTGTCGTTATCGATCAGTTTATATTCCGGTTGATTTATAATAGTAAATATACGTAAAAGTGTTCCTAAGGATACATTTAAAACTATGTTTGAATGTTCTTGGACANGTTTATAGGTATAAGATGAACGAGTTCGCGCCACGTTTCAATGGACTAGTGGAGGCTGTCGTTTCTGACTATGACGCGCGAACCAAATGGAGATTTATGGATATAATACATTACTTTTTCTAACAAAAGAACCATGGATTGTCTTCGTTGGACACTTAGGATGACCTCAGCAGAAGTTCTTCAACAGGTAATTGATTTGTTTTCGCTGTGAAATGTGTTGTGTGTGCCACGCTGGCTAATGAATTCATGGCTATGAGAAAGTATGTGAGGTGCTGCCCTCAAACAATCAAATGTAGTGCTTTCGCCGTAAAGCCTTTTTGAAATCTGACAACGCTGTGATATTGCCAAGAAACAGAGCTTTTGATGAGTATGAAACACTTGTATATTGGTGGATGTTTAATAATTCAACTTTGGGATTTTGAATTTGGCGCTTTACATTTTACCTGGTGGTGTCAGGAGTGGGTCGCTAGCGACCCACCGCTCCCTGTGAAGTTAACTAACAGACTCCCATCCAAAGCAACCCACAGGAGCAGCCAGGGTCAAGCACCCCACCCAAGAGCATGTCGACAGATCTTCCATCAAGTCAAAACAGGGATCTAAACCAGCGACCTATCGGCCACCGGCCCAAGCTTCTAACCGCCAGGCCACCAACTATCCAAGATCCCCTAACAGTTACCCGAGAGCTGCACCTCAACCATCCGAGACCATTGTAGCTCAATTCCATTGTAGCTCAATCTCTCGGGTCCCTGTTCAAACAGTTCCGGGTTGGCGTCTTCGTCCAACTGGGATCGAAGAGAAAGCAAAGGATAATCTGGCTCCCTGTGGTGTAAAACACTTTTGGTTCGCTCAGAAGTGAGTAGCAATAAAGGAGCAACCTCCCAAATTCTATTGTCACACATTAACAACCTGTACCCTAGATAACTATAAGCAATTCCCTAGTCCCCTATAGTCTAACATTGTCATCTCTAAGTAAGCATGAATAACTTGACTGCCACTGATGCCATTGTAGCTGATTTTTCCTCTACGGCAAATCCGAGTCATGTGTAAACAATAGAAGAATTGTCTTTTGATTAAATCAATCAGACCGCACAGGATATCATCACAGGTGCTGCAGACCAGTCCCTCAAAGGGGGTGCCTTAACCACATTTCTCAGTAGTATAGCGTTAACTTCTTAGGGAGCTGTGGGGCGCTAGACACTCCCGACACTACCAGGTGAAATGCAAGGCGCCAAATTCAAAATCCAAAAGTTGAATTATTAAACATGCATCAATATACAAGTGTTTCATAGTCATCAAAAGCTCTGCTTCTTGGCAATATCACAGCGTTGTCAGATTTCAAAAAGGCTTTACGGCGAAAGCACCACATTTGATTGTTTGAGGATAGCACCCCACATATTATTACCATAAATTCATAAGCCTTCACGGTTCACAGAAAACACATTTCACAGCGAAAACAAATCAATTACCTAAACTTCTTGAAGACGACTCCCGAAGGGTTCACAGGTTGCTTCTGTTAGGTACCAAGAAAACAATCTTTTTCATTACATAATATAGGTATTTAGAGACAAACCAACCGCGCAATATTACTCTTTTATATCGCAGCTCTCCTCCATTGAAACGTGAAGAGAACTCGTTCAACTTATACCTATAAACTTGTCCAAGAACAATCAAACATCATTTTAAATGTATCCTTAGGAACACTTTTATGTATAAATAGTATAATATTTCAACCGGAACTGGGCGATAAGGAAAAAACCAAAGAGCGCGCCAGCCGTGAACGCGCGTTACCTTATATTGACATGTGGCCACTTCCTTATTCGTCTTCTTCTATGCTCTAAAAGCATCTAAAAAGAATAAGAACACTTTCTCGAGACTGTTGACATCCAGAGGAAGCGATAGGTACTGCATTCATATATCCCTTCTATGGGCATTTTCATAAGGGAGAGGTTCTAAATGAGGCAATGTGTCAAAACCACTTTTTCCAGGACAGAAATTCCTCGGGTTTTCGCCTGCCATATCCGTTCTGTTATACTCACAGACAAAATGTTAACACTTTTAAAATATTCAGAGTGTTTCCTATCCAATGGTACTAAATATGTGCATATCCTATTTTCTGGGCCTGAATGGGAGCATTTTACTTTGGGCACGCCAGGCTCTCCAAAACGGTCACCTCGTGCACTGCTCCCAAAGAAGTTAAATGTCTCTGCCCAATTTTGGATAGCCCTAAAGGAAGTAGATGGAGCAAGAGGACGAGAAACTAGCCAAGTCATAAGCATTTAACGAGAAACAGAAAGGTGAGCTACTACTAGCCCAATTGCAAAAAAAAGAGTGCAAAGGATCCAAAGACACTCTGCAAATAGAGCTGGATGAACTAATGACTCAAGCTCAGCAAACAAAGAAGGAAAATTACACACAAACAAGAACATGATACCTTACAGAACTCGGTACTAGTTAGAGGAGGAGCACAAACACATGACTAGACAACTGGATGGCAGGACTGAAAGACTGACGCACAGAGAGTTAAGGAGGAACTCAGTGCACAAATAGCATTTATGGCCGAGTCTAAAGAAACACATGCATCTGGACTCTCTCGATCGTAAAGTACAATAACTTATGGCCGTAATGCTCACTCCCCAGGAAACCAAAAGGACATTGGAATTGGCGCAAAACATTATCCTAAAATCCGATAAGAAAGCAGAAAGACTCTCAACGGAGTTACAAGATATCTAAGCAGACAGCGCTCAATGGAAAAGGGAAGCCTACAGGCTGCATGAGAAAATCGTGGTTTTACAGAATAAGTATGAACATGCCGAAAGCGAGCAACGAAACTGGGTATACAAATCCCGGACATCCAACTTAAAACAAAGCCAACCAACCACTGACCTAACTGGCACCTCACAGGAACCTCTCATGCCCACAGGAAACGTTGACGGCCATGCTATGGGCGACAGTACCTACCCAGGTAATGGTGAGCCCAGAGAAAGGAAGGGTACATCAACGATAAATCTCCACACAACAGCAATGCTGACTCTGAAGGGAAAAACCTGAGAAGCGCCGCCCAACCAGTAAGGAGGAACCATGAGCCTACCAAATAACGCTAAACCAACTGAACGAGGAGTATAGATCAGTGGTTCCCAAACCACTTATAGTCCCGTACCCCTTCAAACATTCAACCTCCAGCTGCGTACCCCCTTTAGCACCAGGGTCAGAGCACTCTCAAATGTTGTTTTTTTGCCATCATTGTAAGCCTGCCACACACACTATACAACATAAGAATGAGTGAGTTTTTGTCACAACCCGGTTCATGGGAAGTGACAAAGAGCTCTTATAGGACCAGGGCACAAATAATAATTTTGCTCTTTATTTAACCATCTTACATATAACACCTTATTTGTTAATCGAAAATTGTGAATAGCAGGTTAATGAGAAGGGTGCACATAACCCTGCAATGTTGGGTTGTATTGGAGAGTCTGTCTTAAATCATTTCCCACACACAGTCTGTGCCTGTATTTAATTTTCATGCTAGTGAGGGCAGAGAATCCACTCTCACATAGGTATGTGGTTGCAAAGGGCATCAGTGTCTTAACAACGCGATTTGCCAAGGCAGCATACTCTTGAGTGCAGCCCAATTCAGAAATCAGTGGCTTCTGATTAAATTACATTTTCACAGAACCGCTTGTTGCAATTTCGATGAGGCTCTCTTGTTCAGATATCGGTAAGTGGACTGGAGGCAGGGCATGAAAAGGGATAACGAATCCAATTGTTTTGTGACTTCCGTTTCAGGAAAGTACCTGCGTAATTGCGCACCCAACTCACTTACCTGTCCGTAAGCTTGAGTTCATTTGCACACAAAAAATCATACAATGACGGAAAGACCTGTGTGTTGTCCTTGATAATGCAGACAGAGAAGAGCTCCAACTTCTTAATCATAGCCTCAATTTTGTCCCACACATTGAATATAGTTGCGGAGAGTCCCTGTAATCCTAGATTCAGATCATTCAGGCGAGAAAAAACATCACCCAGATAGGTCAGTCGTGTGAGAAACCCGTCATCATGCAAGTGGTCAGACAAGTGAAAATTATGGTCAGTAAAGAACACTTTAAGCTCATCTCTCAATTCAATTTTTTTTGTCAATACGTACCCCTTGATAACCAGCGCTCTTCTGCATGTTGTAAAAGCGTTAACAAAGTTAACAATTTTCACTGTAGTGTCCAAAACGTCTTTCAAGCTGCCAAGCATTCCCTTGGCACCAAGAGCCTCTCGGTGGATGCTGCATTGTACCCAAGTGGCGTTGGGAGCAACTACCACTCCACTATGTCTCCCTGTCATGGCTTTTGCACCATTAGTATAGATACCAACATGAGCAACAGCTACATTTGGCTACATACGGACTCCTACGAGGGAGTAACGGTTAATGTGATTGGATGTTAATTATTTGACTAGGCTACCTGTATTTGACATTGTGTTGTTATTTCGCTGAACACTAGATTGTTTCATTTTATTTTTGGCAGCGAAACGAGGCTACTCAGGTGAGAAAAAAAACTAAAATGGACTGATTGAAAATGTGAAGATTTATTATTATTATTTTTTAATGCGAATCACATTTTTATTTGGCGTACCCCCGACGGCATTGCACTTACCCCTGTTTGGGAATACCTGGTATAGATCTATGCAAAAATTGTATCCTTAAAGAAACAAACTCACTGTGAATGATTATATCAAAGGATTGAACTCAATGTTAAACATTTATGACAACATTGAAGAGAAGAATAAACTCTCTGTTATCTGCAAAACAACTGGCCTAGACATCATGGCAGAGTTTCCACCTGAAGCGGCAAAAACGTACGCGGGCAATGATTGCAGAATGGGCAAAACGCATTGATGCCATTACAAATCTTCTGCAGGCATCTACCGTGAGACAATCACGACTAGAAAGCCCTAAAAATTATCAGAACCCCCTCGGAAAGCATTCTACGGGGATCGGGACCCCGTAGAAACCTAAATGTTATTCTTAGATAACTGTAACGTGTACCCTGGGAGTCGGGAAGCAGGTACAGGGAGTGAATTTAATAAATAAACGAACATGGAACAAAACAAGAAACACGAGTAGCGTACAGACATGAAACACAGAAACAGAGTCAATAACGCCTGAGGAAAGAACCAAGGGGAGTGACAGATATAGGGGAGGTAATCAGGAAGGTGATGGAGTCCAGGTGAGTGTCATTAGGGGCAGGTGCGTGTAACGATGGTGGCAGGTGTGCGTAATAATAAGAAAACTGGTGACAACGAGCACCAGAGAGGAGGAGCAGGAGTAGACGTGGCATTACCACCTCCCTGACGCACGCCAACAGAGGGACGGTTCCGGGGACCAGGAATGGGCCAATCGCTTCTGCTGAGGCAGCTGAGGCACGGGAACCTGTAGAGCCAGCTGAGGCGCGTGAACCAGTCGAACCCGGCTGAGGCAAGGGAACCTGTTGAACCAACTTTGGTATGGGATCCCGACGAGCCAGCTGAGGCATGGAAGCCTGAAGAGCCAGCCGAGGCTTGAGAACTTGTCGAGCCAGCTGAGGCATGGAACCCTGACGAGCTCAGCCATCCCCGGTCGCTTCGGCAATGGAAGCCTGGCGAGCCAACCAAGGCTTGAGAACCTGTCGAGCGAGCTGAAGTATGGAAGCCTGGCGAGCTAGCTGAGGCAGCCCCGGTAGCTTCGGCAATGGAAGCCTTACAAGCCAACCGAGGCTTGAGAACCTGTCGAGTCAGCTGAGGCATGGAACCCTGACGAGCTAGCTCAGCCACCCCCGGTAGCTTCGGCAATAGAAGCCTTACGAGCCAACCGAGGCTTGAGAACCTGTCAAGCCAGCTGAGGCATGGAAGCCTGACGAGCCAGTTGAGGCATCCCCGGTTGCTTCGGCAGCCACCCTTGGACCCAACGTCACCAGTAAAAAAGCAAAAACAATCCCTGTTGCTTCCCTTTGGTGAGGCGTTATTCTGTAACGTGAACGCTAGGAATCATGAAGCAGGTACAGGGTGTGAATTAAAAAAATAAACGATCATGGAACAAAACAATAAACATGAGTAGCGTACAGACATGAAACACAGAAACAGAGTCAATAACGCCTGAGGAAAGAACCAAGGGGAGTGACATATTTATAAGGGAGGTAATCAGGAAGGTGATGGAGTCCAGGTGAGTGTCATGAGGTGTAGGTGTGCATAACGATGGTGGCAGGTGTGCGTAATAATAAGAAAACTGGCGACAATGAGGGCCAGAGAGGAAGACCGGGAGTAAATATGACAATAACATACAAGTAACCCTCAGAAGCTTTCTGAAAGTACAGAATACTTACAAAGTCATGTTGTTACCGCATGCATTCCCGAGACCTTGCCCATGAAATGTGGGAAAGCATGGAAAGCCAGACAGTCAAAACGTATGCACACTAAGCCCATAAGTGTTTCTCCTCGAAACAACCTCCTCACTCCAGTTGAAAGGGATGAAACTTCCACAGCAAAGACCTCACCCAACTCACTCCAATCAGAACTAAGAGAGAAACTCAAGATACCAGAATACCAAACAAAATAGAGACCAAACCAAAGGGTCAAAGCACATCCACAACACTGATGGAGACATGGGCTGGGCTCAGAACCAACCACCCATGGAGTGGAATCCAAACCAACCACCCACGGACTGGTTTCCAAAGTACCACCCAGGGACTGGTCTCGGAATCCAGTGCCCAGGGAATACAGTACCAACCAATCACCAAAAGAAAGGCTTTCATCCAAGAGACAACCCCTCAATCCTAAAGGTTGACACGAACCAACCACCTCCCATCCCTTATGTGCCTATCACCCTTGAAGGTATAATGATGTGCGAAACATTGCTAGATACGGGGGCTGAAATCAGCCTCATGTCACAGACCTTATTCAGCAACCTCCAGAGGATGGCTGAATCCCAGGGTAGGTGGCTTAGAGAAGAGAGGTGTGACTAACATAACAAGCTCAATTCAAAACAAGTCTCCGATCACACAAAAACGTCTGGATTGAAATGACCATTGGGGAAATGAAGTGGTACATCCTGTCCTTGGCTGTAAGTTAGACTGAATAGCTGCTAGTTTGGCAAGTCCTACTGAACAGGTTGGCCCAACGAATTGACTGAAGCCGAAATCAATTGTGGGCTCAAGTCAGAGATCCTGATTTCATGACACCACATGACCTCCAGGAGGTACACTGTGATGTGGTTAAGGCAGACAACACTGCTAACCACTCCGGCGATGCAGATCTTTAAATGTCAGAAGTGGTATGGGAATCTGGTGGCACCCACTTGCAACACTCAAACCCATACAGATCAGTTGCCTAAGCTATCCTCGACGCCAGATCAGAACTGGCCTACCACCAAACGCCTTGGGGAAAGAGAAACATTCCTCTGTGCTTTAGAACAACCTAAATCTAAGCTTTACTGCCCACGTGTTGTAAATGGGGTACAAATAGGAGGTGATAATGGCACTGTGGTCGGAGAAATCGTCCATCAGTAAATCATCGCCAATGGCGACAACATCCGGTGAAACTGGAGGGCACGCAATTCAATTAAATAATCCCAAAAATTATGGATATTAATAACTTCTTAGGGAGCAGTAGGGCGCTACCGCCCCACCTACGACAACATCCGGAAAAATGCAGAGCACCAAATTCAAATGACAAAAACAGTAATATTAAACATTCATGAAAATACAAGTGTTGCACACCCTTCAAAAACGTTTAGTAATCTCACAGCGTTGTCAGATTTTAAAAAGGCTTTACAGGAAAGCATAACATTTGATTGTCTGAGGACAGCGCCCCGCAAATTTCCAGCATTAGCATAGTAACATAACCAGCACGGGTGTCACAAAACTGAGAAAAAGCGATAAAATAAATCGCTTACCTTTTGAAGATCTTCCTCTGATGGCAATCCGAAGGGTCCCAGCAACACAATAAATGTTCCTTTTGTTCGAAACAGTCCCTCTTTATATCCTAAAAGCTCCGTTTGGTTGGCGCATTTTGTTCAGAAATCCACCTTCCACTCGTCCAATAAACAAGACATAGAAAGCATAAAAAACATACCTATACACTTTGTCCAAACAACATTTCTAATCGATCCTTAGGTACACTAATATGTGTATAAACGATAATATTTCACACGGATAATATCCTGGGCAATAGAAAATGAAAAAACATAAGCGCGCTCTCTCAATCACGCGCACCAAAGAGAAGAGTGACTTCCTTAGTCCACTGACCAAAAATGCTCTTACTCCTTCGTTTGTCAAGATAAACGCATGAAACCTTGTTAAAGACTGTTGACATCTAGTGGAAGCCATAGGTACTGCAATCTGGGAGCTGGATCCTTTCAATAGCATGTCAATGGGAAAAGTGTCACTTCACAGAATCTTATTTTCTGGATGGATTTTCCTCTGGTTTTCGCCTGCCAAATTAGTTCTGTTATACTCACAGACATTATTTTAGCAGTTTTAGAAGCTTCAGAGTGTTTGTGTATATGTGTATATCCTAGTTTCTGGGCCTGAGTAACAGGCATTTTACTTTGGGCACGCCAGACTCTCCAAACCTCCGAACACTGCCGCCGCTCCCGAACAGATTTGCTGAGATAATGGGTGGACTGGACATGCCAAGAGATGAGTTTTAGTTTGGTCTGCCATGTAGTACTGTCTATAACCTGAGCTGGTTAGTATTTGCAGGTAATCCTTTCTAACGTGGCTTTTTGTTTAAAGGTATCACGTACTGTAGTAGAACTGCAAAGGTGTTGCAAAAGTGTTGCTCTCCACTTTCTTGAGGACCGAGTTTTGAAATCCGTGGAATGCACGGTGGAAATAAAGTATGATAGCTAAGAAGATGGAGAAAATTCTGGCGTTTGATTGCAAATATGCAGACAGAGTCGAAAAGAGAACACACAAAAAGGCTGTTGTATAAAACACCTGTCTCCGGATTACATGGCAACCATGGCATCTGTGAAAGAGAGGGAGAAGCGGCCATCCATGTATATGGGTAAGATAGTCTAGCTAGCTAAATTTTCAGATATTACACGTTTCTAATTTTTCATTTCAAGTTAAAGTGTACTGTTAATCTGCAGGTAGCTAACCAACCAGGTTCAATGTTAGCTAGCTAGCTAACATTAGGCTATAACCAATAATGGAAATTGCTATAAGATACAAATAATATTACTACACAGATCATACACGTAATGTTAGCTAGCAAGCCAGCCAGATAACATTAGCTAGCTAGTTAAAGCTATTATCTTGTTGTTGTAACAACTGCTTTTAGAACTATTTTTGTTAGTTTAAAAGATCCTTTACCTGTGATAGAGAGATGTCGTGACCTCGTATCATATCAACAGTCGTAACCTTGCATCTGCAAAAACCCAAGCTTTACTTATGATTCAGTACTACACAAATTGGTTTAATTCTTTATTTACTAACTAACTAAATGGTAACACAGGATAAACATACACACTTAATATGTTAAAAACAGGTCTCTACTGGACTGACAACAATATGGCTGCTTGTTACAAAAGACATGGAGAGAGCGAGAGGGACAGAGACACTTAAAGTTGGTCCATTTAGAAACTACTCTCACTTATAGTACTCTTATACTTTGCACACAAATTGCTGCCTGCTTGGAGTAAGAAATCATGAGTGTATTTGCGTGCAATTCCTTGGTTCTCCATGTATCTCTCGAAATTGAGCTTTGGAGAGGGGGTTGGGCCTTTTCGCGGCACGCTTGTAAGGCTCTAAATGTCCGAAATTGTTCCGACAAAGTCTGCTACTGTTGTTCTCCTCTGTAGTTGTCCGGTATCCGATGACTTATTGTGTAGTTCTGAACAGAACTACAGAGTTTATTCTACTTCCATTCGCTCTGGGAGATGCTTTTTTGAAGGCTAGCCAGCCGTGTCGATGGTTCCCAGTGGGGTGATGAGAGTAGCGTAATACGATGGTTTCAGCAGAGTAATAGAATGGTCCCACTTAAATTCGCTTTCTAGATACTTTACTGAGGAAAGCTAATCATCCGTACCAGTGACTGGTCAGGTGGTGAGTTTATCGTCTCTAACTCGTGTTGAGATTCATAGTTCAAACCACTTTAAACGTGAACTGCAGTTCTACGTCACTCTTAACCCATCATTTTATACAGTTTGTTAGAAAGGGGCGGTTCCGTCAGGCTGACACGCTCTCTGACCTCACTCAAGGGGGCGGTGACTACTTACTGTGCACAGTTATAGAAAATAATTATATTTTAGTTTCTCAAATCACAACCCTTTCTTAACAAAAACACTTTCATAATTTTTCATAGGATGGAAACTTTGTACATGTAGTGGGTATACTTTCCAAGTTACAGTATTTCCTTTATAACATTTTTTATGACATCACAAAATAGAAACCAAAACAACATTCCCCACGTTCTATGTTAGAAATAATGTATTCACTTTTGAACGTGTTAGAGCTTCGGCTGAAAAAGTATCTTGAAACAAAGGCACATTCCTTGGGTGAATTTGTAGAGGGAGAATTTAATCTTTTCGGTTTGATTTACAACAGAACGTGAGTTGTTAACCCCCATGGGTGAGAGGGGGTCTGGACGGTTAAGCTAACGTAGGCTAATGTGATTAGCATGAGGTTGTAAGTAACAAGAATATTTCCTAGGACATAGACATATCTGATACTGGCAGAAAGCTTAAATTCCTGTTAATCTAACTGCACTGTCTAACTTACAGTAGCTATTACAGTGAAAGAATACCATGCTATTGTTTGAGAGTGCACAGTTTTGAACATGAAAAGTTATTATAAACAAATTAGGCACATTTGGGCAGTCTAGACACAACATTTTGAACAGAAATGCAATGGTTCATTGGACCAGACTAAAACTTTGCACGTACACTGCTGCCATCTAGTGGCCAATATCTAAATTGCACAACATCTAAAAAAAAATCTTTGTATTATCTTTTACCAGATCTAATGTGTTATATTCTCCTACATTCCTTTCACATTTCCACAAACTTCAAAGTGTTTTTTTTTCAAACGGTATCAAGAAAATGCATATCCTTGCTTCAGGGCCTGAGCTACAGGCAGTTAGATTTGGGTATGTCATTTTAAGCGAAAATTTAAAAAAGGGGGCCGATCCTTAACCGTATATTCATGTTAAGTTCCACACCCATCCTATGGTTGCTTACCTAGAGAGTAATCCTGACCTGTATCTGAACCAGAATAATGCAGATTGTGAATGAACGAGGATGAACGATGTCAAGCTACGGTATCTGCTAAGGATGACGTAACAGTCACGCAGGTGGAGATAGCTGGCAATTCGTGGCTCAGTACCCCGGCCAGCCACGTCATAGTCACATATGATCGCCATGACACTGTCACTAAGCTGACCCCTCCCAAATCAAACTAGAAGGAGATATACAGTGAGGAAAAAAAGTATTTGATCCCCTGCTGATTTTGTACGTTTGCCCACTGACAAAGAAATGATCAGTCTATAATTTGAATGGTAGGTTTATTTGAACAGTGAGAGACAGAATAACAACAATCAGAAAGATTTCTGGATCCCAGGTGTCTTTTATAAAGGCAACGAGCTGAGATTAGGAGCACACTCTTAAAGGGAGTGCTCCAAATCTCAGCTTGTTACCTGTATAAAAGACACCTATCCACAGAAGCAATCAATCAATCAGATTCCAAACTCTCCACCATGGCCAAGACCAAAGAGCTCTCCAAGGATGTCAGGGACAAGATTGTAGACCTACACAAGGCTGGATCTCAAGGCAGCTGGGACCATAGTCACCAAGAAAACAATTGGTAACACACTACGCCGTGAAGGACTGAAATCCTGCAGCGCCTGCAAGGTCCCCCTGCTCAAGAAAGCACATATACATGCCCGTCTGAAGTTTGCCAATGAACATCTGAATGATTCAGAGGACATCTGGGTGAAAGTGTTGTGGTCAGATGAGACCAAAATGGAGCTCTTTGGCATCAACTCAACTCGCCGTGTTTGGAGGAGGAGGAATGCTGCCTAAGAACACCATCCCCACCGTCAAACATGGAGGTGGAAACATTATGCTTTGGGGGTGTTTTTCTGCTAAGGGGACAGGACAACTTCACCGCATCAAAGGGACGATGAACGGGGCCATGTACCGTCAAATCTTGGGTGAGAACCTCCTTCCCTCAGCCAGGACACTGAAAATGGGTCGTGGATGGGTATTCCAGCATGACAATGACCCAAAACACACGGTCAAGGTAACAAAGGAGTGGCTCAAGAAGAAGCACATTAAGGTCCTGGAGTGGCCTAGCCAGTCTCCAGACCTTAATCCCATAGAAAATCTGTGGAGGGAGCTGAAGGTTCGAGTTGCCAAACGTCAGCCTCGAAACCTTAATGACTTGGAGAAGTTATGCAAAGAGGAGTGGGACAAAATACCTCCTGAGATGTGTGCTAACCTGGTGGCCAACTACAAGAAACGTCTGACCTCTGTGATTGCCAACAAGGGTTTTGCCACCAAGTACTAAGTCATGTTTTGCAGAGGGGTCAAATACTTATTTCCCTCATTAAAATGCAATTTCATTTATAACATTTTTCACATGCGTTTTTCCGGATTTTTCTGTTGTTATTCTGTCTCTCACTGTTCAAATAAACCTACCATTAAAATTATAGACTGATCATTTCTTTGTCAGTGGGCAAACGTACAAAATCAGCAGGGGATCAAATACTTTTTTCCCTCACTGTAGTACACCTAGGTGATTTCGCGTTGTACTACTTAGACATGTTACCGCCATTGAAATTCCTGATGCTTTTGCGAGACACCATCTTGACCTAGGTATGCGCATTCAAGATGAGATTCTCTATGAAGGTACTAAACTCCTTGACTTTAAGCTGACTACCCAGGGACTGCACATCGCCCCAGTTAAACCTAAATCCCAAAGGACATCGCTCACCCATTCGTCCATCAGATGCCATCCTATGTGTTTCCATCCTGATAGGCTGGATCATCACAGGATGTCTGGCCTGTGTACCTGCGCTTAGGAGTAGTATGACTGCCAACCATAGTCTCATGAACCGAGAAACCAACTGAAGCCTTGCTCCCCTCAACGCCTACCGGGATCCCGACAGGCCAAGGAGGGTAGGATGACACAGAACACTCCAGAGGACAATTCACAAGTGGCTAAAACAATCTTACTGGAGAAAGCATCAGAGCGAGCGAAACACCCCCTTCTGTCTTACTATATGTAGCCCATGTAGCTGATGCTGTCTGGCCAAAAAGAGTATGACATGCCATAATATTTTTGGACAGACAGCAATCAGATACATAGGCTACACAATAGAGGTCTTCATGGGTCCAAAAAGTTGGACCTGTTCCGGAATAGACCTGGTGCTTTCCAACTACACCCGTTCCAAATAGACCTGATCGGATCCAGACCCAGTCCGATCCGAGTGAGGGAAGCAGAAGAAAAGTATTTTAAGCTTTAAATTTATTAACCGGAGGTGATAAAGTGCGAGGGAGAGAGGTGTTTACCTGTTAGCTTTTTTTCAATGCACTTTCTGAACTGTTAAAGGCGATATGCAACAAAGTGTTTAGTCTACTGGAAAACCACACGAAGAAGAAGAAAAAGGAGAGCGAGTTGCCACTCATAGGCTGGACAATAGAATGAGTCAAAACTCACCCAAGGCTGAAAATGGCAAAAGAACGTTGGCTAAGCTGGAACATAGCAAATGAATGGAATGGAACGTTCGAGGAGGCTGTTTTGACTGGAGTGATGCTTAGAATTCCATTTAGCCTAAATGGCACCAAAAAATATATCCCTTTTTATTTTGCCACTACAATCTGTTCTTAGGATGAAACTGAAAAATAACAACTTGTGTAGAAAGTTAACATCCGCACCTCGATGGTGCCAAGTGTTCTTATGTCTGCATAACGACGAAGTAGGAAAAAAACTGACTATTTCTGCTCTAGCGTTTGAGGACAACGATACACATATTTGGCGAAATATACCAGCATGCTTCTCCATAGGAAAACAATGGGGGGAGATCAGCGTTCCAAGGGCAAAATGTATTTCGGGACTAGCGTTTGATGACAATAAGATACACTGCAGCCTTACATAATTAGAAAGAGGAGATTGTCATGATTAAAATGGTGTCCAACTTTAAGACGATAAACAGCAACCAACTAAGCCGACTCGCGCTATAGTAGAGTAATAGCTGCCATAGGTAGGTTATTTATCATCCAATATGATCATGTAGTACCTGTCTTGACTGCATCAAATTGGGAGATGCTAGTTAAGATAGGAAGGCTACTTGAAGCTGCATGCGCTTTCTTGTCCTACAGTTTGCAAATAACAACAACTCCATTCAGAATATTACATATCAGCCTACCGGTTGGCTCTTGGTCGTTGTAGCCTATCCTTCTCCTTTAACATTTTAATTCAATCTTCTATTGATTAGATATTTCCTAACTTTTGCCACACACTGAGGCTCCATGACTGTAGCCTATTGCCACTTTTGATGACTTCGTGAAAAGACAAAGGTAACTCTGTCATGGTGGAATAGTCAATTATTATGAACCAGTCCACTTGTTTCTAATATGAGTTGGATTATATTAATATTGATATGAAATTTATGTATATGTATGGAAATAAGTTATTGATCTATTATATATGGATTCATTAACTTTAGTATGATTTTTGTCAACAATTTGGCCTCATTTACCTGGGTACAGAGGCCAGGCAAAAACCCCTCCGTCCCCATTTCCCTTGCAACTTTGAAGCTTCCCGCAGATTGTACCTATGCTGAACCAACCTGCTGAAGCAAGACCGAATGAGAAGCTGAGCAGCCCACGACAGCGGGTCGTTAGGGGGGGACCTCGAGGCGCCTTATCAAAAATCAAAAATATTACTAGTATTATTCTTTTTTAATTATGCCCAGCTCACGAAGCCCGTTGATGATGTGAGGCCTGAGGCAATTGTAACTCCACCAAATGGTTTGCCCTGCTCTTAATGGACAGAATCCAGACCGTTCATATGTAATCAGGAGAACATCCTTGCTTTTTTACATAAGGATCTAGGCTGGTTGGCAAGAAGTATACTGATACTCTGAACAATGACTCACCTTTCGCGGTGGGCAAAGGATGTATCCATCAGTAATGTAACAATATTAAATTCCCTAAGGAATTCTCTAAGGGATTCTTCTCCCTGGGGCTGGGTGCACCTCCTGCTACCACGTAACATGCTACCACAGAACACTTCAGCCAATCAAGCAAGGAGCCTCAACACTTAGCCCCGACCTCACTTACCTCACTGTCCATTCGAACTGAACTATCAAAGCGTGGTGCGAATAATAGCCATAGCCGACCAAAATCCTTCTGCTGCCCGGACATCAGCGTAGTTGGTAACTGGAAAGTGGCCCTTGCTTATTGATCCCCCTCGATCTCAATGAGTGGAGGCCAAACACCAATATTAGAATTTAAACGATTGTCCTCTGCTCTCGCTTTGATCTCAGTTGGACGAAGACACCAACCCGGAACTGTTTGAACAGGGACCTTTCGCACTGAAAGGATGTTTGTGAATCCGAGAGATTGAGCTACTACCGAATTCCACGTTAGCACATTCAATGCAGCCTTTTCTCGCTGCTTTAATCCTTATTGGTATGAGCGTGTAACTTTCTTTCTCTTAAATTCCCTGCTTTGTCTCGTTTAGAATCATTGTGATTATAGTTTTTCTATCCTTGTGAGTTAAAAGAAACCATCCTCCTATCCCTACTTGCTAAGAAAGTTTCCTCAGGACTTAAATGATAAGTGGTGCCCCGTTTACTGTAGAATATGGATACATTCATATTTTATATTCCATAATTAATTACCCAGTTAATTAGACATTATCATAATAACCTAAAAAGGTTATTCGGCTCTCCCCATAGGAGAACCCTTTGATGAACTATTTTTGGTCCCAGGTAGAACCCTTTTTGTTCCAGGTAGAACCATTTTAGGTTCCGTGTAGGATCCTTTCCACAGAGGGTTCTGCATGGAACCCAAAAAGGGTTCTACATGGAACCCAAAAGGGTTCTCCCTGAAACTATGGGAACCCTTTTTTTCTGAGAGTGTATGTATGAGCCATTTATGACCCTTGGGGTCAACTATGTCAGAGCTCTCTATTTACCATCATATACAGTACCCACTGCATTTTAGTATATGTTCTAAGTGACATGACCATTTTCTTGCTGTGCCATAGGTGTACATTCTGTGGGGTCTGCTGTCAGAAGTATATCAATGCCAACATGGACGAGAGGTCGGTCAGCACGGTACGATACACAATGAAGGTGTTCGCAAATGGCTCAGAGACCATCATCTTTGTCTTCCTCGGCATCTCGGCCATAGATCCGTCTATATGGGTGTGGAACACAGCCTTTATCCTCCTCACACTCCTCTTCATCTTTGTGTTCAGGTTCATAGGTGAGTTTGGGTCATAATCTTTAGTTTAATATTGTGAGATGGGGAATCAATGAAGATTCTATTTCGCTCAATCTCTATAGGATGAACAATATTGTAGTTTGGAAGTTTAGGCAATTGCCAACTTGAAATCCCTGTGTGTGTAGCTCAATATTATACACAAGGATTCTCCTTGACATTACCAGCACTGACACTATGTGTGTGAATGCAGAGATTGGAAAAATATGTATCTAAAAGTATCTTGTTTCAAAACGAAATACCCGACAGACCAATGTATCAAAATAAAATAAAAGGAGACTTTTGTATAGTATTGTATCTAGATAAAATACAGGCATTTTAATATATATATATATATATATATATTCTCCCCAATTTCGATCTTGTCTCATCACTGCAACTCCCCAACTGGCTCGGGAGAGACAAAGTCATATATTCTCCGAAACATGACCCGCCTAACCGGGTCTGTAGTAATGCCTCTAGCACTGCAATGTGCCTTAGACCACTGCGCCACTCGGAAGGCCCCAAATACATTAATTTAGGTATTTTTGTATTTTCAAAATACAAAATAAGGATAATACGGTGTGTAATATAGTATTCTACAGTATACTACACCACTCTATAGTAAGTACTGCACTTGAGCATGGGATACTACAGTGTGGAGTGTAGTATTCTACAGTATACTATACGATTCTACAGTAAGCACTACACAATCGAGGGATACTACAGTGTGGAGTATGGTCGTCTAGAGTATACTACAGTTAGTACAGAATTCTATAGTAAGTACTATAATATTCTGTAGTAAACTGTAGTATTCTGCTTTAACTTTGCTCCTTTCATATTTATTTTGATCCTGACAAACTCCCCAGTCCCTGCCAGTGGCAATCATGTCCATAACATGATGCTGCCATCACAATATTTGAAAATGATCAGATGATCAACAACATCCACATTACAAAAAAAATGAAAATAAATAAAGCCTGTGTAAAAAAATGTAATCTAAAATCCAATCCCAAATCATCCATTCTGTTTGCAACAAGGTCGTTAAGTAATTCTGCACACAACACAGCAAAGAAAAAGTATAGTAACTTTTTAAAAACTTAAAAAACTGCTGGTTTGGGTCAAGTCCAATACAACACATGGGGAAAGGGGGGATACCTAGTCAACTGAAATGTGTCTTCCGCATTTAACCCAACCCCTCTGAATCAGAGAGGTGTGGGGGGCTGCTTTAATCGACATCCACATCTTCAGCGCCTGGGGAACAGTGGGCTAACTGCCTTGCTCAGGGGCAGAATGACAGATTTTTACCTTGTCAGCTCGGGGATGCGATCCAGCAACCTTTCGGTTACTGGCCCAACGCTCTAACCACTAGGCTACGATAGTGAAATTATAGGTTATTTACATAATATCAGAGAACCAGGGTTATAAGTGAAATATTTCACAATAGGATTTTGTTTCAGAATTCCCATAACTTGAAGAACCAAATCACAAATGTATGTTGAAGACAGACCATGAGAACAGCGAAAAGGGTGTGCCTTCACCCTGCATAAAAGAGCTCTCCCACTCACTGATCATTTTCAAAGGTGCAGTGAGATACTTCACTGATAATATAAAACAGGATTATGTAAATAACCTTGAGTTCTACATTTCAACTACTCGTTCCATATTTCACAATGGGATATAGTGAACTCCTATGTCGCAACATGCTCTCCAAAAGCCAGGAGGTCCCGACACAGATGACCCTCATAGGTCCCGAAACAGATCTCCCAGAGGAAACACGGCCAGTTCTCTGTAAAAGAGGGCCGTAGCAGGCCCCCTCCAAAGGCCAACATCCAACTATTAGAATAAATCCTAATAGCCCCCACTATCCCAGCAGGATAGTGTAGGAGAAGAGAAAGGTATGCACCTTCTGTTGAAGGCAGGTACCAAGGAGAGCATAACAGCACAGTATGAGGGATTTGTCTACAGCTAAGGTACAGACCACACTCTGGAACAACGGGAGATGCTCTTCTGGGAAAGGCAGCAGACAGGGAGTCAGAAAGAATCCCAAGAACCAACCATGAATAAACTATTCGACTTGAGCACAGAGAGAGGTTAAGCAGACTACATGTAGGTAACCCAACGAAAACAGACCCCGGGGCAAACAACGTGTTAGAAGGGGACCGAAGGAAAAAGGTCCACATGCAGGTAAAATTGTTAGTGAGCAAGAGAGTAGGCCTTTTATGCAGATTTAGGGCTTGATAACCTTGCTAATAACATTGCAAATAATAAAGTTAGCTAGCTTGCATAAAGACATGCTCCCGAACTTTGGCAATCAATAAGTATTTTTTAAACCTTCCGCTTTGGGCTGGATTTGTCTATGCATGTATGAACTACACATTATCTATGAGCAGAATTACTCTTACCTCAATTAGCCTTGAAATCCCTAGTTTGAAAGCTACACTTTTTCTGGAAGCTTTGCTGCGCAATTTTCCTTACATTTTCCCCCACGTGGGGGGGAGTACAAGTTCAACCAATGAGCTTCAGCCCTTCGCCTTATGAGTGACAGCTAGCAAGAGTCACATCATGCACCCACAGCAGAGCGAGAGAAAGATAAATTATGTGGTGCAGATATCTGGACATATGTGACGTAGTACGCAATTTTTGGAGATAACCTTTGGCTCGTGAGCTCTACTTTCAGAACTACTGGCTGAAAAGTAAACAAAAGTACCAGAGAATCTCTTTAACATTGACAATATGGTCAGAGTACCTACATTATCCATATTTATAAGGTTGTCATTGTCAAAAAATGGATGTTATCATTTGGCTGAAAAGGTCAAACATCACAACTCGGCAAATCTGGTAACAACATTTTCTCTTGAGTTTACCACTTGTAATTCCAACTTGGAGGGTCATTCTGCTCTTAAATGCAAGTAAAACAAAATGCATGCTCTTCAACCGATCACTGCCCGCACTTGCCTGCCTGTCCAGCATCACTACTCTGGATGGTTTTGACTTAGAATATGTGGACAACTACAAATACCTAGGTGTCTGGCTAGACTGTAAACTCTCCTTCCAGACTCACATTAAATATCTCTAATCCAAAATTAAATCTAGAATCGGCTTCCTATTTCGCAACAAAGCATCCTTCACTCATGCTGCCAAACATACCCTCGTAAAATTGACCATCCTACCGATCCTCGACTTCGCCGATGTCATTTATAAAATAGCCTCCAACACTCTACTCAGCAAACTGGATGCAGTCTATCACAGTGCCATCCGCTTTGTCACCAAATCCCATATGCGACCTGTACGCTCTCGTTGGCTGGCCCTCGCTTCATACTTGTCGAAAAAACCCACTGGCTCCAGGTCATCTACAAGTCTTTGCTAGGTAAAACCCTGCCTTATCTCAGCTCGCTGGTCACCATAGCAGCACCCACCCGTAGCACGCGCTCCAGCCGGTATATCTCACTGGTCAACCCCAAAGCCAATTCCTCTTTTGGCTGCCTTTCCTTCCAGTTCTCTGCTGCCAATGACTGGAACGAACTACAAAAATCACTTAAGCTGGAGACTCATATCTTCCTCACTAGCTTTAAGCACCAGCTGTCAGTGCAGCTCACAGATCTCTGCACCTGCACATAGCCCATCTGTAAACAGCCCATCTGTAAACAGCCCATCCTACTACCTCATCCCCATACTGTATTTATTTATCTTGCTCCTTTGCACCCCAGTAACTTGCACATGTATCTTCTGCACATCTAATGTGTAAAAAATAAATAAATAAAATTCATTTCCCACTGGGAACTAGGAGCTTCCGATAACTCCAATAGCATGTGAACTTGGCATAACTCTGAGGTGTGAAGACATACGCAATCAAGACATCTTCATTTTTATTTATTTAATTAATTAATTAGGAAAATTTTATCATTTTATTTCACTTTGAAAATGTGTAGGTTGTATAGATCTGTATGGAAAAACTCTAATTTAATCCCTTTTTAGATTAAATTTTATGGCAGCAAAATGTGAAGACTGCAAGGGGGAGGTGTAGACTTTCACTAGGCACTGTACATGTAACAGAAATACTGCCTATCTCTGTGTGTATTTATATCACAGGTGTCTTTTTACTGACCTGGATTCTGAACCAGTACCGACTGGTTCCCTTGGACTTTATTGATCAAGTAGTGATGGGCTACGGTGGCCTACGAGGGGCCGTAGCCTATGGCCTTGTGCTCCTGCTGGACGAGAATACGTACAAGGAGAAGAAACTGATGGTCAGCACCACCTTCATAGTGGTGTACTTCACTGTCATGTTGCAGGTAAAATAGCTAATTTAAATGTAAACTTCAGTCCATACATATTTCACGATTTGTAGCTTTCTTTCATACAGTATATGTCTTGACTTGAACAGACTGGTATATGTTAATTTGCTACCGGTTTACTATATTTTCTCCTTATTTGTTGCAGGGAATAACCATGAAACCACTGGTCACCTGGCTGAAAGTGAAGAGAGCAGCAGTGGCAGAACGCACACTAGCTGAAAAATTACAGAATAGGGTAACTATCTGATCAGAAGTCTTTGTTGTTCATCAACCCCAAAGAATCAGACACAAAACCTTATATCTCCCTAATAAATTCCCAAAGTAATGTTTCTAATTTTTGTAAACTGTACTACCCCACTTTTTCTATCACAGGTCTGTTCCAAAGTTCCAAGGTTTATTAAGAGGAGAACACAAATAAATTAGCAGCAGGGCAAGATTAATGTGGACTTTAAATAAAGCACACTCGTGATGATATACTCTTTGTAAGCTAGTACACTTGTGATGAAACAGTGTAAGATAGCGCACTCGTGGTATAATACTCTTACAGTGGGGAAAAAAAGTATTTAGTCAGCCACCAATTGTGCAAGTTCTCTCACTTAAAAAGATGAGAGAGGCCTGTAATTTTCAGCATAGGTACACTTCAACTATGACAGACAAAATGAGGAAAAAAAATCCAGAAAATCACATTGTAGGATTTTTAATGAATTTATTTGCAAATTATGGTGGAAAATAAGTATTTGGTCAATAACAAAAGTTTATCTCAATACTTTGTTATATACCCTTTGTTGGCAATGACAGAGGTCAAACGTTTTCTGTAAGTCTTCACAAGGTTTTCACACACTGTTGCTGGTATTTTGGCCCATTCCTCCATGCAGATCTCCTCTAGAGCAGTGATGTTTTGGGGCTGTCGCTGGGCAACACGGACTTTCAACTCCCTCTAAAGATTTTCTATGGGGTTGAGATCTGGAGACTGGCTAGGCCACTCCAGGACCTTGAAATGCTTCTTACGAAGCCACTCCTTCGTTGCCCGGGCGGTGTGTTTGGGATTATTGTCATGCTGAAAGACCCAGCCACGTTTCATCTTCAATGCACTTGCTGATGGAAGGAGGTTTTCACTCAAAATCTCACGATACATGGCCCCATTCATTCTTTCCTTTACACAGATCAGTCGTCCTGGTCCCTTTGCAGAAAAACAGCCCCAAAGCATGATGTTTCCACCCCCATGCTTCACAGTAGGTATGGTGTTCTTTGTCCTCCAAACACGACGAGTTGAGTTTTTACCAAAAAGTTNTCTTTAGAGGGAGTTGAAAGTCCGTGTTGCCCAGCGACAGCCCCAAAACATCACTGCTCTAGAGGAGATCTGCATGGAGGAATGGGCCAAAATACCAGCAACAGTGTGTGAAAACCTTGTGAAGACTTACAGAAAACGTTTGACCTCTGTCATTGCCAACAAAGGGTATATAACAAAGTATTGAGATAAACTTTTGTTATTGACCAAATACTTATTTTCCACCATAATTTGCAAATAAATTCATTAAAAATCCTACAATGTGATTTTCTGGATTTTTTTTCTTCATTTTGTCTGTCATAGTTGAAGTGTACCTATGATGAAAATTACAGGCCTCTCTCATCTTTTTAAGTGAGAGAACTTGCACAATTGGTGGCTGACTAAATACTTTTTTTCCCCACTGTATAGGATAAAAAACTGGTGGTAATTGGCATGAGAATGCAAAATCTGCTTTCGAATCAAATAGCTCCTTCCTAAGAACAGCTAGCCCAGGAGGTCTCTAGGAAAGAGTGGTGACACAACATACAACAAACATATATATAAACAAAGAAAATTTAACTAGTCCACCCGCTAAGGCAACCCCAAGTATTTTACCTGGATACCAGCTCATTTGCGCCAGGTTCCTGACATAAAGCCTGCTTCAGGCTGTCTGTTGGTCCATCCCCCACTCAAAAAGAGTATTGACTGCCATTTGGATATCAGAAAAAACTTTGTCATGACGCCTGCCTGGCTGACTCTGCGTCCGAGGAAGGTAACCTCTTTCTGCATGAAAATGCAGTCAGCCCAGCTCTTTGGATTCGGCCAAGAACTTCCTTAACATTTTCCAACGCAGTCTCGAACCTTGTCCCACGCAGTAGGTCATTGAAATACACCACACATTGTTCTGGGCACACCTTTGAGAACCTTCTCCATAAACAATGTCTTTGGTTCGTCTTCGGGTGCCCGAGGTACCTGCCAGTATCCGCTCCGTAAATCCAGGGAGGAGAACCAAGCTGAGCCATCGACATAATCAAGGCATCTGTCTCTCAGAGGCGTTAAGTTGTTAAGTTGCCGATAATCAGCAGAGAACCTATAGGTTCCATCCTTTTTGAGGACCATGACTATGAGGAGGCCTATCAAGGTTTGTTGGTGTCAGTAGATGCTATCTGTTCTATGAGCTGACTCGCTGTGGCTTCACAGGCATAGGGAATCCATCTGGCTCATTGGTAGATGGGGCGTGTGTTGCCTGTGTCAATGGTGTGCTGTACCAAGTGGGTTCGATCTACATCATTAGGGGTGACAGCAAAGCTGTGCCGGAATGTGTAAAGTAGGTCCCAGACTTGTTGTCGCTCCAACATGGCTTTGACAGTGGCGACTACTGCTGATTCTGCGTCTGTGGTGATACTTGCCGTCTGTAGAACTGGTGTAGGCGGGGACTGTAGTTCCTCATGGGGCTCCATGGTGGTGGCTATCATTGGATAGGGGGAACATGCACTCTGCAAAGGGGGCTTCACTGAAAGCAAGGGCTTGTCGGGTGGGCATGGTTGATTTGCTCATACTGGGGGCGTCACATTTCTGGTCATTGGGCATCGTGGGAAGGCAGACTCACTGAGAAGGGGGATGGGTTTATCATGTTGGAACATAATGGTATTTGTCTGGAAGTCAAGCTTTGCCTCAGCCTCACAGTCACACACCTGTATCAAGACTTCACAGCGTCCCAGTATAGGAGCTCTTTCTCCAGTTACCGTGATCAAGGTTAAGCACCAGTTGGTTCAGGGTCACTGTGGAACCTGTGTCCAGTAATGCACATGTCAAAAATAACTTGACAGCAGTTAGTGGCAAGGGGGATAGGGTACAGAGGCGGAGGGTTTTGGAAGATGAAGGGTGTTCATCAAGGGCTGAGTGTCAGTAGCTAAACCCTTCTTTTATAAAGCATCAACCAGTTTATCTAAAAGTGTTAAAATTGGTTAATTGAAATATAATCTTTACAAACTAAATATTTTTTCAGACCTTTGACCACATGCTTGTCGCCATAGAGGACATTTCTGGACAAATAGGAGATAACTACATGAGAGACAAGTATGTGGAGACAAACATCATACTATCAACTTCAATAAGTTATTATTATCATATAAGTATTATTTAAATAAATGTATTACATACCATACCTTCAAAGATTAAAGTTAGCACTAAATTGTTTTTTTACTCTCTTCTCGTATCCTTCTAAGGTGGAATAACTTTGAGGAGAAGTGGTTGTACTGGCTCTTGATGACACCCTTTGCCAGGAAGTCTTGTGACCCCATATTCAATATTTTCCACAAGCTCAACATCAAGGATGCCACAAGCTATGTGAAAGAGGTAAGAGTAACTCACATGACAACTTAATACTGTAGTTACAATGCTACACTGCTACACAATAGATTAACCTCCAGGATCACTGATTTACTGTAACATTACAACAAATAGAAAAATTGGATGGCAGACCATGAAAAATGTGTATAGCAGATATTGCAGTGAAATAGTTGTGTTATTAGAACTGTTAGGAGCTAGTAACACAAGCATTTCACTGCGCACGCTGCAACATCTTCTATACTGTGTACGTGATCAATAAACTTTCATTTGATTAATCATTTTTATCCCATTATCATAGGGAGAACGCAGAGGCTCATTGGCGTTCGTACGTAATGAAAGCAAGGCCGATGTGGATTTCAATAAGAAGTTTGATGCCGATTTCTCAGAGATGATGCCTTACATCATGACAGAAAATATGGGACCAGATCATGTTCCAGTCTCCTCCATCTTGTAAGCATCATTGCCTGACTTAGTCTGCATCACAATAGCACCATATTCCATAAGGCTGAGGTCAACAGTAATGGACTATAGGGAATAGGGTGCCATTTGGGATGCAACCTTATCCATGTCTAAAACACATGCATCATTAACTTGGGAAGGCGGAAATGTAAACTTAAACCCTGTTGGGTGATTCCACTCCAGGAAAAATATTTTTGATATCTCAGAGTGTTCTGGCTGTTATAACATAGAAAGTATATTGGATGGAAGGACGCTTGATATGGCCAACAGCTCTAAAGAGAGGCTGCTACCTTTAGCAGCCTCTCTAGGCACAAACACAGGTTTAGTTTAAAGCAACCTTGGACAACCCTGGGGCAAAGTACAGGCACTGAAACTGATAGTGTGTGCAGCTTACTCACCCGCTTTGCAGATGTAATGGCTAAGTAAAGCAATATTAAATTAGAGAACTAATTTCCATGCTTTCCAATGGCGCAAACTATCTGCTTGGTCACTGGTTGTAGGCGATGTACACCCACCTGCGTCTGAAAAACTACTATACGTGATGCCAGTAAGACTGGCAGGGCCGGGAACGGGACCATAGGAATGGAGATTTAGGCGTGTATAACGCAATCCCTCCTTAGAACAACCTTTCATAGTNNTGCTACAATATGTTTTTGTATCAGTGCAATACAGGGGAACAGAGTGGACAATCTGTTACAGAGGCATCACCTTAGGAAAACACACATGGTGTTCCAATGGTCCCACAATCACCATCCCATATTTGGCACCAATGTAGCAAATGGCGGGACAGGGAGGCCAACCCGGGTCACTGTTGTGGGAAACAAATACCCTACGCATGGTGCCAAAGGGTGGCTATAGCTACAGCATAGCTAGCTGAACAGGTAAAAAGTACCTGCTGTGTCTAAGAGCCAGTTTGCTTGATGAAGGGAGCGAATGTGCCCTAGCGGTTGCCAGTCATCAGTGTAGTAAAATCCCTATATTGTAGGATAGGATGGAAATTACGTTGCATGACAGTTAACCAAGTTGATGGAGAACTAGTAACCACCCTGAGGAGATTGCATGAGCCTAGTGGATATTTGTAGGATAAAGGCTGTCTCAAACCTTCCAGGATGTGCTCAACACCCTCATGAAAACAATACTACAGTATTTACAGTTTCTTATTGTATAAATACTGTAGTAAAGAAAATATACAAAAAAACGACCATAGTCATGAATGTAGTGTATCTACGGACTGTAGTAGTTACTGTAGTGTTTTTGTTTCATTGTCTTTGACATAGCATTGGGCACTTTCTCCTTGAGGAAAACTACTGGACAAAATACTCAAAGAGCAAATTTCCCATAACTTGAATGGACTGAGTTCTAAACGGATAATTCAGAGCTTCTGTTGTTTTCTTTAACCTTTAGGAAACACAATATATGGTCTTTACTTGGCATGTAGGTTTTCTCATTTATGGGTGGCACAAATTGGAATTTGGGGAGGGGAATAGGCAGGGTATATGCAAATTAAATACTGTAGTATATACTATAGTAATTACTGTAGTGTTTCTGTGGACTGTAGTGTTTTTGCAAACATAACTGTAGTATTTACTGTAGTGTTTTTGAGTCTGTAGTATACTTCAGTATTTACTATCCTCAAAAAGTTATATAAATGTACAATTGAGAGCACCTTGATTGGCTACAAAGTTATATAGTAAGTACTGCACGTAACCAAATCAAATGTATTTATGAAGCCCATTTTACATCAGCAGATGTCACTAAGTGCTTATACAGAAACCCAGCCTAAAATCCCAAACAGCAAGCAATAAAGATGTAGAAGAATGGTGGCTAGGAAAAACTCCCTAGAAAGGCAGGAATCTTGGAAGAATCCCAGTGACGAACCAGGCTCTGAGGGGTGGCCAGTCCTCTTCTGGCTGTGCCGGGTGGAGATTTTAAGAGTACATGGCCATTAAAGCCAGATTGTTCAGGGTCAAATAATAAGCACAGTGGTGGTAGAGGGTGCAACAGGTCAGCACCTCAGGAGTAAATGTCAGTGGCCCTGTTCGACGATACCCCCAGACAGGGCCAACCCCACCCACTTTGCAAAGCACAGCCCTCACACCACTAGCGGGATATCAACACACCACCAACTTACTACCCTGAGACAAGGCTGAGTACAGACCACGAAGATCTCTTGCACCGCACAAGCCCGAGGGGGCAAAAAACAGAACAACAACCCTAAGCACACAGCCAAGACAACGCAGGAGTGGCTTCGGGACAATGTCCTTGAGTGGCCCAGCCAGAGCCCGGACTTGAACCCGATCGAACATCTCTGGAGAGACCTGAAAAAAAGTCGGAAGAGGTACTGATCCTGAGGTTCTGATACACTTAGGTTGGAGTCATTAAAACTCTTTTTTCAACCACTCCACAAAATTCTTGTTAACAAACTATAGTTTTGGCAAGTCGGTTAGAACATCTACTTTGTGCATGACACAAGTAATTTTTCCAACGATTGTGTACAGACAGATTATTTCACTTATAATTCACTGTATCACAATTCCAGTGGGTCAGAAGTTAACATACACTAAGATGAATGTGCCTTTAAACAGCTTGGAATATTCCAGAAAATCATGGCTTTAGAAGCTTCTTATAGGCTAATTGACATCATTTGAGTCAATTGGAGGTGTGCCTGTGGATGTATTTGAAGGCCTACCTTCAAACTCAGTGCCTCTTTGCTTGACAAAATGGGAAAATCAAAAGAAATCAGCCAGGAACTCAGAAAAGAATTGTAGACGTCCACAAGTCTGGTTCATCCTTGGGAGCAATTTCCAAATGCCTGAAGGTACCACATTCACCTGTACAAACAATAGTACACAAGTATAAACACCATGGGATCACGCAGCTGTCATACTGCTCAGGAAGGAGACACTTTCTGTCTCCTAGAGATGAACGCACTTTGGTGCGAAAAGTGCAAATCAATAAAAGAACAACAACAAAGGACCTTGTGAAGATGCTGGAGGAAACAGGTACAAAAGTATCTATATCCACAGTAAAATGAGTCCTATATCGACATATCCTTAAAGGCTGCTCAGCAAGGAAGAAGCCACTGCTCCAAAACCGCCATTAAAAAGCCAGACTACAGTATGCAACTGCACATGGGGACAAAGATCATACTTTTGGAGAAATGTTCTCTGGTTATATGAAACAAAAATTGAACTGTTTGGCCATAATGACCATTGTTATGTTTGGAAGAAAAAGGGGGAAGCTTGCAAGCCGAAGAACACCATCCCAACCGTGAACCACGGGGGTGGCAGCATCATGTTGTGGGGGTGCTTTGCTGCAGGAGGGACTGGTGCACTTCACAAAATAGATGGCATCAAGAGGTTAGAAAATTATGTGGATATATTGAAGCAACATCTCAAGAAATCAGTCAGGAAGTTAAAGCTTGGTCACAAATGGGTCTTCCAAATGAACAATGACCCCAAGCATACTTCCAAAGTTGTGGCAAAACGGCTTAAGGACAACAAAGTCAAGGTATTGGAGTGGCCATCACAAAGCCCTGACCTCAATCCCATAGAACATTTGTGGGCAGAACTGAAAAAGCGTGTGCGAGCAAGGACGCCTACAAACCTGACTCAGTTACACCAGCTCTGTCAGGAGGAATGGGCCAAATTTCACCCAACTTATTGTGGGAAGCTTGTGGAAGGCTACTTAAATTGTTTAACTTGTGTCAAACGTTTCAAAGGCAATGCTACCAAATACTAATTGAATGCATGTAAACTTCTGACCCACTGGGAATGTGATGAAAGAAATAAAAGCTGAAATAAATCACTCTCTCGACTATTATTCTGACATTTCACATTCTTAAAATAAAGTGGTGATCCTAACTGACCTAAGACAGGGAATTTTTACTATGATTAAACGTCAGGAATTGTGAAAAACCTAAGTGTATGTAAACTTCTGACTTCAACTGTAGGTATTCCTCTTGTCCAGATGGGATAGGGCAGTGTGCAGTGCGATGGCGATTGCATCGTCTATGGATCTATTGGGGCGGTAAGCAAATTGAAGTGGGTCTAGGGTGTCAGGTAAGGTAGAGGTGATATGGTCCTTGACTAGTCTCTCATAGCACTTCATGATGACATAAGTGAGTATTACGGGACAATAGTTATTTGCTTCAGCTACCTTTGCCTTCTTGGGTACAGGATCAATGGTGGACATCTTGATGCATGTGGGGACAGTAGACTGGAAAAGGGAGAGATTGAATATGTCCGTAAACACTCCAGCCAGCTGGTCTGCGCATGCTCTGAGGACGCGGCTAGGGATGTCGTCTGGGCCGGCAGCCTTGCGAGGGTTAACACGTTTAAATGTCTTACTCCCGTCGGCCACGAATAAGGAGAGCCCACAGTGTCGGTGGCACTGTGTTATCCTCAAAGCGGGCGAAGAAAGTGTTTAGCTTGTCCAGATGCAAGACGTCGGTGGTTTTCCCTTTGTAGTCCATGATTGTCTGTAGACCCTGCTACATACGTCTCATGTCTGAGCCGTTGAATTGCGACTCCACTTTGTCTCTATACTGACGTTTTGCCTGTTTGGTTGCCTTACGGAGGGAATAACTACACTGCTTGTATTCGGCCATATTCCCAGTCACCTTGCCATGGTTAAATGTGATGGTTCGCGCTTTCAGTTTTGCGCGAATGCTTCCATCTATCTACGGTTTATGGTTTGGGTAGGTTTTAATAGTCACACGTCGATATTATTCTCGGAGGCTACCCGGAACATATCCCAGTTCGTGTGATCAAAACAATCTTGAAGCATGGATTCCGATTGGTCAGACCAGCGTTGAATAGTCCTTAGCACGGCTACTTCCTGTTTGAGTTTCTACCCATAGGAAGGGAGGAGCAAAATTGACATTTGATAAGATTTGCCGAAAGGAGGGCTCAGTAGGACCTTGTAGGCACCCCGGAAGTTGGAGTAGCAGTGGTCGAATGTTTTAGCAGTGCGAGTACTACAGTCAATATTTTGATAGAATTTCGGCATTCTTTTCCTCAAATTTGCTTTGTTAAAGTCCCCAGCTACGATGAATGAAGCCTCAGGATATGTGGTTTCCAGTTTGCATAAAGTCCAGTGAAGTTCTTTGAAGGACGTCGAAGTACGAAGTACTGCTTGATGAGGGAAATATACATGGCTGTGACTATAACTGAAGAGATGTCTCTTGGGAGGAAATACGGTCCGCATTTGATTGTGAGGTATTCTATGTCGGGTGAGCAAATGGACTTGAGTTTCTGTATGTTATCACAATCACACCATGAGTTGTTAATCATGAAATATACACCCCTGCCCTTCTTCTCGGAGAGATATTTATTCCTGTCTGCGCGATGAACTGAGAACCCAACTGGCTGGACAGACACAGACAGTATATCCCGAGAGAGACATGTTTTCATGAAACAGAGTATGTTGAGCAAGTAATATACTCAGAAGTGGTGGGTGGTGTGCGCACCTCCTAAGTCGGACTAGAAGACCACTCCGAATACCTCTCCTCCACCGGCGTTGTTTTGATTCGGCCTCTGGAATCAGTTCAACTGCCCTGGGGGGTACGAAAAAAGGATCAGTTTCGGGAAAGTCATATTCCTGGTCGTAATGCTGGTAGTGCTGGTGAGTTACCGTCGCTCTGATATTCAGTAGATCTTCCTGGCTGTATGTAATAACACAAATAAATTCTGGGCTAATAATGTAAGAAATAACAAAATACTGCAAAGTTTTGTAAGAGCTAGTAAGTTCCTCCCAGAACTATGTGATGAGAAAGATACTTGATTAACACAGGTTTTATTGAGCTTGAGATGCTCACTATCTGGCATGTGCATCTCTTGTAATAAAGTTCTATATAAGGGCATATCGTGACATTTCAACATAGCAGGGTTTCCCCTTAGGGCAGTTGTTACCCATCTCCGCTGCTGTGGCAGTTGGCTTAATAAAATAATTACATAAAATAATACTAAAAAAAAAAATGTAGGTGGAAAAGTACACATTTCCTGACTCAAAACCGATAGTATTTTTGACAAAAATAACTGTACACTTGTGGAGAACTGAGAGGATTTCTTTGGTATAGGAGTGTTTTAAAGATGCATCTTTCCTACAACGGTCTAAGATGTAACATACATTTCCCAAAACACCACACTGAGAGAATGTTAGCTAAGTATGTCATTGAGGCATGTGTCAATATTGATAGGATTGAAATAAAGGCATCGCTGCTCTTGGATCAGATTTATCCATTCAAATCTTACCTTTACTTTAGAATAAATCCACAATACTGATGACGGATCAGCTCCTAGAAATATATAATCACTTAATGACTGCAAATATTGAGGTGGCTTAATCTAATGCTTCCCTATAATAATGTACTAAATCAAGATTTGCCACATCATTACACACATGTTGTTACACATCATGGAATATATTGAGGCAAATATTACCGACAGTGGCCTATTTTAGAAAAATACAACTCAATTGAATGAACAATTTACTTAAATATTTAATTACAGTATATAGACCTATAGCCTATACAGTGAGGGGAAAAAAGTATTTGAGCCCCTGCTGATTTTGTACGTTTGCCCACTGACAAAGGAATGATCAGTCTATAATTTTAATGGTAGGTTTATTTGAACAGTGAGAGACAGAATAACAACAAACAAATCCAGAAAAACGCATGTGAAAAATGTTATAAATTGATTTGCATTTTAATGAGGGAAATAAGTATTTGACCCCTCTGCAAAACATGACTTAGTACTTGGTGGCAAAACCCTTGTTAGCAATCACAGAGGTCAGACGTTTCTTGTAGTTGGCCACCAGGTTAGCACACATCTCAGGAGGTATTTTGTCCCACTCCGCTTTGCAGATCTTCTCCAAGTCATTAAGGTTTCGAGGCTGACGTTTGGCAACTCGAACCTTCAGCTCCCTCCACAGATTTTCTATGGGATTAAGGTCTGGAGACTGGCTAGGCCACTCCAGGACCTTAATGTGCTTTTTCTTGAGCCACTCCTTTGTTGCCTTGGCTGTGTGTTTTGGGTCATTGTCATGCTGGAATACCCATCCACGACCCATTTTCAATGCCCTGGCTGAGGGAAGGAGGTTCTCACCCAAGATTTGACGGTACATGGCCCCGTCCATCGTCCCTTTGATGCGGTGAAGTTGNATTCCTCACCGTTCTCATGATCATTGCAACTCCACGAGGTGAGATCTTGCATGGAGCCCCAGGCCGAGGGAGATTGACAGTTCTTTTGTGTTTCTTCCATTTGCGAATAATCGCACCAACTGTTGTCACCTTCTCACCAAGCTGCTTGGCGATGGTCTTGTAGCCCATTCCAGCCTTGTGTAAGTCTACAATCTTGTCCCTGACATCCTTGGAGAGCTCTTTGGTCTTGGCCATGGTGGAGAGTTTGGAATCTGATTGATTGATTGCTTCTGTGGACAGGTGTCTTTTATACAGGTAACAAACTGAGATTAGGAGCACTCCCTTTAAGAGTGTGCTCTAATCTCAGCTCATTGCCTGTATAAAAGACACCTGGGAGCCAGAAATCTTTCTGATTGAGAGGGGGTCAAATACTTATTTCCCTCATTAAAATGCAATTCCATTTATAAATTTTTTCACATGCGTTTTTCTGGATTTTTTTGTTGTTATTCTGTCTCTCACTTTTCAAATAAACCTACCATTAAAATTATAGACTGATAATTTCTTTGTCAGTGGGCAAACGTACAAAATCAGCAGGGGATCAAATACTTTTTTCCCTCACTGTACTATAGGCTATTTATCTTTTAATGCAGTCATTTCGGTTTTTATTTGAAGCATCTTTTCATCCTTTGCTTGTTTGTAACAATTGCAAAGACATTGTCAACTTTGCATTTGTAGTCAACTTCGCTGTGAAGTTATTGCCGGTCGCTGAGAGACAGATAAACATCTTAGCTGTTCTACGAGTTGTCTGAGGGAGTTGATAAATAGCAAGCGTTTTCAAATGCAATTGTATTTATTTTTTATTTTTTATTAACCCCTCCACCACCCTCTTCGGAGGACAAATATATTTTAGTTTTTTTACAGCTTTTTTGCTACATATACATACATTTTACATATACATTTTACATACACATTTTACATACATGGTACTTTTATATAAAACAGTCACATAACAATAATACATTACCAAACATAAGCTATTTAATCCCACTCTCAGTCCATCCCACATATCACCATAGACCACCCTCGTTTGGTTTCCGTATCCACAGATTGTGAGCTAAAGATGAAAACCTTTCCTACGAGTATTATTATATTATTTATTGACTGACTATGGCTTTCCAAATCGCCCAACATTGCTATTTAGAAGGTTCATTTTAAGTGCATGTTGTGATTTTTTTAACAATTCCTGAAACTGACCAGAATAAAGCTACAAAGGGGCAATAGCAAAATAAATTATCTTTTGATTCTGTCTCTTCGCAGCAAAATCTACAGAGCTGAGATTGTTGTATGCTCCATACATATAGCATTCTGTTGGTAGCAAGAATTTTATATCATAATGTAGATTGAAAAACTCTTAAGTGTTGAATCAAGTGTAGTTTTTTTTGTACCAGTTTATAAACCATATGCCATGGAATTGGTACATCGAAAATCTCTTCCCATTTATTTTGCAACCTGTATGACGCAGCTGTCAACATTTTTGTCCTCAAATGAAACTGGTTTATTTTTCTATTTATGCCAGTTCCTTTCAGCGAATTTGTATCTTTAATATATGGCAGGTAAACAAGTTCCCTACCTTCTCCCATTTCCACTTGCCTCCTCCATTTGTGTTGTAGTGCTGCAATCAGTTGGTTGTAAATTCGGATTGAGCAGATATTCCCATATATTTTCGATAACTGCATATGGTGACATAACTCCTCCGTTTCTATTCATATTATCATTAATAAATATAATACAATTTTATAGCATTTTTTCCATTAAGAAAGTTTTTTTTATGAATCAGTATATTTGAGTTGAACCATAACATAATATTTATATATTTTCTGGAGGATAAAACTGAAATTGTAACCAGCTTTGTATGGCTTGTTTAAGAAAGTGCGATATTTAAACAAAATTTAATTTTCAATTAGTCGGAAATGAGAAGTTGTAATCTGTATAAAGGTAAAAAAAGGCAATTTTTGAACCTTTCTTAATAATCTACTAGAGAACCATTTTGGGTTTAAGTATAACTTATGTATGAGTGAAGCTTTTAGTGAGAGGTTTAAAGCTTTAATATTTAATAATTTTAGCCCCCCAAACTCACATTCATTATATCAATAGGCACGTTTAATTTTGTCTGGCTTAACATTCCAAATAAAATGAAATATCTTTTGCTCATGTGATTTTTAAAAACGAGTCGTCTGGAGTAAGCAGAGCTGTTAGTAAACTGTGATAGGACTAAAGAGTTAATCAATGTGATTTTTCCATAAATAGACAAGTATTTACCTCTCCATGGTTGCAGAATCGTATCTATTTTTGCTAACTTTCTATTGAAATTAATTGTGGTAAATTCATTATTGTTTTATTATATTTTTTGAGACCAAGTATGTCTACTTCACCATCCGCCCATTTTATTGGTAAACTACAAGGTAGTGTAAACACTGTATTTTGTAACGATCCAATACGTAATATGGTACAATTGTCATAATTAGGTTTTAATCCAGAGAGGCTAGAAAAGTGATCAAGATCTTCAATGAGTGTGCAGGGATTAAGAAAAAACTAGAGTCATCAGCATACATTGACACTTTTGTTTTTATCCCCTGAATTTCTAACACCTTGATGTTCTTGTTGGATCTCATTTTAATAGCTAGCATTTCAATGGCCATAATAAATAGATATGGAGACAACGGACAGCCTTGTTTTACTCAATACCTCCTGTGAAGTAACCATTATTTACTATTTTACGTCTGGGGTTGCTGTACATAACTTTAACCCATTGTATAAGAGATTCACAAAAATTAAAGTAATCCAGGCATTTATATGTAAATTCTAGTCGTACTTTATCAAACGCCTTTTCAAAATCTGCTATGAAGACCAGGCCTGGTATCTTCAATGTTTCATAATGTTCAATTGTTTCAAGTAATTGTTGTATATTATCTCCAATTTAGTGCAACTGTTACGGATCCAATCCCGTGAACGGGATGGATTTTGACAAAATCCGGTGAAATGCAGAGCGCCAAATTCAAATTACAAAAATACTCATTTCAAACATTCATGAAAATACAAATGCTGCACACCCTTCTAACAGCATTGTCAGATTTCAAAAAGGCTTTACTGCGAAAGCAGAACATTTGATTGTCTGAGGACAGCGCCCCACTAAAAAATTCAATTAGCATAATAACATAACCAGCAGAGGTGTCACAAAACTCAAAAATAAATTGCTTACCATTGATGATCTTCCTCTGATGGCATATCAAGGCGTCCAGGTTACACAATAAAAGGTCCTTTTGTTCGATAAAGTTCCTCTTTATATCCATATAGCTCTGTTTGGTTGGCGCATTTTGTTCAGTAATCCACCTGCCCAAAAGCTTTCATCCATTCAGACAAACGATATCCCAAAAGTACCCGTAAAGTTTGTCGAAAAAAGTCAAACAGCATTTGTAATCAATACTCAGATACCCTAAAATGAATATACACTATAATATTTCTGACGGAATATAACCTGCTGAGTAGAAGAGAAAAAGAACTGGGCGCGCATTCCTTGTTACGCGAAAAATCCAAAACAGGACATTTGACGTGAACTCAGGAATAAGTGGTCTTACTCCCTTGATTTTCATGATTGAAGCTTCAAACCTTTTTCTAAAGACTGTTGACATCTAGTGGAAGCGATAGGAACTGCAATCTGGGGGTTAAACTATGAGGCTTTGAATAGCTGGCCAATTGAAAACAGTGTCACATGACTTATTCAGACATCCCGAATAGATTTTGCTCAGGTTTTTGCCTGCCATATCAGTTCTGTTATACTCACAGACATTATTTTAACCGTTTTAGAAACTTCAGAGTGTTTTCTATCCAAAGCTACTAATTATATGCTTCTGGGCCTGAGTAACAGGCAGTTTACTTTGGGCACGTTTTTCAACTTCAAAATACTGCCCCCTAGCCCTAAGAATTTAAACAATGCTTTTTGGAAACAGCTTGGAGATTTAACAATGCTCCTACGAGGGTTCTAATGATGAACTTAGCCTTAAGATGCTATTGGGAAACCGGGCCCTGGTACTTTTTCAAGTCTGCCATCCAGGGGGCAAGGAAATTACCAACAGTGAATATGTAAGTTTCTTCCCTTCCAGACGGGACAGTGTGCCCTCTGTCTGCCTGGACATGCATGAGCAGGACCTGAAGATGAGGGAGTCAGAGGACTTTGATGCACACCATGTACTGCAGCAGCACTTGTACAAAGGCAGGAAACAGGTATTGCTTAGTCAAAGACAATTAGATCCTAAAAAATCTCAGGGGCGCTAAATAACACGCTCTTTTGTACCCTCTTCTCTTGCTCTCATTCCATCACCTAACAGCACAGACACAGGTACAGTCAGAAGCACCTCGAAGTCAGCAAGGACGAGCATGAGGTGCAAGAGATCTTCCAGAGAACCATGAGGAGCCGTCTAGAGTCCTTCAAGTCAGCCAAAATGGGTGTCGCTCCACCCAAGATAAGCAAGCATTTAAAGAAAGACCAGCCACAAAAGGTCAGGGAAGACTGCACGTTTTCCTCCTTCCCCTTTGTCTCATAACCATCCTCTCTGAGGCAATGTGATAATATGTATGTTGTGTATTTGACTTTGTGTCATTTTTAGATGCCAAATGGAAAATCCACAGAGAACAGTAAAAGCCATGCTTATGGGGATGAAGGTACTTCTTTGCTCTTTGCTTTTCACTTCTCTTTTGCATTATATGAGAAGGTTGAGGGGAGGGTCGTTCTTAAACTACGGTGGTGTTTTTCCAGATTTTTGGGGGGGTACCTATTCAAAATCAACTAATACGGCAGCTTAATGCCTTTTAATAATTTGTACCATTATGGAAACAACTACTTTAAGGTCTCGAGTGATGTTACCAATTGAAATGCCACTAGCTAACTAGCTAGACATTTCACACCAATTAAATGTATCAATGGAATCCTCAATTTTATAACATATTAAATGGGTGTGATTAGCTAATACATTTCTTTAATATAAGCCCCTCCCCTGATAACAGTTTGCCACTGGAGGGAATGCTCAAGGTCCTTGTATACAATATCTTTGGAGTGATTTTCAAGCCAGTAACACCAATGACATAAAACTTAGTGACACATAGGAAGAGGACAAGGCTGCTTACATTTGTTTTCTGCCATTTTGGTTTAGATACCCGTGCATAAGTAAACAACATAATTTAATTGTTTTCTGATTGACTGTTTCTCTCTGCCTCCAGATGTTGAGTTTTCTGAAGGAGACAGTGCCTCTGGTTGTGAGGCTGCTGGCAGTTCATTCCCCATGAGAGCCTATAGAGGAGGTAAGAGAGTCTTATCCACATCAACTCATAATGAATTATATAAACCAAGTTAAACATGTCTAAGTCAGACACTAAAACACTTCAGTCACTAAACAACAATAAGCTCACTTCTTAAGAGACCTTTAAATCGATGAAATAATTTCCAATTAATTCAAATCTCTCTCCTGGTCCAGCTGGAATCGTCAACCCAGCTTTCATGGCGGAGATGGACACCATGGACCCCATGCCACCAATGCAGCAGATTCCTTCATGGCTGGCTGAAGCTGAGGTGGACAGCAGCACTGTGGCCCCTTCTCAGAGGGCTCAGCTGAGACTGCCCTGGACACCGAGCAACCTCCGCCGCCTGGCTCCGCTGCGCCTCAGTACCCATTCCAATGACTCCTTCCTGCTGGCTGACTCCCCTGCCACACAGGAGGGCATCTCTGAGCCCCCACCACCACCTCCCCCACAAGACGGACAGGGCCGGGGAACCCACAAGTAGCTGTTCCACAAACGGACCTCTTTTGACCCCTAACCCTGGGTCCAGGTTCTGACCCCAGTTGCCAAAGATCAAACTAATCATAGTCCTGTATACCCAGACAAAACAATCCAGGTTGTCACCCTTGTGCTCTCCAAATAAGGCTTTGGGAATTGCACAATTTACTGAATTCTTCCTTATGTGTTTAATTGCAGGCTAGGTTTTTTAAAGGAAAGGGAGATCATCATGAGACCAACACCAAATAAGAATAATTGGACATGTGAACTTGCCGTCCAAATCCATGGACTCAGTTTACCTGACAAAACCAATCCCTTAAACAACTCACTTAGATCCAATGTTGACCGACAGTAACAGAAAGTTCAACCACACTCACCATATTTAAGTCCATAGAATGACACCAAACAAGCACGTTTATGCATGGATTCAGACTGTCCTTTTTGTGACCACACCACCTCAGCCCTTAATGTGAGAAAATTATCTAAATTTATATTGCAGATTTAGAAATGTTAGGCCTTTTTAGGCCTATTGCAATTTTATCGATTGAAATTATGTCTTAATCGCTTTGTGTGTGTTTTTTTCCGTTTGTTTGAGAGACTTGTAGCCACTATTTATTCACAAATAAAGTGTATTGGCCACCTGTATCTTGTATCAGTTTGTTCGCCTTTTGTATTACAGTAATCTAAGCAGAATAATGTTCAGGTGAGACATGTTCACAGATGGTGAGGGGCTGCAACAATCATTCACTTACAATGGTGTCATTCATAATTGTCAGGTGTTCGCTTTGTATCTCTGTTATGGTAAATATATTTTTCTCCAGAGATGTTCGATCGGTTTCAAGTCCGGGCTCTGGCTGGGCTACTCAAGGACATTCAGAGACTTGTCCAAAAACCATTCCTGCGTTGTCTTGGCTATGTGCTTGACGTCGTTGTCCTGTTGGAAGGTGAACCTTTGCCCCAGTCTGAGGTCCTGAGCTATCTGGAGCAGGTTTTCATCAAGAATCTATCACTCGATCCTGACTAGTCTCCCAGTCCCTGCCGCTGAAAAACATCCCCACAGCATGATGCTGCCACCTACATGCTTCACCGTAGGGATGGTATTGGCCAGATGATGAGCAGTGCCTGGTTTCTTCCAGACGTGATGCTTGGCATTCAGGCCAGAGTTCAATCTTGGTTTCATCAGACCAGAGAATATTTTTCTCATGGTCTGAGAGTCCTTTAGGTGCCTTTTGGCAAACTCCAAGCGGGCTGTCATGTGCCTTTTACTGAGGAGTGGCTTCCGTCTGGCCACTCTACCATAAAGGTCTGATTGGTGGAGTGCTGCAGAGATGGTTGTCCTTCTGGAAGGTTCTCCCATCTCCACAGAGCAACTCTGGAGTTTTGTCATAGCTCGCGACCAAGGCCCTTCTCCTCTGATTGCTCAGTTTAGCCAGGCGCCCAGCTCTAGGACGGTCTTGGTAGCTCAAAACTTCTTCCATTTAAGAATTGAACTGACATGCAACTTGATATAGACAGATGTGTGCCTATCTAAACCATGTCCAATCAGTTGAATTTACCACAGGTGGACTCCAATGAAGTTGTAGAAAGATCTCAAGTATGATCAATGGAACCAGGATGTCACCAGTGATTTATTTAGAATACAAGGCACACTTAACCAGCATGGCTACCACAGCATTCTGCAGCAATACGCCATTACATCTGGTTTGTTCTTAGTGGGACTACACACACACACACACACAACACACACCTCCAGGCTGTGTAAGGGCTATCTGACCAAGAAGGAGAGTGATGGAGTGCTGCATAAGATGACCTGGCCCCCACAATCCCCCGACCTCAACCCAATTGAGATGGTTTGGGATGAGTTGTACTGAAGAGTGAAGGAAAAGCAGACAACAAGTGCTCAGCATATGTGGTAACTCCTATTGGAAAAGCATTCCAGGTGAAGCTGGTTGAGAGAGCAAAGCTGTCATCAATGTAAAGGATGTCAACTTTGAAGAATCTCAAATATAAAATATATTTTGATTTGTTTAAAAAAAATTTTGGTTACTACATGATTCCATATGTGTTATTTCATTATTACTATTATTCTACAATGTAGAAAATTGTAAAAATAAAGAAAAGCCATGGAATGAGTAGCTGTCCAAACTTTTGACCGGTACTGTATATCAGTAACAACAATAAAAACTCTGAAAGTTACATGTTTCAATAGTCTCACACTCCCTTATAACAAGACCTATAGCATTAACATTGAAATGCTTTATTTATTTAAAGTTATGGACTTCTACACAGGAGTAATTTGCGACACACCTTTTTCTTTCTGTGTTTTCACTGACTGAGGAGAACGGGAGCTACGGGTAGTACACGGGTGTTGGTAGGTGATGTAAGCACACAGATGAAATAAAATACATTTAATGAAATAAATATAAAAATCCAGCTACTGTAGCTGCCTCCTTAACATCAACAGGCAGTACTAGTAGCGCAAAAAAATATAAACCAAAAGTAAAGTTCTTGGCGATCATAGCGATCCCCCTTCTGTCTGAACTTGGAACATTCCTGTTCACGGGCTTGGGCCACTGACCCTTAACCTTGATGTTATGTTCTGTGTTGTGTACTATTCTAATAATTTGAAGTTGGATGGAATAACTATTTTAGCTCTCCTACAAAAGTACAACGAAAAGAATAACTGGATACATGAAAGTTCACGTTCCATGGATCCACGATCGGTAACTCCCTTTGACCCAATTGTGGAAGGAATACTATGAAGTACTTGGTAATTTTTTGGATCCATTATTTTGAGTTCAGTGGGAAGCCAAACTAACAGTCTTATGAGAAATATGCTTAGTCCTGGTAAGCCTGGAGATCAACACTTTGAGGAGATAGTGAAGTAGCTAAGAGCACATTTCAACCTGAAGCCTAGTGAGATCATGCAACGGTTTAAGTTTAATTTAAGGAACGGAAATGTGGAGGAGAGTGTTGTGGACTATGTAGCTGTGCTGCGTAAACTGACAAAAGATTGCAGTTATGGGGACAATCTGAAGGAAATGCTAAGAAATTGGCTAGTTTGCGGCATAAATAATGACCGGATCCAACTGAAGTTATCTGAGACTGGACTTAATTTTGATACAGCATTGGTCTTTGCTCAAGCAATGGAGACTGCCAACAAGGATGAAAAGAAATCCATGGAAAATGTGTGGACAGTGCTAATGTGAGACTTGGAAACAACGGACAGGCCAGGGAAGTGTGCACATCAGAGAGCAAAACCAGCACGAGGTGAGCACATAAAAGCATGTTAAGATGTAAAGATTTTCAGGATGAAAAGTGACATAAGTGTGGTAAACAAGGACACATAAAACAAGCATGTAGGGCTAAATCACCTGCAGAGAGTTCCAATCCAAAGGGGGAGGAAAGCAAAAGCAAGAAAAAGGAGTAAGAAAGTATGGGACACATCACATCAGCAGGGAAGCTTTTGAATAAAACAAAGACGAAGAAGATGATATGTTTACAATTTACAGCATTTCAGAGTACATTCAAAAAGTGGCTCCTATCACATTCAAATTGAAAGTAATTGAATCAGATGTGAAGTTTGAAGTGGATACATGGTGCAGTGTAACCATAATGAAAAGATCAAAGTATTCAAAGTTGTGGGACAGTGCAAAGGTTCCAGACTTAAATACTTGTTCTCTGCATCTCAAAGGGTACACAGGTGAGAGAGTATTCACATTAAGTGCAGCTAATGTAACTGTGCAGCACAGCGTCCCAGTGACTCCACTACCTGTAGTGGTCATATCAGGCAATGGACCAAACCTGCTAGGTCAGGGCTGGATAAAATAACAGAATTTAGACTAGGGAATAGAACATCAGATTGATGAGGGTTAACAGTGGACATTGGGAGAGGTGTTGACAAAGCATGAGAATGTGTTCAAAGATGAACTTGGAACATTGAAAAGCCCCCCAGCTAAAATACATGTAGACAAGGAGGACACACCAAGGTTTTACAAACCAAGACCTGTGCCTTATGCCATGAAGTCAAAGGTAGAGGCATAGATTGACCGTCTCTTGAAAGAGGACATTATGGAACCAGTCAAATTCTCAGAATGGGCAGCTCCATAGTGCCTGTTTTGAAACCTGACAATACTGTGAGAATCTGTGGAGATTACAAACTGACTGTTAACAGAGTATCCAAGTTAGAGCAGTATCATATTCCAAAAACAGAGGATCTATTTGCAAATCTGGCTGGTGGACAGAAGTTCACAGTTAGATATGAGCCATGCATATCAACAGATCACTCTGGATGAGGAATCTAATACGTATTGTACAGTAAACACACACAAGGGATTGTTTATGAATAAACGTTTACCTTTTGGTGTCTCCAGCAGTCCTGCTATTTTTCAGAGGACCATCGAGGGCGTACTTCAAGGGATTCCACATGTTGCCATTTACTTGGATGACATCCTGGTGACGGGGAGGAGTGACCAGGAGCATCTGAGCACACTGACTGAGAGTGCAGGCTTACGTCTCAAGCGGAGTGTACCTTCATGGGGAACGAGGCAGTGTTCCTAGGACACAGAGTAGATGCCACGGGTATCCATCCACTCAATTACAAGGTACAAGCAATCCAGATTGCGTCTGCTCCTACAAATGTGACTGAGTTAAAAGCTTACCTGGGACTGCTAAACTATTATAACAGGTTTTTGCCAAACTTGTCAACAGTGTTAGCACCTACCGTGTAAAGACACACTACACACTACCGTGTAAAGAGCCAAAGTGGCAGTGGGGGAAAGAGCAGGAGCTTTTGTTTTCTAAATCAAAGAAACTGATGCAGTCATCGAATGTGTTGGTTCACTACGATGGAGAGAAGGACCTCATTCTCTCGTGTGATGCGTCACTCTACGGGGTAGGGTGCTCATGACTGCACAGCCAGGCACGACTCCAACACCATCATTAAATGTGCCAATGACACAACAGTGGTAGGCCTGATCACCGACAACAACGAGACAGCCTATAGGGAGGAGGTCAGAGATCTGGCCGTGTGGTGCCAGGACAACAAACTCTCCCTCAACGTGATCAACACAAAGGAGATGATTGTGGACTACAGGAAAAGAGAACCGAGCACGCCCCCATTCTCATCGACGGGGCTGCAGTGGAGCAGGTTGAGAGCTTAAAGTTCCTTCATGTTCACATCACCAACAAACTAACATGGTCCAAGCACACCATGACAGTCGTGAAGCGGGCACAACAAAACCTATTCCCCGTCAGGAGACTGAAAGGATTTGGCATGGGTCCTCAGATCCTCAAAAGGTTCTACAGCTGCACCATTGAGAACATCCTGAGTGGTTGCATCACTGCCTGGTATGGCAACTGCTCGGCCTCCGACCGCTAGGCACTGCAGAGGGTAGTGCGAACGGCCCAGTACATCACTGGGGTCAAGCTTCCTGCCATCCACGACCTCTATACCAGGCGGTGTCAGAAGAAGGCCTTGAAATTGTCAAAGACTCCAGCCACCCTAGTCATAGACTGTTCTCTGTGCTACCACACGGCAAGCGGTACTGGAGCGCCAAGTCTAGGTCAAAGAGGCTTCTAAACAGCTTCTACCCCCAAACCATAAGACTCCTGAACATCTAGTCAAATGGCAACCCAGACTATTCACATTGCCCACCCTTCCCCTCTCCACACCACTGCCACTCTCTGTTGTCATCTATGCATAGTCACTTTAATTAACTCTACCTACATGTACATACTACCTCAACTAACCGGTGCCCCTACACATTGACTCTGTACCGGCACCCCGCTGTATATATTGTAATTTTTTACTACTCCTCTTTAATTACTTGTTACTTTTATCTCTTATTCTTATCCGTACATTTTGGGAACTACACTGTCAGTTAGGGGCTCGTAAGTAAGCATGTCACTGTAAGTTCTACACCTGTTGTATTCAGCGCATGTGACTAATAAAATTTGATTTGCTTTTGCTTTGATTTAGGGGCAGTTCTGTCACACTTCTAGTTCCGACCATGCAGTAGTATCTAACAAGTAATGTAACAAATTCACAACAACTGCCTTATACACACAAGAGTAAAGGAATGAATACGAGTATGTACATATAAATATATGGATGAGTGATGGCTGACCGGCGTAGGCAAGATGCAGTAGATGGTATGGAGTACAGTATATACATATGAGATGAGTAATGTAGGATATGTAAACATTATATAAATGGCATTATATACAAAATTGTTTAAAGTGGCTAGTGATACATTTGTTACATCCAATTCCTATTATTTAAAGTGGCTAGAGATTTAAGTCAGTATGTTGGCAGCAGCCACTCAGTGTTAGTGATGGCTGTTTAACAGTCTGATGGCCTTGAGATAGAAGCTGTTTTCAGTCTCTCGGTCCCAGCTTTGATGCACCTGTACTGACCTCGCCTTCTGGATGATAGCGGGGTGAACAGGCAGTGGCTCGGGTGGTTGTTGTCCTTGATGATATTTTTGGCCTTCCTGTGACATCGGGTGGTGTAGGTGTCCTGAAGGGCAGGTAGTTTACCCCCGGTGATGCGTTGTGCAGTCC